>OX104064.1:16445993-16554708 GCA_944474145.2 Dicrocoelium dendriticum
GTCCTAGCAGACCCTGCTAAGTCGGTTACGTGAAGTAAGAAAGAGAAAAAGTAAACCCAGAAGGCAAAAGAGAAAGTGGTAAGAGCTAAGCAAGTGGAATCCGAAGATAGTTGAGTCAATAAAAAGGAACTGAAAAGTGAAGGTGAGTCAGCTAGGAAGAAAGGAAAGGTTTGCTGTTGCCACCCAAGAGGCATCGGAGCTGGCGCGCAAAACCTTAACAGTAGGTTCCCTAACCACATAATCTGGAGAGAATTCCAGCGATCTATAACTCGGCGCGATAGACGAGTTTCCGTCCAAATCCTATCAGACCGTGGTTTATGCAGTTTCAGTGGGTGACCGCGGAGATTAGGTAACGTAGCGGGACTAAAAAGCCCTGACAAGTCCGGGCCAATCTTACCCGTCAAAATACGATAAGTGAGAATCAGGTCCCCTCTTATCCTTCGGTAGTGCATGGAGTACATCCCCAAACTGAGCAAGCGTTCAGGATACGTCTGTCCCCGTAGACCCTGCACTAACCGAGTGCCCACTCGTAACACCCTCTCCAAGTCCATTTTGTCTCGGTTAAGACATGGTGGACAAGCCTGAATACAATATTCCAGGTGGGGTCGGACGAATGCCGAAAATAGCTTCACAAACAACTTGGCCGTTAAGATTCCGAAAGAGCGGCGGATAAACCACATCATACGAAACCCTCGACAAGCAGCCTTCTTCCAGTTGTCTCCAGAATGAAGTGCTGATGCGTGTACGACTCCTAAATCAACCTGCTGAGTGACAACAGGGAGTTCACCACCGCCGACAACATATCGGGTGGGAGGGTTTGCAGCTCCGATTCGGAGAACAGAGCACTTCGCCCTATTTATGGGCAACAACCATAAGGCAGACCATTCCCAGAGCCTATCCAAGGCACTCTGAATTGCCTCAGGACCCCCGGGATATCCACAATATTCCAGAGCTTAAGGTCGTCAGGCAAGCATTAATGATGACACCCCTAGCTCTCCCGGCAAGTCATTTACATAGATCGCGAACAACAATGGCCCCAATACCGAGCCCTGCGGAACGCCACTAAGGACAGCTTGCCTGAGCGAAAGGCTACGCCCCACCCGTACGCACTGTTCCCTCCCCTCAAGGAAGGCAGACACCCATTGAAAGGCGCGACCAGATATCCCGTAAGACCTCACTTTAGTGAGAGCCGAAGATGTGGAATGGTGTCAAAAGCTTTCGAAAAATCTACGAATAGCACGCCTACAGAGTGACCACTGTCTACCACTTCGGCCCAGCTTTCACGATCTACAAGTAGGTTAGTCTGACATGAAAATCCTTTGCGGAATCCATGTTGTGCAACACTGAAAAGGTTGAATCTATTCAGTGGCTTCTCCACTGAATCCCTTATCAGCTTTCTCGAACAACTTGACTACTACGCTTGTCAAACTGACAGGCCGGTAGTTCGCGGGTAGAGCGCTGTCACCGCCCTTAAAAATCGGACAGATGATTGCCTCCTTCCATTCCGAAGGTAGGCTGCAGCTGTCCAGCGATATTGAAATACACACGTGAGCGGACCACTCAGCTCAGTGGCCAGTTCATGCAACAGATTCGGATGAATTGAATCAGGACCGGAAGCTTTAGAGTGCTTAATGCCTTGCAGTAGCTCGAAGACCTGAGTCTCCGTTATGCTAACTTCAGCTAAGCAAGAAGCCTCTGGAACTCTCGAAACCAATTCAACCTGTGGTAAAGAGGTCTCCCGAGCAAAGACCGCTGTATACTTAGCAATCAGTATACAAGCCTTGTCATAGTCAGTTTGTGCACGGGTCCCGTCTGCTCGCAATAAAGCTGGTATAGACAGTTTTGCCCAGCTGCGTCTTTTAACTTAAGCAAAAAACTACTTGGGATTAGCTGCGGCCGAGTCCGCTAAACCCTGCTCGTATTGGAGACGAGCAGTTCTGAGATGTTGCTTATATTTATTTCTATTCTCTCGATAACTATCATAGGTACTGGCTGATGGAGCTGCTTTGTGGGTTCGCCAGCACCTAGACCGTTTCTTGAGTAGGAACTTGCCTGTGGTATCTATCCATAGAGGCTGTGCCCTTAACCCTCTTTTCCTAATGAGTGGAATATAGGCAGCGGAAACCTCCGTAAGGTATGCCTTAAATTTTTCCCAGGCTAACTGAACAGAGTCAGCCATCGAGATCTTACAGTTCAGAACTGAAGCCTTAGTTCGCATTGCACTAAAGTCCGCCCGCCAATATTCGGAAGTAATTCAACAGCGGTCTCTTTGTACCTTGAAAGAGCACATCGAAAGGAAGTGCATGCGTGATCGCTAGACCCTAGAGGTGCACCGCATGAAACGTCAGTCACGAAGTCCAGGGACTTAGCGAAAACCAAATCCAAAGTAGATGGTATTTGGTTGTCCATATACCTAGTGGGAACGTCAACGAACTGGTGCAAAGGCACTTGGAGAGTTAGTTCAAGGAAGTCTGCACCGAATGTTCCTAATGCAGAATTGCAAGAAAGATCGGCCCAACAGACTTCCGGGAGGTTGAAATCCCCTAGAACTAAACACGTATTCGCAGACTGAGTGCGAATAAAGTCAAGTATCCCCCTGGAGGAGCTTCCAGGACTTCTGTATATCACTATAACTGTAAACTGGGTAGAGGAAGTGAACAAAGCAGTCGAGAGGGCTTCAACAGTCTTATCCGAGAACTGGAAAGTGCAAGTCCTCAACACATCTAAGTTACAGCTCACATACAGTAAAACGCCTCCGCCTTGGCGACCAACGGAGCGATCAGTTCTAAGCAGCACATAGCCAGGTAAAAATACCTCACCGTCCGTGATATCCGGAGACAACTACGTTTCAGTGAAAGCAAGTATGTCGGGACGAGATTTGTCTACAAGTAGACCCAACTCGTGCACCTTGTTCCTTAGGCTACGCACGTTAATGAGTACTACCTCAAGGAAGTCGGCATGACCATCCCTGGGTCGTGCGCCATCAAGATTGGTTCTGATAGGGTGGAAAGTAACTTCCGGTTGAGCACCTGAAAACCCACCAGACGGAGGCCTTGCTCACCAGCCGCCCGTCTAGTTTTGAGGTCTATGATAGCCTCCTTTAACTTCAACATATCTGCCAGTAGTAGGTCCGGCTAAACGCTGACACAACTACACTTAAGTTTAAATGCATATCGCAGCAACGATTTGCGTTCCTCCGGGGTAGAAAAGACCACGCGAAGTAGTCGGGGTCGTGGATTTGGCGTAGCGATAGGAACGTTCCCCAATCTGTTCAGCTTTCTGACAGTGACACCAGGGAAACCAGCTTGCTGACACACAGTTTCAGCCATTTGATGTCATCCAAGATGCGTTCCCTTGGGAGAACGGCCTCAGATTCAGTAACGTTACGGAATATAACGCTACTATCCGTGAAAGAGTCGGCACGACGGGGAGTGTTTACCCCACGTGTTTTGGAGTCGGCACCTATACCAGTTGTATTCACCACTGGCGGTGGGACTGTCCCTGGCTTCTCAAACGACGCCGAAGCAACGGTAGCGTAGGTTTTCCGCTCTATTGCCGGCGTCTTACTGGTTCTTGGGTCTTCAAGCCCCTTCGAAGTTTTACGAGCAGATCTTGTCCGCTTCTTCTTTTGGCTCAGTGGGGCAGGGGCCGTTGACTTTGCATCGCATTGAGCAGTTACCAGCATTCCGTCAGAACAGGCTGGTTCACTGGCGGCCGAAACAGTCAGCGTCTGTGGAAAGTTCTGTGTGCAATCGTCAAACGACTTTATGATTGTCAAAGACGGCATTTCTTTCGATGCCGTGGCAACTATTTTTTGGGTTTAGCAGAAGGCTTTTGGTGTTTCCGCACCCTATTTTTCTTCACTTTGATCGGATCATGAGGATCACCAGCAATGCTACTTGGATTGGCCGTTAGGATGTGCAACTTTACGACCGCGTGACAGACTCCAGTGAATGGATCGTCAGCAAGATTGCCGGTTATTGCTGTGTCTTCAAAAGAAATATTTAGGGATTTTAAAATCAAATCCATTTTCGTATCGAGCAAAGCAATAGAGGCGAGTTTAGCTATCGCCAACTCAACATCTGCCAACCTTGAAGCCAACGCTGAAAGTTTAGCACCGATGACAGCCGGGCGCGTCGACCTTTTAGCGCAGCATTCAGCGCAGCTGAAAAGAAAGTAGAGGCTTGATGATAGCATTTCGTACTGGTCAGCTTGTAGGCCGGTACAGCTTCCGTGATACCAGCGGCAGCAGACGTCACACTGCATACTACTAGATGCATCTGTTACTGGCTCTGAGCAGTTAGCCTGTCCGCAAGCTGAATTAAACTCATCAAACGAGGACCCCATGGGTCCATCCGTCTCGGTGTTTAGCGAGACAGCCATATTCATGTGGAAAACAGCTTAGAATTACAAGACGTATACAATAGGAAAACGACCGCAATAAAAAGGCAAAAACAGGGTGTAAAACGGGATTAAAACTGGGAACAACCGGCAAAGTACCAGTAAGCGCCAAAGACGCTTTGGCCAGTACCAATTTAATCGATCCAAGATATCTTGGATCAGAGAAAATTTGACAATAGTCAAATTTCGTTATGAGTGTTTCTTCAAACACTGTTTTTCACGTTATTTCCGCTGAAAAGCTCGATCAGTATGGCACGCCAAAAAATCGAGTTACAGCGTAGTACTCACAAAGCGGTTACTTTAGTTAGTTCACGAATAAATATTTATAATGTAACCTTACTACCAAAGTATAACACCCGCTACTGATTTTAATGTCAAGAGGATATTTCATACCATACATTACAACTCAGTAAACCTAGAAGAAGTGACCTTCAAAGCTGTTCATCGGATGAAGTTCCGCTGGTCTACCGATAGCGTATTATGGCGAGTTCCTCTCCTGGGGGATCAAACACTCGCGAAGAATCGGAAGAGGATGACTTTTATAGTTATGACGACACTGATTCCTACGTAGACTATGACAAGTATTTGAAATATTGTTGGTGTATACAGACAGGTCATTTTTAGACAAAGCGACAGTTGAGGGTTTCAAGTACAAAGAGCTCAGCGTAGATGAAGTGGAAGGTGTGCTTAATCAAGAAGTCGAAAAGTTGTGTAATGCTGTCCAGGTTAGTAGCAATTGTTTTTCAGTTTATAACTTGTTCGTGTCTGCACACCTATGGCACAATTAGCACCATTGTCCGACGAACATGGGTTAAGACGCTTGTCATAGAGTTCATGAAGTTTTGTATGGTGCAGAAAACCAGTGTCATCTGCATCACCCGTTCATTGGCTGCATGGCACGTGTTGTCGCTAAACTGTGTTCCCCGAGGGATTACGACAACTGCAGCAAAATAGCGGAATGCAGGCACGCTCAGCATGTATTTGTCCGACCGTACTTTAAATTTTCCTCTGGTCACTTACCACACATTCGGAGAGACTGTTCCACATTCACAACCCGTATGGACAACGCGACATCAAACCGGACATGGTTCCACCTGGGTTTAAAGTTTCAATCTGTGGCTCGGTGTCGAACAATGTTTTGAGCTGGAAGAACTGCTGCACTTCCTTCCCCAGCTCGCCCCCTGAAATGCGTCTAGTATAAATCGGGTCACCATGGCGACGGCGGTAGTCCAGTGTAAATAAGTTCATACGCTGGAAACGAAGGCGATAAGGTAAAACACGTAGCATGACACTGACTTGGTTCCGCGCCTCTGAACCATCTCAATCAACTCACATTCAACTCTGGTGCGTGGATGTATGGCAGGTAGTTCATATTGGACGAAGGTGCGAGGAAAGCAGGTGTCTGAATTTCTGTGGTGTCAATTCATAGAATGACCTTCTTATGGTACAGAGCATCCTGTTGGCAGGTGCTATTTTCCCCAACGTGTCCTGGGTTGTTCTTAGGTCTGGAGAAACGAGTACACCCAAGTCCTTCTTACCAACCTTCCTCAGCAGAAAACCACCAATGTGGTAGGCACCGAAAGGTTCTTGAGCACCGATCGAGAAAACACAGTACTTATCGCGATTGATAGGCATTTGCCACTTGACAGACCAATCGTGCAGCAGGTCTAACGTCAGTTGTAACTTGTCAGCATTTTCAGGCCTGGACACTTCTGACCACAGCTTAAGATCATCCGCATAGATCAATCCGTCGACTTGGAGCACCTTCAGGAGATCCTTGACAAAGATTTTGGATAGTTCGGGACCAATAACGAAGCTTTGTGGAACCCCACTGGTCATAAGAATAAGACCAGAGTAGACTTCTTAAACCTTCACCCTCATATTACGGTCCTATAGGAAATCAGCGATCCAGGCGATCAACTTACCAGCGATGCCAATCTGCCAAAGTTTGATAAGGACTCACTTGTGTGGAATGCTGTCAAACGTTTCGCTAAAATCCACAAAAAACTTCGTTGTGGCAGTGACTAGTATCCACTGACTTCGACCACTTTTCTCGGGCAAGAAAGCAGATTGGTACTGTGGGAGCATGCCCTCCGAAATCCGTGCTGAGCAGGAGAGGTGACGTCCAATTTCTCAAAGTGAAGATGCAAGGCCTGTCATTCCCTGAGCTATCATTTAGTTTAGGCGTTCTTTCGCCACACTGTCCACGCCGTCAGGGTGATCTGATTATCACATATCGCATATTGGCGGGTCAAATAGGCGCTGATTTGCCTCATTTTTCATATCAACTACAATGTCAAATCTGATAATAATGTGTCAACTGTACGCCGTAACGGCGCTTCGCTGCTCGCGACCACCACCAGTCGCGCGCGGGCTGAGTATACCTTGAGGACGCCTACCCATACGCGGATTCGAACCGGGTACATGGTTGCAAGTCAGGTGCGCAGACCACTCGGTCACCGGCCGACAATGCCAAATCTACATGGTCACCTAGGGAACCTTCACAAGTTTCTTTCAGATGGGGTTGGAACTGACACTCGGTTATCACGTAACGTAATGGACGATTGGAACGCTCTGCTTGAAGCAGTGCTATTGGCGCTTACTGTAAGGGTGTTTAAACCTCAACTTGATGCACTTGGTTTGCAACTACAAACCTTCCTCTTCAGTTCTTAACCTCATCAGATCTTTCTAGCCGACTTTATCCCTCTTTATTGCCATTGTCTAGTCTGTTTTCCAATACTTTTTATTCAGTTCTATTTCTCTTCAGCTATATTTTAGTTTTTCTCTTCCCTTATGTTTTATATTTTCTACTTCACTTGACCAGCACAGTGGGGAGTACTGGTACAGTACACGTAGGAATTGATCGGTTGTACTCGGTTAGTGTCCGATGGGCCTCTGATGGTTGACGGATGAGCACAATCTTGGGCCTTGAGTGGCAAAAGACTACGTCGCTTATCAGGCGCTAGCCGAAAAAATATTGGCAGGCTACCCCTCGACTACACAGTTATTTCCGGTAAGAAGAAGCCAGCCGCATTAACCACTTTACTTTACTTTACTGTCATGATAGCGAGAAAGATGTTGAACATCTATGTAGCTATATCTCAATGTAGGACATGGCCCACTGACACAGTGTTACCTGTAGTAGTGAGCTAGCCCAGGTGAAAAAAGTAAAATATTTACAAGCATAGAAAAAAACTCCATGGACTTACGATATATTCTTGGATGAACCACATGGAGTCCTTCACCAGCTCCGCCGCCTATTACGGATGGGCATCGTTTCGGAAGCCGCAGTTGGTGGATTAACGGGCTCCATGGGTTATAATCATTGAACGATTCCTTCGTCAGTTTCCTGTGAAGGCTTCGTCGAATCTGGCATCCGCAAAGTGCGCGTCCAGGAATCGTTTGAATTCCGACACCGAGTTCGCTTCTACTATCCGCGAGGGCAAACGGTTCCACATGTTCACCACTCGCCGCTCAAGACACAAGGGATGAGCTACCCACTTGAGGTCAGGGACTACCAGTTTGTACTGGTGACCTCGTGTGCTGCTTGACGCACGGACATGGAGCAGTGGCCTCAGCATCGGATAAGCACCCAGATGCAATACCCGATGGGTCATGATGAGGTCCACTCGCACGCGGCGGTAGGCTAGAGTATACAGACCCAATTGTCTGCATCTTTCTTCATACGGCACACCCTGAAGACCGGGAATGAGCCGTGTGGCTATGTGTTGTACTCTTTCGAGCTTGTGTATCTCGCCTTTCGTCAACGGACAGTAGGCGGGTGAGCCGTATTCTAGCACCGGTCGTACAATGGATGTGAAGAGACGAGTGGCAATCTCTTTCGACCAGGTGCAGAAGCTACGTTTCAGCGCCCACAGCGAACGCAATGCTGTGCGATACATATTGTCCGTGTTGTCCAGTGACTTCATGTCGTAACGTTGTATAACGCCAAGGTCTCTGACGCAATGCGTCGGGTGTAGAACTTGGCCGTCGAGAGTGTACGATCGGCCCGCTCCACCTTTACCGAGGCACAGAAGTAGCGATTTTGCCGAGTTGATAGGCAAACTTACTTCGGCGGACCACATGGAGAGGCGGTCGAGGTCCTGCTGAAGTATGTCAAAGTCGTCCGACGTATGGATCACCCTCCATAGCTTCAGGTCATCCGCGAACAAGGCACACGGCGACCGAAGGAGATTGGGCACGTCGTTGATGTGAATCAGGAAGAGAATGGGGCCAAGCACCGTCCCCTGAGGAACGCCGCTCGTCGACGGGTACCAGTCGGTCAGGTGGCTGTCGACTTGCACCCTCCACTTCCGTCCAACTAAGAAGTCACGGATCCATTGGTGCAGCGAGCCTCCGACTCCGCACTCCCTCAGTTTCCGAAGGAGGATCTCGTGATTCACTCTGTCGAAGGCCTTACTGAAATCGACGTATACCACGTCGACTGACTTACGTTGGTTTACTGCTTGCAACCATTCATGCCATGTTAGCAGCAGGTTAGTGATGCACGAGCGGCCTCTCACGAAACCATGCTGTGCAGGTGTCAGGAGAGAGTTGGTCTCCAGTAGCTGGAGCAGTCTCTTCTTCACAATCTTCTCCAGAACTTTCGACCATACTGCGGTCAAACAAATAGGGCGGTAATTCTCCACTTTGCGTGTGTCACCGCCTTTTGGAATCGGTTTGACAACGACGCATTTCCAGTCACAAGGCACGCAGCCTATGGACAGGGATCGGTTGAACAGGTCGGTTACAGCAGGTGAGATCACAGCTGAAAAGGACTTGAGGATCAGCGGATGGAGCCCATCCGGTCCAGCTGGCTTCGTGCTGTCTAGGCAGCTGACTAGCCCATGTACCTCCGCGACGTCGCAGATCAAGTCGGTTAGCTCAGTCGGTGCGGCGACGGCAGAGCTTGGCGCGCAGGTTTGGTTAGTTGCGAATACAGAAGCGAAGTGCGCCGCTAATGCGGACGCACGCTCGGTGCTTGAACTTAGTGGTTGTCCGTCCGAACCCACTAGCACCGGCACATCACCTGCAGACTTCAGGCGTCGCTTCACGTACGCAAATATGCGCTTCGGGGCAGTTTTAGCTGGGCAAGCAAGCTGCTCCTCAAACTGACGGCGTTTTCGCGTCTTTGTTCTGTTGCACAAGTTTCGTTGTCGCTTGTATGCCTCATAGTCATCGGCAGAGCCAGACAGGAGGAACGCATTCCATAGTCGACGCCGTTGTCGAGACAGTCGGTTATACTCTTTGTCAAACCAATGGGGTTTCATTGGTCCAACTTTCCGAGTCTTGAGGGGTACAAATTGCGCACACAATGAGTGCACTGCCCCTTTAATGTTTGTCCAGCAAGTTTCAACCGATGAATCCTGTGGCATAGACCAATCAAGCTGATTGGCAGCTAGAATGAGGCCATCGAAGTCAGCTTTCCAATAGTTGTATGTTGGCGCCACTGGACGCACACATGGAAGCTGCAGGTCTATAGTGGCCATAATTGTCGAGTGATCACTGGCCGCCATGGGCTCAAGAACTTCTATGTCATGCACTGTTTGTTCGCAGCTGGTTAGCAGCAGGTCCAGGCATGATGGCATTGAGCGCGGGGTTATGCGGGTGGGTTGCGTGATGTGCTGCACCGTTCCGGTTTCCAGTACCAGTTCGGCGAATCTTGTCTCCACTTCATTATGGCCAGGGAGAAGCTGAACTTCAGGCCATAAGATTCGAGGAAGGTTAAAGTCGCCAGTGAGCAGGAACTGCGGGCGACTCATTTGGTTTTGGACGTGTGTGAGCCAATCCAATCCGTTACTCAGTGGGCTACGATATGCCACACCCACAAGCAGTTCGCCGCGTCGTAGGTGGATCGAACACCACAGCTGCTCACATAGACCGTCAATGCTTCGGTAGGTGCTCACGAGTCTCCCGCACAGGGTAGACCGGAGGTAAAGTAGGACGCCACCGCGGCTATTCGACTGTCGATCACAGCGGAAGCACGAATAGTCCGTGATCGCAATTTCTTCGTTTGTCACTTCAGACGTCAACCACGTCTCAGCCAAACCAACCACATCTGGCCGACGTGAAGCAATGAAGCGGATCAGATCATCGTGCTTGTTCATTAAGCTGCATACATTAATGAACGCTACACGCAATCCGCGGTAGGAACCGCTGGGCGAGCTTGAAGCGTCATTGCTCTGTTTACCCGGATTCGGGGTATCCGGACAACTGTGCGAAAATTTACGATACGCAGGTTAGTTTCACCGGCGTCCGTGCGTCGTTTCAGTTCGATCACGGCAGACTTCAGCTGCTCCCGTTCTGCGGGATCAAGGTCTGGCCGGACATGAATTTTCATCCCCTTTAGGCGACCGAGGCGGGACAGTACTAACCTTGGGGCAGTTTCGTCGGCGAACGCGATGCGCAGAGGCCGACACTTGCCATCAACTTGTTTCCCCAGACGAGTGACTTGTTTCACTCGTAACCCGGGTTCGCCAACATCCAGTAGTTTGTCGGTTAGAGACTGCAAGAATTGCACATCATGGTCATAGCGTACCTGGGGACTGGGATCAGTCGACTCAGGTGCGTGGAAAATCATGACGTTGCATAGCTGTCCCCGTGGTGACTTGCTATCGCTTGGCTTCACCGGTTTCGGTAAGGCCGGTTTCTCGGCTAGCAATTTCTCAAATCGCGTTACCTTGTTTAGCACATACTTTAGTTGTGACACTGTAGACGGTGATTTCGATTTGTTGTTGTTTACCGCCTTACAACTTTTCTTTTTAGAGGCCTGGACCCAGCCGGGTGGTTTTGCGGCGCCAGCGCTGGCCACGGCTGCGTAGGTCGCAGTTGCAGTTGGAGTGGCGACAGACGGCTTTTTTCGGTTGTCTTGTGAACCATGCATTGGTGTGTCCGCTGATGAAGCGGAGGAGGAGCGGCTTCGATTGCGCACAGTATGGATGCATGGAGGAGTCACCGGCGATAGTACGGGCGTCACCAATGCGGCGTTATTAGCTGTCTTTTTCGCCAAAGTCAGATTCGCCAGAAGCGACTTATCGTTAACAATAAGTCGGCATTTGTCACAGTGGAATGTTAGCGCGGAAGATGCCGTCCTTTTCAGACATTCATAAAGATCGTGCTCAATGCCGCTGCACGTTGTGTGGGCCCATCCTTCGCACAGACCGCACTGCAGCGCTTTAGACCGAGAAGTGACATTTCTGCTGCAGCTCAGGCACTTAGATGCAGCTGCTGCTCTCGTTTTGTCGAGAGTAGCGTCCAAAGTGCTAGACGCACGGGAGGTCGCAGCTCGCTGGACCTTGCTCGTCATTCTTGATGTCTTGTGGATAGGTGTCGCTATCCAAATCACCTTGGATGTGTGAAGGAATTTGACAGACGTCAAATTCTATTAGCAATGTGCGTTGAAACACCGGTATTCAAGCGTATTTCACTTGTAAGACAAACGTATAGCAAGAATGGGAACGAGCCACCGGACGTGGTTATCCGCAGACCCTCATACTACCAACGATTCCAAGTCACTACAATTCCACACACCTGGCGATATGCATAATACGTAGCGACAACATTACGACTAACAGAGCAAGTACTTTGCGGTCCCGAGTCTTGTTGCGCAAACCATTCTTTATCCTTCTGTATCCATGTTACCCTCTTTTTAACTTCATAAATAAATAAGGTTTATTCTCGACTACACTTGCTACGCTTACAACAGGCATGATCATGGTGATCGAGTGATGTACAGCAGTTTCATTGGGCAACAGAACCATGCAGGTGCAAGTGAATGAAAGCCTTTGTCAGCCAGTACTAGTGACCAGCAGGGTCCCTCAAGGATCTGTCCTTCACGTACTGACTGGCGCTCGTGGAAGCCAGATTCGTGAAGAGCAAACCAGGTATTTTTGGAAGTCGTGGCTACATCGACCATATCTTCACTTTGCGACAGCTGTTGGAGCAACGTCACATATATTGGCGGCCCACCGTTGTCGTGTTCCTCGATAACAAAGGTACCTACGATTCGGCTGATCGATGTGCCCTTTGGGACTGTCTACTCATCAAAGGTGTGCCCGAGAAATATGTAAGTATTACCCGTTCGCTAGACGCACTTTGCCCGGGCGAAGTGAATGCATACGACAAGCGTTCGCTGCTTTTCATTATCTCCAGCGCTGTGAGACAAGGATGCCCGCTGTCACCTTTCCTCTTCAACCGCTATTGACGAAGCCATGGAGATAACGTTCACAGAACACGACTTAGAAAGTATAGAGCTGCTCCCAGGAGAATGAATTCTTGATTTGGAGTATGCTGACGATATTGCCTTCATCTGTGACTGCTCACAAACGTGCCAAGCATCATCATCATCAACAGCAGTACATCAGCCATTTGAACTGATGCTTCGCTGCCATACAGCCATGAGGACCTATGAAATAAAGAATAAGAAGAGGGAGAGAAGGGGGACTTATCTGAAAACCTTATTGCCCGAAGCAAATATTCAGGATCAAGGCGCCTACACTTTGTGTAAACAACATACCGTCACAAACAGCTGGCTATCGTGCAAAGATAAGGCGGCATCGGCGAGACAGCTTCCTTGCGGCTTTCACTGTCCCGCGTCATAATAGGCCATTATCCTGCAGATAACTCAGCACCAAACATACTTTAAACAGGCAATCCAATTAGAAGACGGCAGCAGACGCGCCACTGGTGTCGGTTGCGAGCCATGTCCTGCAAAGTCTCGAGCCAAGCACAAGGTGAGTCACGTGGACTCCAACCCGGAAGGCGAGACGGACCAACGGCACCCAGTTTGGTCGTCAGTGACTTCATTTCTCGCTGCCAAGTCAACTTCTGTCCACCTCGAGCCTTGCGCCATCCTACACCTGATAGACTGAACAAGGCCCTCCTAGGTAAGCGTGACCAGGCATGCGTAGCACGTGCCCAAGCCAACGCAACTTATTCAGAGCTATCTGTTGTTCTAGGGAAATAGCCAGATTATCGCTATCCGGTATTCGCCTACGTACATCATCGTTGAGGACACGCTGGTGCCATCCGACTCCAGCAATGCTTAGCAGACAACGATAACCAGAGACTTGGAGGCGCCTCAGATCTTCAGACCGAAGGGGCCAAGTTTCACTACCATAGAGCAGAACGGCCCTCACTGTGGCATTGTATACCCGGCCTTTCAGACGGAGGGAAACTCCCTTCTGTCGCCAAAGATGCCGCAGGTTCAAGAACGCAGCTCTGGCCTTTGCAATGCGTGAGCTGATGTCAGTTTCTATGCGCCCATCATTGCTGATGCAACTGCCAAGATAAGTGAATTGATCAACCACCTCGAGCTCCTCGTTAGCAAGTGTCAAGGGGTCATCAAGTGGCTGGTGGTCCTGCAGCAACACTTTGCACTTTGAAGGTGCGAAGTGCATACCAAATAATAAGACCACTCTAGACAGGCTATTCAGGGTTTAATGCGTCGCCGCAAAATCGTCGAAAAGCAAGACGATATCGTCCGCATAATCTAGATCAACTAACCTTTCATCAGGCAGCACTAAACGCCTACATCGTGAGATTCCGCAAGGGAACACTCCATGATAGAATCCACTACGAAATTGAACAAAAACGTGGAAATCGGACAACCCTGACGAACACTACTTGTGGTCGGAAAGCTATCCGATAGACCACCATAGACCCTGACGCGGCCTGTAGTGTTCGAGTAGAGAACATTTAAGATGTTCGCATATTTCGTGGGAACACCTTTCCGCGCAAGTATTTCGAACAGAAAGCATCGATCGACTGAATCGAACGCACTCATGAAATCGAGGAACACAGCTATTTTCGGTCTGCGGTATGCGTGGCGCTGCTCTAGCACCTCCTGCAAAGTAAATATATGGTATATACAGCCACGTCCTGGGCGGAAACCGGCCTGCTCTTCCCTAATCCGAGATTCCCGTTCCGCAGTGAGGCGACGGACGATAATCGAGGCCAGTAATTTTGTCACAACTGGCGTTAGGCTAACACCCCTGTAGTTCGCACAGTCTGTGCGACTACCCTTTTTGTATATTGCCACTATAATCGATTCGCTCCAATTAGCCGGGACACTCTTCGTTCCAGATACGTTCGAATAGAGGTCAGTGCTTTGCAGAGGACCTCACCTCCATCCTTAAATAGTGCAGGTGGGAGGGAATCCGGGCCAGCGGCACGAAAACGATTGAGGGCTGTGATCGCGTTTCGGACCTCGGCCTCCGACGGAGGCTCTAAACTAACCGTCCATGACACGTCCTGCATCACCTGAGTAGGAAGAGGTCCGGGAGCAGGGGACCAGCTGAACTGATCTTCAAAGTGTTCAGCCCAACGAGCCATACGGCGTTCCTTATTGTGTATCAGCGCACCCTCGCTGTCTCTGATTGTCTCACTAACACCTGGTTTTCTGGGACCAGTGGTGCAGATCAGCTGGAAGAGCTTCCGGTAATTGCCTACTGCTCCTGCCTTCTCCATTTCTTGAGCCCGACTGGTCCACCAGGCTTCCTTGTCAGCATGTAGGCTCTTCTTTAGTTCACGCCTAATAGCCCTTCTGGTCACATTGTGTTCAGAACCAGCCGGCAGGTGTCTTCTAGCTTCCAACAGGTTCACGGACCTCTCGGATATCCAGTGACTAGTGCGGTGACGATGGATAGTGCCGCAAGCAGATGCTCCTGCGTCGTACATGGCAGCCGAGATTCTATTCCACTGAAGTTCAGTGTCATTAGGACAAGACAGCGGAAGTTCGGTATGCAGTGCTTCTTGATAGGCTTGCCTGACCGAGGGCTGGGACACTTTCTCAGTTGCCAATCGGAGGAGACGCTTTGTGCGCCTTCTGGCAGAGTTCATGGAGAAACAACAGCGCACCAATGCATGATCAGAGTCGACACAGGTACGAACGGCAATCCAGGATGGAACCACACCACCTGTAACTTATGTCTATGTGGTCAATTTGGGTCCATCGCTGGCCAGCTACAGGTGGACGCCAAGTGGCACTTTGGCACCCACTGTGTCTAAAAGCAGTGCTAGTAAGAAACAACTGGTGCTGCGCACACAGTTGCAGCAGACGCTCACCGTTGTCAGTCCGTTCGGAGTTAAGTCCATAATTACCACCCAGCTGAGCTTCTGTAGAGCTCAGACGCCCTACTTGTGCGTTCATATCCCCTGCAAGTACTATAATATCTGAACTAGTAGCACTGCGTAGAAGGGCGTTCAGTTCTTGATAGAAAGTGTTCTGGACAGCATTTGAACTGCAGTCGGTGGGAGCATAAGCGGAAATCACGAACAAACAACGTTTTGTTTTACTTCGTGAATTCACCTTAGCTGATGTCGTCAAACGAGCTGCACATAAACGGCTGTTCACCGGAATCCAATCTACCAACGATGGCTCAGCCTTGGAGCTGAGAATGTTACCTACACCAGCTTGACCCGTGAGTGCCGCATCGGCGTCTCCGGATGCGTGCAACCAATAACGAAAGGATAAGCCGGGTGCAGTCAATTCAATAACCCCGTTAGGGTCATTAATTCTAGTTTCGGACACACAACACACATCAACACCCAGTGTGTCCAAGGTGCGTGCGAGTGCAGCCTGCTGACCTGTTTGTCTTAGAGTGCGGACGTTGAGTGTCGCCATGGAAACGGGACAGCGTGGCCTTATAGGGGACTTTTGCCGATAGGCGTCCGATAGGTGCTGTGGGATGGTGGCTGCAGATGGTTCTACTCCAGTAGCACTTCGGTTGCTGTCAATTAAGCTGGGAATTATAGAAGGAAGGTTAGTAATGGGGGCCGGGATGGGAGTAAGAGAAAAAGGTGGAAAATGAAGAAGGGAGGCGCCAGCAGTAGCATGTTTTCGCTTATCCGCCCTGCTGTATGCAGCAGATAAAGCGAACTTTGATAATCTGCGCGACGGCCGATGCAGGATGAAGTTTATGTCTGATGAAAATGTCATGTCATGGTTATATGTTGGCTGAGATACTGCCAGGGCGCCCAGACCTAGACAGGAGAACGATTAGGGTCCTCATCCAAAGCCTTTGGCTCAAAAGCCTGTCCGCAAGGCAGCGGGGTGGCAGTGATTTAGTTTTACAGAAATGGACGCCATCCCATTTCAAACGTCCAACCTGGAGGACCAGGAGACTGAGTTTGTCTGAGCTCTCACCATTGACCAATCTGGTAGGAGTAGCTCTCAAGATGCTCGGAGACAGCACCCAGTATAGCTCAATGAATCAATGAGGTACGCAAACCGTCGCACCACGTTAAGGTCCAGTCACGTTGCGACGGAAAACGTGCCAAGCGACACTGGGCGGATTAGCATTGCCTGTCAGCCGCTTTGGACTTTGCTTTGCACCCTGGAATTGCAAAGCCTTCCTCCAAGATTGGCAGAGGCCACCTCTTGGGCTTACCCTTGGTAGGCATCAACTAAAGTCTTTCAAAAATTTAACTACCTGAAAACTTGTGTCATCGCCTGTTGGATTGAAAAAGAGATAACGAATAATATAGCAAAAGCTCGAGGCGCTTTTGCTAACGTTCGCCACCTAAGGAGCCGGTGCAGCATCACTCTCGCCCTGAAGGGTAATGTACAGTGCAGCACTACGTTAGACCATACTGCACACTTTTGAAACCTGGCTCCTTAGCTCAGCCGACATAAAATGGCTAGTTACGTTCGACCACCGGTGCGTTCGCAGTTTGGATCATATCTGGTGGGGAACGCCGCGTGAGCAACATCAACAACAGTAGCACATCAGTCATTTGAACTGATGCTTCGCTACCATACAACCATGCTGACCTAAGGAATAAATAATAATATTAATAATAATGAGAGAGAAGGGGGACTTACCTGAAAACCTTAATGCCCTAAGCAAACATTCAGAGTCAAGACGCCTACGCCTTGTGTAGATAACATACCGTCATAAACAGCTGGCATCGGCGAGACAGCTTCTTTGTGGATTGCACTGCTCCGCGTTATACTCAGCCATTACCCATTACACACTTTAAATAAGCAGTCCGACTAGGAGACGGCAGCAGACGCGCCACTGATGTCGGTTGCCAGCCATGTCCTGTAAAGTCCCGAGGCAAGCACAAGGCGGGTCACGTGGACTCCAGCCCCGAAGGAAAGACGGACAAACGGCACCCACTTCAGTCCTCAGTTACTACATTTCCCGCTGCCAAGTCAACTTCTGTCCACCTCGAGCCTTGCACCATCCTACACATGGTAGAATGAACGACACCCTCCTAGGTAAGCCATGACCAGCCACGTAGCACGTGTCCGAGCCAACGCAACTTATTCAGAGCTATCTGTTGTTCTAGGGAAATAGCCTGATTATCACTATCCGGTATTCGCCTACGTACATCATCGTTGAGGACACGCTGATGCGATCCGACACCAGCAATGCTTCGCGGACAGTGATGATCGAGGACTAAAAGGCGCCTCAGATCTTCAGACCGAAGGGGCCAAGTCTTACTACCATAGAGCGAAACGGCCATCACTGTGCCCTTGTATACAAGGCCCTTCAGACAGAGAAATGCAATTCTGTCGCCAAAGATTAGAGAAGGCAGCTCTGGCCTTTGCAAAGCGTAAACTGGCTTCACTTTCTATGTGACCATCGTTGCTGATGCAGCTGCCAAGATAAGTGAATTGAGCAACCACCTTGAGATCCTCGTTAGAAAGGGTCAAAGGGTTATAAAGTGGCTGGCGGCCCTGCAGCGACACATTACACGTTGAAGGTGCGAACTGCATACCAAATAATAAGCCAACCCTAGACAGGCGATTCGGGGTTAAGTTGGCCGCCCCAAAATCGTCGAAAAGCAAGACGATATCGTCCGCATAACCAAGATCAGCTGACCTTCCATCAGGCAGGATCACAACGCCTACATCGTTAGATTCCTTAAGGGAACACTCCATGATAGAGTCCACGACGAAATTGGACAACCCTGACGAACGCCAATTGTCGACGGAAATCTAACCGACAGGCCACCGTAAACCCTGACGCGGCCTGTAGTGTTCGAGTAGAGAACATGTAAGATGTTCACATATTTCGTGGGAACACCTTTCCGCGCAAGTATTTCGAACAGAAAGCATCGATCGACTGAATCGAACGCACTCATGAAATCGAGGAACACAGCTATTTTCGGTCTGCGGTATGCGTGGCGTTACTCTAGCACCTGCCGCAAAGTGAATATATGGTCTATACAGCCACGTCTTGGGCGGAACGCTGATTGCCATTCCCTAATCCGAGATTCCCGTTCCACAGTTAGGTGACGAACGAGAATCGAGGCCAGTAATTTTTGTCACAACTAGCGTTAGGCTAATACTCCTGTGGTTAGAAGAGTCTGTGCGACTGCTCTTCTTGTATCTTACCAGTATAATCGATGCACTCCAGTTAGCTGGGACACTTCCTTCCAGATATGTTCGAATAGGGAAGTTAGTGCTTTGCAAAGGACCTTACCTCCATCCTTAGATAGTGCAAGTGAGAGGGGATCTAGTCAACAGCCCGAAAACTATTGCGGGCTGTGATTGTGTTTCAGACCACGGCATCCGACAGTGGCTTTAAACTGGCGGTCCATGGCTCGTCCTGCATCACCTGAGTAGGAAGAGGTCATAGAGTAGGGGGCCAGCTGAGCTGATCTTGAAAGTGTTCTGTTTAGCGAGCCATGCGGCGCTCCTTTTATTGTGTATCAGTGCACCCGCGCTGTCTCTGTCTCACTGAGGCCTGGTTTCCTGGGAGCAGTGGTGCGTAGTAGGTAGAAGTGCTTGCGGTAATTGCCTAGTCCTCCTGCATCCTCCACTTTTTGAGCCCGACTGGTCCATCTGGCTTCCCTGTCAGCATGAAGGCTCCACTTTAGTTCGTACCTAATAGCCGTCTGGTCACAATATGCTCAGCGTCAACTGGTAGGTTTCTTTTGAATTGCAATAGGTTCACTAACCTCTCGGATATTCAGTGACTGGTGCGGTGACGATTGATAGTACCACAAGCAGATGCTCCTGCGTAGTACATGGCGGCCGGGATCCTATTCCACTGAAGTTCAGTGTCATTAGGACAAGACAGCGAAAGTTCGGCATGCAGTGCGTCTTGATAGGCTTGCCTGACCGAGGACTGAGACAATTTCTCAGTTGCCAATCGAGAGAGGCGCTTGGTGCGCCTCCCGGTAAAGTTCATGGAGAAACGACAACGTACCAAGGCATGATCGGAGTTGACGCAGGTACTCCATTACCAGTGGAAATTCAGGATGGAACCACACCACCTGTAACTTATGACAATGTGATCGTTTTGTATCCATCACTGGCCAGCTACAGTGGACGCTAATTAGTGTTCCACACACCATTGAAGCAGACGCTCGCCGTTGTCATTCCGTTCGGAGTTAAGCCCGTAATTACCACCCAGCTGAGCTTCTGAAGATCTCAGACGCCCTACGTCTGCGTTCATTTCCCCTTCAGGTACTTTTAATTCTGAACTAGTAGCACTGCGTAGTAGCGCGTTCAGTTCGTGATAGAATGTCTTTGACAGCTTGAGAACTGCAGTCAGTGAGAGCATAAGCGGAAAGCACAAACCTACAGCATTTTGTACTACTTCGTGAATTAACCTTAGCTGATGGCGTCAAACGGGCTGTTCCCCGGAAGCGCATCAGCAAACGATGGTTCAGCCTTGGAGCTTAGAATAATACCTACACCACTTTGATCCGTGAGTGCTCCCACCGAGTGCAGTTCTATTGCTGTCAAGAACATTCTATCACGAACTGAACGCGCTACTATGTAGTGCTACTAGTTCAGATATTATAGTACTTGCAGAGGATATGAACGCACAATTAGGGCATCTGAGCTCTTCAGAAGCTCAACTGGATGGTAATTATGGGTTTAACTCCGGACGAACTGCCATTGGCGAGCGTCTGCTGTAACCGTGTGCGGAGCATCAGTTGTTTCTTAGTAGCACTGCTTCTAGACACAGTGGGTGCCGAAGTGCCACTTGGCGTCCTCTTGTAACTGGCCAGCGATGGACCCAAATTGATCACATAGCCATAAGTTACAGGTGGTGTGGTTCCATCTTGAATTTCCACTGGTAATGGAGTACCTGCGTCAACTCCGATCATGCCTTGGTACGTTGTCGTTTCTCCATGAACTTTACCGGGAGGCGCACCAAGCGCCTCTCTCGATTGGCAACTGAGAAATTGTCTCAGTCCTCGGTCAGGCAAGCCTATCAAGACGCACTGCATGCCGAACTTTCGCTGTCCTGCCCTAATGACACTGAACTTCAGTGGAATAGGATCCCGACCGCCATGTACTACGCAAGAGCATCTGCTTGTGGTACTATCAATCGTCACCGCACCAGTCACTGAATATCCGAGAGGTTAGTGAACCTATTGCAATCCAAAAGAAACCTACCAGTTGACGCTGAGCATATTGTGACCAGACGGCTATTAGGTACGAACTAAAGTGGAGCCTTCATGCTGACAGGGAAGCCAGATGGACCAGTCGGGCTCAAAAAGTGGAGGATGCAGGAGGACTAGGCAATTACCGCAAGCACTTCTACCTACTACGCACCACTGCTCCCAGGAAACCAGGCCTCAGTGAGACAGAGACAGCGCGGGTGCACTGATACACAATAAAAGGAGCGCCGCATGGCTCGCTAAACAGAACACTTTCAAGATCAGCTCAGCTGGCCCCCTACTCTATGACCTCTTCCTACTCAGGTGATGCAGGACGAGCCATGGACCGCCAGTTTAAAGCCACTGTCGGAGGCCGAGGTCTGAAACACGATCACAGCCCGCAATAGTTTTCGGGCTGTTGACTAGATCCCCTCTCACTTGCACTATCTAAGGATGGAGGTAAGGTCCTTTGCAAAGCACTAACTTCCCTATTCGAACATATCTGGAAGGAAGTGTCCCAGCTAACTGGAGTGCATCGATTATACTGGTAAGATACAAGAAGAGCAGTCGCACAGACTCTTCTAACCACAGGAGTATTAGCCTAACACTAGTTGTGACAAAAATTACTGGTCTCGATTCTCGTTCGTCACCTAACTGTGGAACGGGAATCTCGGATTAGGGAATGGCAATCAGCGTTCCGCCCAAGACGTGGCTGTATAGACCATATATTCACTTTGCGGCAGGTGTTAGAGTAACGCCACGCATACCGCAGACCGAAAATAGCTGTGTTCCTCGATTTCATGAGTGCGTTCGTTTCCATCGATCGATGCTTTCTGTTCGAAATACTTGCGCGGAAAGGTGTTCCCACGAAATATGTGAACATCTTACATGTTCTCTACTCGAACACTACAGGCCGCGTCAGGGTTTACGGTGGCCTGTCGGTTAGATTTCCGTCGACAATTGGCGTTCGTCAGGGTTGTCCAATTGCCCAGTTTTGGTCCAATTTCGTCGTGGACTCTATCATGGAGTGTTCCCTTAAGGAATCTAACGATGTAGGCGTTGTGATCCTGCCTGGTGGAAGGTCAGCTGATCTTGGTTATGCGGACGATATCGTCTTGCTTTTCGACGATTTTGGGGCAGCCAACTTAACCCCGAATCGCCTGTCTAGGGTTGGCTTATTATTTGGTATGCAGTTCGCACCTTCAACGTGTAATGTGTCGCTGCAGGGCCGCCAGCCACTTTATAACCCTTTGACCCTTTCTAACGAGGATCTCAAGGTGGTTGCTCAATTCACTTATCTTGGCAGCTGCATCAGCAACGATGGTCACATAGAAAGTGAAGCCAGTTTACGCTTTGCAAAGGCCAGAGCTGCCTTCTCTAATCTTTGGCGACAGAATTGCATTTCTCTGTCTGAAGGGCCTTGTATACAAGGGCACAGTGATGGCCGTTTCGCTCTATGGTAGTAAGACTTGGCCCCTTCGGTCTGAAGATCTGAGGCGCCTTTTAGTCCTCGATCATCACTGTCCGCGAAGCATTGCTGGTGTCGGATCGCATCAGCGTGTCCTCAACGATGATGTACGTAGGCGAATACCGGATAGTGGTAATCAGGCTATTTCCCTAGAACAACAGATAGCTCTGAATAAGTTGCGTTGGCTCGGACACGTGCTACGTGGCTGGTCATGGCTTACCTAGGAGGGTGTCATTCATTCTACCATGTGTAGGATGGTGCAAGGCTCGAGGTGGACAGAAGTTGACTTGGCAGCGGGAAATGTAGTAACTGAGGACTGAAGTGGGTGCCGTTTGTCCGTCTTTCCTTCGGGGCTGGAGTCCACGTGACTCACCTTGTGCTTGGCTCGAGACTTTACAGGACATGGCTCGCAACCGACACCAGTGGCGCGTTTGCTGCCGTCTCCTAATCGGGTCGCCTGTTTAAATTGTGTTTGGTGGTGAGTTATCTGCGGTGTAATAGCTGAATATATCACGGGGCATTGAAAGCCGCAAGGAAGCTGTTACGCCCATGCCGCGTTTTCTTTACCCGATAGTCAGCTGTTTGTGATGGTTTGTTGTCTACACAAGGTGTAGGCGCCTTGACCCTGAATGTTTGCTTAGGGCATTAAGGTTTTCAGGTAAGTTTCCCTTCTCACCCTCTTACTATTTTTATTTCATAGGTCATCATGGTTGTATGACAGCGAAGCATCAGTTCAAATGGCTGATGTACTGCTGTTGTTGATGATGATGTTGATGATGCCTTATTTGAGGTATAAAATAAAAACAATGTGTCAGTTGTACGCCGGAACGGCGCTTCGCTGCCGTGGCACCACCAACCGTCGCATGCAGGCTGAGTATACCTCGAAGACACCCACCTCTACGCGGATTCGAACCAGAGCCGCAAAATAACGAAAAAAGTTCGGCTCGTAGCCTAGAGGTAACGATCTTGTCTCGTAAACTTGCGGCGCGGGTCCGAATCTGCCTAGGGGTGGGCGTCCTCGCAGTATATTCAGCCTGTGTGCAACTGATGGTGGTCGCATGGCAGCGAAGCGCCGTTCCGGCGTACAGCTGACACATTGTTTTTATTTTATACCTCAAATAAGGCATCATCAACATCATCATCAACAACAGCAGTACATCAGCCATTTGAACTGATGCTTCGCTGTCATACAACCATGATGACCTATGAAATAAAAATAGTAAGAGGGTGAGAAGGGAAACTTACCTGAAAACCTTAATGCCCTAAGCAAACATTCAGGGTCAAGGCGCCTACACCTTGTGTAGACAACAAACCATCACAAACAGCTGACTATCGGGTAAAGAAAACGCGGCATGGGCGTAACAGCTTCCTTGCGGCTTTCAATGCCCCGTGATATATTCAGCCATTACCCCGCAGATAACTCAGCACCAAACACAATTTAAACAGGCGACCCGATTAGGAGACGGCAGCAAACGCGCCACTGGTGTCGGTTGCGAGCCATGTCCTGTAAAGTCTCGAGCCAAGCACAAGGTGAGTCACGTGGACTCCAACCCGGAAGGCGAGACGGACCAACGGCACCCAGTTTGGTCGTCAGTGACTTCATTTCCCGCTGCTAAGTCAACTTCTGTCCACCTCGAGCCTTGCACCATCCTACCCATGGTAGAATGAACGACACCCTCCTAGATAAGCCATGACCAGCCACGTAGCACGTGTCCGAGCCAACGCAACTTATTCAGAGCTATCTGTTGTTCTAGGGAAATAGCCTGATTATCACCGTATATATATATATATATATATATATATATATATATATATATATATATATATAAACAGTGCGTGTAACCGAGAAAGTAATTTACAAACTCGCTGCGCAAACTGTTCTGTCCCCCTTTGTAGTCACGTTTCCCGTTCTTTATCTTCCACTGCAACTTTATATAAAAAAGGTGTTTCAGGACCACCGTGTGTGTGTCCGACATCTAAAGCTTGTACGACCGATAGTGCTAACAGGGAACAAATGTGGTATACCAACTGCTTTTAATGGACATATTTACGGTCACTGAACTCTGGCTTTCTCATACTGAATCAGTCAGTGACTTGCTGACTGATTTTCCCAGTATAGGATGGATAGACCTGGAAATCAAGTTGGTTTGGATGTTTTCGCTTAGTTAGAGGTACTATAATAATTGAGAGGCCGTCTTCTTTATGAAAACATTGAATATTCAAGTTACATCGTACTTTCTGAGATCGGGGGCTAGGTGTAGGTACTTGCCTATATGTGGAGGATAAAGGACAGTAAGTTGTTCCAACAGGCAGCGGCAGGTGCACTGAACTTTGTGATCCTCGGGGATTTGAATCTTCCACATGAAGATTTGGAGCATGCGTCTAGTACTGTAAATGCTTTGGGTGGGTACTGGCAGCACGGTTAAACGTGAATGCCTTTGTTCAGCATGTTAGCTTTCCCACTCGACGTTGCATTAGCTTCTCTCCTTCGACCTTACATGTACTAACCAAATGTGGTCACTTGTCAGAGCTACTTGCGGAAGCCCCCATATGTAAATGTGACCACTGCGTTCTCACCTTCTCACGGAGTACAGTGATTTTCGGCAAAATCTCAACTGCTGGGAACTTCGACCTCATCAACTTTAATCAGTTACGAAACAGCCCTGCGGACCAGCTGGGTTCCCGAACTAGCGCACGCCATATTAGGTCAGCGATAGAGCGTTATCAATGATGGGCCTGTACAATTTCTAGACGAGTTGGCTCTATTGCGCCGCTCTAGGTATAAATCAACCCCATTGGTGGCGCATCACTCCTTGGAAAAGCTTTCGGGAATCCGAAGGGCTTAAACGTTGGCTGCATTATGTAGAATGTCAGAGTCTGGCAGTATTGTTGCAGACACGCGAATTACTGCTTAGGTTAGCTCAAAATGCAAGGCAGAATATGTATTATAGTTCCATCGCAAGCTCCCTTGAGACAAGGATTCGATAAATTAATGACAGGAGACGGTAGTTATTCTACATGAGGTGCGGAAAAAGCATAGGTGTTACTGTGTGTCTTTCAAAACCTACATCATCATCCAGTTGAGAGTATAATGCCAAACGGTCCACTAACTGCATCAAGTATCCTTGCTGTCTTGGCACGCTCTGATCGGCTGGTCCTTATACTGTGTAGTCTGCCATTTTCAAGTCGCTCACCGAAATACTCCAGTATCATGTCTTGGACCTGTTCAACATGTCATTTCAAGAAGATAGACTGTCACAAAACCGGATAGAGCCAGCTGTTGTAGCGATACACGAGGGCGACTATAAATTAATCTCTGTCAAATATTGGCGTGTCAACCTCACAGGCGTTCTGTTTAAATGCTTGGAAAGCTTATCATGAACCGCATTTATGCGCACTTACTTGCCAATAACTTGACAGAAGCGAAGCAACACAGCTTCGCCAAGAAAAAGTCTTGCTTCACCTGTCTGTTGTTTTTTAACTGAGGTAACTCGGTGTCTCAATGACGAGATTGCAGTAGAAGTTTGCGTCGGCCGGTGGCTGTGTGGTCTGCACGCCTGGCTTGAAATCATAAGGTCACCGGTTCGAATCCGCGTAGGGGTGGGCGTGCTCACGGTTTACAGCCCGCGCGCGACCGCTGATGGTCGCGCGGCAGCGAAGCGCCGTTACGGAGTACAGTTGACACATTATTGTTTATTACTGGAGTTTACTATCTATACTTTGATTCCATTAACCATTGTTTCTTACTGGAAGAGCTAACATGGTTTGGGATTCATTCCCAACTATTGTATGGGGTAGCAGGATTCCTTTGCAGGAGGACCTGTGTTAAAGTTGTTGACTGCGGCTCAAGCGTAGGCACCGCACAGTCGTTTTTCCCAGCATTCTGTCATAGACCCGCTGTTCATTATGTATATAAATGACAGCTCCTCTCCGTGAGAACCCTTCTTAAATCGTAAACAGGGGCGATCGAAAGACTTGTACTTGTACAGTGGTCGGCCTTGTAGAACGCCTCGATGCAAAAATTTCAACTATTGTCCCACAGCAGTGAGGGCGTTACACTGTAAATTACTGCGTTAATAAAACACTAGGTCTGGTTATCGTTGTGACAATTAACTCAACACAGTGTGAGCACGCCGCCCAGGCACAACAGGAACAATTCCGTTTCAGGAGATTATTATGCAACGCTAGATCTAAGAGTTTCCTACCATAATATAAGATGGTGGTACGACATCACTAGGAATGCTGTATCACGCTTGGGCACCGTATCTCCGAAGGGAGGTTGCTAGCATAGAAAAGTCCAAAAATTGTCGGCTAGGATGATTAAGAGCCAACGTGGGAAATCATACGATGAACGCCTTAGGTGCCTAGGGTTGGTTGTTAGGAAACCGTGCTGGTTGTGAGGCGACCTGATAAAACTGTTCAAGATTATGAAGTGCCCAAATGGTATCAAGCTCCCCGATCTGTTTGAATCAGGGGCATCCGACCACTTGTGGGGACAGGAACTTAAGATTAGCACCATAGGTGAAGGCCAGATTCTCCGTGTATCGTGTAGCTCATAGCTTGAAGAAGCTTCACTCTGTCTTAGTGGGAAGTACCACTGCAGAACCTTCAAAGAAGACTTGGGTAACTGTTGACTTGTTCTTTCCCCGCAATTATTGTAACTTTATTGTTGCTTGTCGCATCTCGTAGTTTATAATCCAAGAAAGTACAACACTAGCTCTTATTCTTGGCTTGCTTCTTTTACGAAGACAAGGAAAGCAACTCAAACGTCTGAGTACCGAGGATTTGGTTTGGTTCTCGTTACAATAAACAGAGGGCTCTTTAGGCGGGTGTTTGTGTTGTTCTTGGTACCTTACCTAACCTGGTAGAGCTGAAAAGCGATCTCCTTTCTCTACCATCCTATGGACTTCAGCTATTCTTGATCTTAGATACATGTTACTGTGCTCTAGCACCTCCCACGAAGTGAATGTGAGGTCTGTACAACCCTCTCCTTGGCGGAAACTTGCCTGCTCTTCCCTCACCTGCGATTCCCGTTCCAGTGTGAAGTGACGAACGAGAATTGATGCCAGTGTTTTCGTCGTCACTGGCGCTGGGCTAATATTCCTATGCTTATCACATTCGATGCAACTGCCTCGTATATTGCGACTGTGATCTTTTCACTCCAGTTAGTTTGGATTGTCTCTTCCTTCCAGACCTGTTCGAACAGGGTGGTCAGTGCTTTGCAGTAGACTACCATCCTCCTTAAATAGTGCGGTTTCAGAGGACTAGCAGCTCGAAAACAGTTGAGGGTTGGGATCGTGCTTCTGACTTTGCCGATGGAGTCTCTAAACTGACTAGCCATGAGTTAACCTGCACCACCTGAGCAGGAAGCCAACTGAACTGTTCTCGGAAATGCTGCGTCCAGCGAGCCAGACGGTGCTCCTTATTGTGAATTAGACCCCGTACTGCCTCTGTCTCACTTAGTTCCCACTACCAGTTTTGCTGATCACTTGGAAGAGTTTGTGATAATTGCCCACTATTTCAGCTTCCTCCATTTCTTGAGCTCTAACAGTCTTCCGTTTCAGCACGCGGGTTCCGTTTCAGTTTGCGCCTAATAGTCCGCCAGGGGTTTTTCTCCTCCTACAGATTCACTAACCTCTCGAATCTCATTTGACTGGTGCGACGAAAACTGACAGTGCCGCACAACGACCAAGATTCTATTCCATTGAAACTCCACGTTCTTATGGCGGTAGGGTGAAATTTTGGTACGCAAGGCATCATAGTAAGCTTGCGTGACGGACAGAGGATAATTTCTCTGCTGGTAATCAAGCGAGACGTTTGGTACGGCTCGCGTTAAGGTGTATGAAAAAAACGACAGTGTACCAAAGCATGATCAGAGTCGACGCATATATTCCAGAACGAGTAACAATCCAGAATGTTACCACGCCACTTTTTACTTTGGCAATGTGATTTATTTAGACCAAGCTATAGGGGGACACCAAGTTGCACTTTGGCACTCATTGTGTCCAAAGGTGATGCTGCTGAGAAAGAGCCAGTGCTCCGCGCGCAGTTGCAACAGACGCCTGCCGTTGTCTGCCCGGTAGGAGTTAAGTGCATACTTACTACCTACTTGCGCACTCAAAGCCCCCACAGCAGTAACCATTTTTGAAGTGGTTACGTTGCTAAGCGGCGTGTTCGGTTTGTGATTGATGGTGTACTTAGCAGCATCAGAACTACGGTCACTAGGGGCATAAGCAGAAACCGCGAACGAAGAACGTCTAGTGCTACTTAGTGAATCAGCCTTAGTTACTATCGTCAGATAGGTTTTAACAAAACAGGTGTTCACTGGAATCCAATCAACTAACGATGGCAGCCTTGGAGCTGTAAACGATGCACACCCCAACTAGTCCAGTGGTTACCGCATCCGCATCTCTGGATGCGTGTAGCTAATGCAGATGAGACAGGTCGGATGCATTTAGTTCAACCACCACGTGAGGGTGACTAATCCTACTTACGGACACACAACACGCAACAATACCCGGTGTGTCTAACATGCGTGCGATTACATCCTCTTGATTTACTCGTCTTAGATTTCGAACCTTGAGCGCCACCAGGGGAACGGAACAGTTTGGTCGTATAAGAGGCTGTCACAGATAGGAGTCCAGTGGACAGCACTGAAAGATAGCTGCATGTAGTATAGCTCCAGTGGCATGGCAACTTCTGTAAATTAGGTGAGGAATTATAGAAGGCATAGTAGGGAAAGTTGGGAAGGGAGTCAAAAAACCGGAGCACCAGAGAAGTAAAGCGCCAGTAGTAACATGTTTTCGCTTGTCCACCCTGCTGTATGCAGCAGGTAGGGCGATCGTTGTTGAGTTACGCGACGGCTAATGCAGGATATGGCTGAAGTTTGTTAAAATACTCATGGTTGTTCTTCGGTCGGTATGCTGTCAGGACGTTTAAACTTAGATAGTAGAACGGTTAAGCTTATCAGCCAAAGCCTGTCGCAAAGCAGAGGTCTAGCAACAATTCGATTTCACATAAGTGGATGCCATTTCATTTCCAACTCGCATCCTGGAGAACCAAGAAACTGATTTGGTCTGCCCTATTACCACTGACCAACCCGGTAGGAGTAGCTGTCAAAAGCTCGGGGACATTACGCAGTAGAGGTCAGTGGATCGAAGAGATATATAAACATCCGTTACCGTTAAGATTCAGTGTCGTCGCGACGAGGCTTCAAGAGTGTGTTTAATTCGGTCGATCGATCCATTCTGTTCGAACATCTTCGCGCGGAAATGTGTTCCCGTGAATATGTGAACATTTTACGTACCCTCTGCTCGAACCCCACTAGCCGCTTCAGAGTCTACGGTGACTTACCGGAGGTACTTCCGACAACACGCGGCGTGCATCAGGGTTGCTCGATTTCCCCCTTTTTGTTTAACTTCGTCTTTGACTCCGTAATGGAGTATATCATTACGTAATCATGATGCAGGCGTTGTGCTGCTTGGGGAAAAACTACTTGATCTTGCTTGTGCGGACGAAATTGCCTTTCTGTTTACCACTCTTGTGACGGCTCAGTCAACGGTGGATAACTTCCTTAGAGTGATCTCATCATTTGGTATGCGCTTCGCATCTTGATGACCGCCTGATTCTTGATAGCGAGGAACTCGAGATTGTTGCTAACTCACTTACCACATCATCGGCTTAAGCAACAATGAGCCCATAACCGCTGTAGTCAGTTCACGTGTTGCAAAATTTCGAACTGCCTCCTGGAATCTGCGACATCTATGACGTTACAGAAGGGTTTCCCTCGGTCTGAAAGACCGGATTTTCAAGGCCACAGTGAAGGCCGTCCTACTCTGGGTGAATGAGACTTGACCCCTTCTCTCTATGGACCTGCTGCGCCTTCATCGTTGTATTCGGAGCATTGCTGTTATCGGATGACAGCAGCGCGCCTGCAACGATGATTTGCGCAGGCGAGTGCTAGACAGTGATAATCATGCTGTTTCCTTGGAACAACAGATAGCACAGGATGCGTTGCGTTGGCTAGGACAAGTACTACGGATGTCCGGTCACCGCTTTCCGTGAATGGCCTTATTTAGTCTACCAGATGTAGGTTGGCGCAATGCTCGTGGTGGGCAAGACTTAACTTGGCAGCGGGAAACGAAGTTGCAGACTACAAAGCTTGATGCTGTCGGTCCGTCTCGCCTTCCGGGCTGAAGTCCACGTGACCCGCCTTTTGCTTGGCTCGAAATGTTACAGGACATGTCTTGTAGTCGGCACCAATAGCGCATCTGCTGTCGTCTCCCAGTCGAACTTCATGTTGAAAGTGTATTTGGTGTTATTTGGGGATTGATGGCTGATTTTGACGCGAGCAGTGAAGACCACAAGCGAGCTGTTTCACCGATGATACCTTATCTTATTCCAGTCAGTTGTTAGTGGTGGTATGTTGCTGACAAGGCGTAGGTGCCTTGACCTTGGATTTTTGTTTAGGACACTAAAGGTTTGCGCTATGCCCAATTCCCCTACTTCTTACCGTAGCTCACCATGATTGTACGGCAGCGAAGCATCAGTTCAAATATCTGATTTACTGCTATTGATGCTAACGATAATGATCCAGTGAACAGGTAAAGCGTGGCTCTGTACATCCGCGTTTGCTTATGCAGTGGTCCGGGTCGTAGGTGGAACGATTCCAGTGGGCTGCAATACTTGTCACAACTGTTACAGTGGGGATGTGCTTAGATAGGTATGGAGAGACGTGTCTTGAGACAAGAGACGAACTGTGCTAATGCACCATATCCTTTTTACATCCGGATTTGCATGTCACTGAGACTGCGGACATCCAGTAGATGCTTGCACCTACTTAAGAACCATAGGTGGCTTGTGCTACACCCTCCACAGCTCTGTCCACACACCCAATGTCGAGTATAAACCCGAAGGAATTAGGCTGTAGATGGGAGGTGCGCTTTATCGAAGCAGGCCCAAGCTCCTTCAATATGCACCTCCCTCATTCGAACAAGGGAAACACGTACCAGACGTACGCAGGGTGATGGCTGAGCCATAGCCCGTTCCAGACTAGATGGGACCGCTTTGAGCCTAGCAATGTCACGAATACCGTGCATATCGTCTCCCGTAGCAAATTGGCAGTTCCCTGGAGCTAGTACATGAGTACTGATCAGACCTGTTCGGCTGAGTCACGCAACTGCTGGTGCCTGATGTTGATGGGTTAGGCTGCACTGGCACCATTCGCTTCCGTAGCAGGCGTTTGTCCTCCGGACGCAACAGTCCTTTCTGGGACACATGGGCAATGGCAGTCTTGTTGAAGTCACACCATTGGCGACGATCCACTGCCATTGCTTCCCAACACCTGAAGTCGACATTAGTACGCGTTATACTTAACGTGGCCGTCATCATCATTATATCATTATACACGCTAACTTCAGGTAGAAAACACCTCAGCTGTTGTGCCGTAGTGCAAACGAAAATAAAAATACATGAAACGTGGCTCTCCGAATGAGTCATCAGTAATGGATGGAGATCGTTCTGGAGAGATACCCACCAGCTATTGGCCGCAAAAAAGGAGTTATATTATGCCTAATAAATGAGATCATAGTTGGAGGAGGAGGCTAAGCTAGAGGGGGAGGGACAAGGAAATTCACAACACAACGCTATTGAGGTCTGTTCCTAGCCATTTCAACAAGTGTATCCAAACAAACGTTTCCATCGTTCTTCGATCCCCAATCAGGGAGCCGAGAGGCTCTAACCGAGGCCAACTTCGAATTAAGGGCCTTCATTCCTCTTGACCAAGTCATCGTTTGGTCACCTCTCTTCGTCCATCCGCGCCCCCGGCGCGCAAACAACACACGTCGCGGGAGCCGGTGGGCTGGCATGCGTAACACGTGGCCGAACCATCGGAGCCTAGTGCGGGAAATAACGGTGCTGAGCGGTTCAGATCCTTTTCCTGTGCCGTAAACAATGCGTCGAACACGCTCCGTTACTCACGCGGTGTTCCCACCAGATGTGAGCCAAACTGAGAAGGCACCGATGGTCGAACGTAACTAGCCTCTTCATGTCCGCCGATCTTAGGGGCCAGGTTTCGCAACGGTACAGTAGGGCCGAACGTGCCGCTGCATTATACACTCTACCCTTCAGGGCGAGAGTGATGTCGCGCCGCCGCCACAGGTGGCCAAGGTTAGAAAAAGCACTTCGAGCGTTCGCTATACGGTTCAAAAAAGAGAGTTATATTATGCCTAACGATGGCGAAGTTTAGCGAAAACGCCTCGTGCTTTTGCTATACGGTTTGTGACATCGTCTTTAATTTCAACAACGCTGATACAGCTACCTAGGTAGCTAAACTTTGGACGACTTCTGGCTGATCCCCACCAAGAGTCAGCGCAGGAGGCGGTCCCTGCCAATCTTGGAGGGTGCAAAGCAAAGCGCGAAACGGGTGACAGTCAGTGTTAATCTGTCCAGTGCAGCTTGGCACGTTTGTGCGTAGTCACAGATGAAGGCAATATCGTCAGCATACTCCAAGTCAAGAAGTCGTTCACCTGGGCGCAACTCCACACCTAAGTCATGTCATATGAACGCGATCTGCATGACTTCACCAATTGCGAAATTGAAGAGGAAAGGTGACAGCGGGCTTCCTCTTCTCATGCCGCTGGAGATATTGAAAAGCGGCGACAGCTTGCCTTAAGCCCTCACTCTTCCTGAGCTGCGCGCATAAAGCGCTCGCATAATATTTACATACTTCTCTGCCACACCTTTCCTGAGTGGGCAGTCCCTAAGGGCACACCGGTCCCCGAATCGAAGGCATCTTTGATGTCGAGAAACATAACAACGGTGGGCCGTCAATATATGTGACGTTGCTCCAACAGTTGTCCCAAAGTTAAGATGTGGTCGATTCATTCCCGGCCACGATGAAACCTGGCTTGATCCTTGGGAATCTGGCTTCCACGAGTGCCAGTCAATCTGTGAAGCGTTGCAGAGGCAAGTTATTTGGAGACGATGAGCATCAGACTGATTCCTCTATGGTTGCCGCATTCCGAAATCGAGGCTCATTTGAAGATCGGGACAATAACGAAGAGGCTCTAGTCGGTTGGGACAGGTTACTGCTCCCAGTTCCACTAGTACTTCGTGTATATTATCAAAAACAACAGACCCCCGAATTTGATGATTTCTGGATGAAGACCATCTAGTCCTGCGGCTTTATTCAATTTTAATAGTCCGATCTCACGTTCGACTTCTGAGCCATAGGGAGGATCCAAAGTGACAGCCTTTTGAGCAGGGAGATTATTGGCCGATGTGAAATCCAACCATTTCGGCCGATTAAGTTGCTTTTCAACATTATTTCAGAAAACTTGGTAGATGACTAGTTAATATATTTATAATCATACACAGCGTTTCGCTTTTGACACAAAAGCTTCATCAGGCTTTTCAACATGCTCAGCCCAGCGTCCCAATCGTTTTGCATAGGCTGTCCACTCTCGTCATAAATTGTTTCACTAACACCTGGTCTCCTGCTGCCCGTTTCCCGTACCAGACGGAACAACGTCCGATGTTTACCAAGGGCAGCGACCACTTCTGTCTCTGACGCACCATTAGACCACCAGGATTCGCGGTCTCTCTTCAGACTCCCACGGAATTTTGTCCTGTTGTCTTTGCGAGTCTCCTTGTGTTCGCTTCCAGCCGGAATGTGCCGGCGAGCATCGATAAGTACCAGAGACCGAAAGGACCCAATGTCTAGTGGATTTACCACATGATGATTTACCTGCTGTTAGTAGGGTCTGGTGAACCTGCGACCAGTGGGCTACAACTGTATTCTGTGAGTGCTTGCTCAGTCCGAACACATTCAGAACATCTGGCTTCGCTTGTTGGCGGGCGTCAATGTGCTCGCAGCGTCGTCGTGGGCGTCCGCCAAAAGGCATCCACAGGTCAGCACATACAAGTGCATGGTCAGTGTCCACACATGTGCTCCAGATCAGGCTACAGCTTTGGACGCAGCCCCTCCAGCGATAACTGATCGCGATGTGATCGATTTACGTCCATGGCTTGGTCTGAAGCTGGTAGGCGCCAAGCCACCTTCCGACGTCTGCTGTGTCGGAAGTTAGTGCTCACTAGAAATAAGGAAGCGTCTTCATACAAATGTAGTAACCGCTCACCGTTATCATTACGGGAGCCTACACCATGTTGGCCACCCAGATGCAGCTCATCAGTGGACAATTTCTCAACCTGAGCGTTCAGATCCCAGCAAGCACTACAGTGTCCGTGCTTCTTCTGTGACGAAGGAGCTCGTTCAATTGGCCATAGAAGTCGACTTTTACCGTATCATCCTTTGAGTTTGTGGGCGCGTATGCATCGATGTGGAATAGACTTCGAAGCGATGAACGAGCCAGCCAATCGGACCACCCACATCCGGCTACTGATTGGGATCCAATCAACCAGAGCAGCTTCAGCCCGGGGACTCAGAACAATGCCAACACCATCATCATCATACACGTTAGCTAGAGGTGGGGAACATCTCAGCTACTGTGCCGCAATACATAGAAAAAAGGAGAAAAAATGCAACTGGTGCAAGCTGACTGAGCCACCGGTAACGGATGGGCATCGTTCCGGTAAGCTACCAGCCGGCTACCGTGCATCAAAAAAAATTACTATGCAAAATTATATAAGGCTAAATAATGAGATCGTGGTTGGAGGGGGAGGCTAATAGGGATGGTGTGGGACAAAGAAACTCACAGCACGAACGCCACTGAGGTCGGCTCCTAGCCATATCAGCAAGTGTGTCCAACCAAACGTGTTCATCGTCCTTTGGACCCCAACCAGGGAGCCGAGACGATCCAACCGAGGCCAGCTCAGAAGTGAGGGCCTTCTTTCCTCTGGACCAAGTCATCGCTTGGCCACCCCTCCTCTTCTTCCATCCACACCCCCGGCGCGCAAACAATACACGTCGCGGAAGTCGGTGGGCTGGCATGCGCAACACGTGGCCGAGCCATCGGAGCCTGATGCGTGAAATAACGGTGCTGAGCGGTTTATTTCCTTTTCCTGTGCCATAAACAGGGCGTCGAACACGCTCGTTGCTCACGCGGTGTTCCTACCATATGTGAGCTAAATTACGAAGGCACCGGTGGTCGAACGTAACTAGCCTCTTCAGGTCCGCTGCTTTAAGCGGCCAGGTTTCACAACCGTACAATAGGGTCGAACGTACTGCTGCATTGTACACTCTACCCTTCAGGGCAAGAGTGATGTCGCGCCGGCGCCATAAGTAGCGAAGGTTAGCAAAAGCGCCCCGAGCTTTTGCTATACGATTCGTGATTTCATCTTTAATCCCACGGGCGCTGATACAACTTCCAAGGTAGTTGAATTTTTGAACAACTTCTAGCTGATCCCCACCAAGGGTCAGCGTAGGAGGCGGTCCAGACCAATCTTGGAGGAACGCTTTGCACTTCGAGGGTGCGAAGCAAAGCCCGAAGTGACGGACAGCTAGTGCTAATCTGTCAAAAATGCACCATCCAGCATAGCTCAGTGGATCGCTGAGGACCGCAAACCATCGCACCACGTTAAGTTCCATCCTCATTGCGATGGGAACTTGATCATGTCCTGATAACTTAGCTTCGGGTTATCCACATTGCTCTTCTCTGTGCTAAATTGTATGCAAACAACACTCACTCGTCTGCAGATAACTGCATCCTGGTGCTTGTTTCACGCACTCGAGTTTTCGCTTTTAAACGAAGAGTGTTAAGCAGCCCACTATCTCTGTGGTGCTCGAGATGTGCGTCGTATTCACAAGAATTGATAACACAAGACATCACGACAGTATGATTTGTATTAAACAAGGTAAACGCCAAGACTCGTTCTTGTTTCGCACCAGACCACCAAGGTCGTCGCGGTTTGTCCACACAGCTGCACCCTTGCCTGCATGCCACTGTGCAGACATTTCACGAGACTAACATACCTACCTGGGCAACCGAACTTACCCAACACTAGCCACAGTGCCTCTTTGTTCACCGTGTTAAATTGGTGAAATCGATGAGCAACAAATATAATTGCTTTTTTCACCCACCGGGTATCTCCAGCAGTCGATGAGTCACAAACACTATTTGTGGTCAGGACAGAAACCACCTTGCTCTTCCTCCACGTTTGGATCAAGGACCTGAGGGAATTGGCAGTTGAGCTGGATTGGAACAATCGCATCCGCTGCGTAACAGCAAGTTGATTCCACCATAACTATTGACCCATCGCTTGCTTTTTTACTCTTGTACGGTGGTAGCACAAATGTATCCTTCAGTTCAGTTGGCACCTTTTCCACACATGTAGAATTGCGGATCCGCCGTTTTTCAGTACTTTGGCTGCTGCGGCACACTTGACATTTCGCAGCTGAACAAGTGCTCTCTGTGTCTCACTGACTATCCGCTTAGCGACAAGACTTTCATATTTTTCGTTTCAGCCCTTGCACCCTATTCAAACCAGTCTCTCAGCGGTTAAAAGTTGTTTTTGGCGAACCTGCTGTGTGGTTGGATTGCGACACGCAACCTTTATTGAGACTTTGGTTCAATTTGAGGTAGATCTATCATTCCGATCACAAAGACCGTAGCCAAAATGGAGGTATTTCGGTGTTGCTCTTCCAAACACTGACATTCCACGACCGACGGTTTCGTCGAAATACATCCATCCAGCTTTAAATTCCTTTCCACTGTGCCAACCGTTGCTCGTGGATCTCAGTGGCAGCATGTTCAAGGCGTCAGCCGTGAACCACTGGGCTCCGAGTTCCACCCCAGCTCAAACTACCTCCAGGCCAGAACAAAACCGTCGGTCGTGGAGTGTCAACCTGGGGAGGAGCAACTCCGAAATACATCTATCTCTTAGCGGTTGTTCGGATGACGGTCGAAGTGCTGTGTGTGGCCGCATAACTTCGGGTCCTGCACCATAAACAACGATCACTGCGTTGTATTCACTGGACGTTAATTTGAAAGTTGTTTGTTTTTTGTCTCCTGGATAAATCGAATGCGATTGAGTACTTTTTATCATTTTTGGAGCTTCTGATTTTGTACAATTTCGTTGGTTACGTGTTCCGTTGGCACTCTCTTTGTTGGATTTTAGGGAGTTGATCTTCGAAGTTCATGGTTTCAGGAGAATCTCTATTTGGCATTTCTTTTTGTAAACCATCTTGGTTCCCGTTCTTTATTCTATAGTCTACCTCTTGACAGTCGTCTAAACGCCATTTTTTTGACCCGATTGGCAAACGCACGTCCTTATTAATGGGCGCTCAGCCGCATCGTTTCCAAAAACATTTGATTGGTTTTTATTCCCGTAAATTTTTATTTGGTTTTGTTAAGGGAATATTTTGTTGATATACATTTTTGTAATAGTTCTTAATTCCCGGGTTTATATTTTTTCCTATCGTCTATTTCGTGATTCTTGCTTAAATACGCCACTTCGTTATTCCGATTCACCAGCGCCCGTCGTTATGAATGGATGTTTTATTCACATAATGCTATTTTCAGGGACATACTTAATTCGTTCTTCATTCCGCGGCTGCTCATCCGTTTGCTGCATTTCGCGTTTTCCGTGTATCTGGCTGGCTCGAATGTATTTTAGTAATTTCCCTTCCAAACCTTTCTTTAACTATATAAGCCAGTGTGATTTAGTCCACACACGTCTTTCCTGGCTTGTCTTTGAGGTTCTTCTTGCGGTCGTGAGGTGGAGGCGTCGGTTTCGCCACAAAACATGCTACTGGCCCAAGACTAGGCTGTCCTACCTATTCTCACTATGGTTAAGCAAATGCTTGACATGGTCACGCGGTGATAAGTTAATTATACTTCTCCGGCTTCCAATGGGGCATGGTTACGCGCGGTACTGTCGCTAACGTTGCTTCCCACGTAGCTGTGCAGATCAACTCAGACGAACGGGTTTACCATCTGGCCACTCTTGTCAGTCCGTCGCCATCTTTTCTGATCACATCGGTGGTTACGTTTCCCCATCCAACCTTTATCATATGATCGTTAAATTGATTTTTTATTGTTATTCCATTCTTTCCGTGACGATGACAAAATCGCAAAGGGAGTTTTGATGCTATTTAGCCGCTTTATGTCCACGTGCCCGTGTGACATAATTATATTCCCGATTGTCTTTTCAGTAACACCTGTTCACTAACGACTATTCTTTAAGGACTTTGGTGATTGAGTAACACCATCATTACCTTTGCAGTAGATGTCACCTGGTATGTGACTTATTGTCCACTCATGGGAACCTAAACACGCGTATACTACCGTAGCTGGACAAATCGGTTAGTCCGTTACTTCTCTGTATTTGTCTCACTTACCACCCGAATATATCGAATCCATTATCCGGTTTGTTCTCATGCCAACGCCGTACGATTCAGTGGGCTTTCTATTGAAGTTTTTACTCACTCTTTCATCTCCACAGTTCTTACACTGGTGTTATCAGTCAGTCTGTGTCCATACAACTCACCTATTTCATACAGGAACCTTTTTGCATGTATACTACACTTTAATACATAATGCGCACCTTTGTTCTCTCATAACAAACAACCACCCTTTTGTTAGTACCCCATGCGCAGCTTGCCCTATCTGCCCACCTGACACTGGATTTTTGTTTACATTCCCTTGGTAGATTGCACTCCCTGCCTGTACATGTGCCCCATTTTTCACTTCCGTTTTGTTTTGTTTTCTGCTCTTAGCTCCCGCCTTCCATTGCTCGATTACTGCTCTCCAACAACGAGTGGAATGTCGAACGGATTAAATCGAAGTTTGCATCAAATCCACTCGCTTTACTCGCCTCACAGGGTCTATTGCCTCCTCCCACCTCTTTCTACGCAACTGCCTCTGATAGCCCGGCTGTGATGAATGCTTTGGAAGCGGCACGTATTGCTGGGCATTCCGTCAAATGCTACACAAATCCACCAAAGCTAAACACCGCAGGTACCTGTGCTGCTTCGCTTTTACTGGTGACTTTTCTGCTACTGCTTTGCCATTTCGTTCCTATTGAATAATGCTAGTTGCTTTAGGGTCATTGACCTGCGTGGTAGATCAGGAGTCGAGTTTCTCTCCATCGTCTGGTTGTCGATGGCCTACAACTTGACGACTTTTCGCAAATTTTTTTCATTTCCCAAGCTAATTATACACCCTATTGAGCGGTTCTACCACAGCTTTCGATGTACACTTAGCCAGCTACTTCATACCGTTTTCCCACCATCTGAATCTTTTATACTTGAATGCCACTTGGCAGCTCTATTAATTCTCGCGTTTATTAGTCTGTATATCATCGACTGATCGTTTCTGGTTGTATTGATATCCGTGACCCCGTCGCTCTCTATTTTTGCGGTATTTTTGAAATATCTTGGATTGGAATTACATCGTGCTTTGCGATTTACTGGCTCGGGTGCCGGCTCATATTGCCTTTTTCAGGAACTTTAACATCCACTAAAAGACAAGTCGATCGGCTGCAAATTGGATTCCGTTAAAGTGCACTTTCTATTTTAGTTACTTACTACTTGCGTACGTTTCCACTTTATTTACGCGTCCTGGCAGGTGATGCCGTGCTCTAAGTCTCCTCCACTGCTGGCATCACCCAGGAAGTTACTTCAAAAATGTCCGGTCCACATATACCACAGTAACTTGTGAGACAGGTATCGCTCTGTGTTAGGATAAACATGAAATGATGGGGGCAGGCAGGCGTTCACCTCCATACATATCTAGTTTTGTTGCAATTAGCTGTCACTAGATGAAGCTTCCATTACGGAACTAACACGGATTGGAGCAGTAGAAATGACATTAGAAATGACATTTGTGTGGGGTCTAGACACACATGTTTACGTCATTTCATCACAGGTATTCTAATCTACTTGCATTTCCCATTGTGTTTCGTGGATTTCGCCGCATAGTTATGTTTTGTACTTGGCAACTGTGACCGGATATTGGTAGGGAATGCTTATGTTATCTGAGGCGAATTTTACCAGGAAGCATCGGTACTAGCATCTGGAGAGCTCATCCCAGTCCTAGTCCATCACTTAACGTTCTCTTGCTTTTCTATACACCACCACTCGTCACAACACTTCTTCATTTTCTTAGGGTATACCATGGAAAGTGGACGAATCCGAAGTGATTGACACTTCCACAATAACGTGTACCACATTTGACACGCTATCCACAATCTCGATATTGTTCTAGGCAGCCAATAACCTTACTGCTAAATGTTAGTATTCCCCACGTAGTCGGTGTCCTTAGATCCCAGCCCCAGTCGAGAATTCGAATGTTTGTACTTTCACGGGGTTGTTGGGGTTTTGGCATTGCTGTCACAAAATCTGTCAATGGGGCCATTCTAACCAAACAAAGATAGTAACAATACGCCGATACGTAGTACCGACACTTCGCTTCCGCTCAACCACCAACAGTTGCGCTTGGGCCAAGGGTACTGCGAGGATCTCCCGGCCCCTACGTAGACTCGAACCCACGACCACGGGACTACAAAGCAGGCTTGTGATCCTTAATGCCACAGACAGGCTTTGCTATACTGGGTGATCAAATTGACTATGACTTTGTAAGGGATTGTGGTGGAAAATTTTGTTGTTGTCCTCCCGAAAGCGCTGCACTTTACTAAGCGTTTCAATATTGTTTGGTATCATCACTAAAGATAGCAGGTATCTAACCCGGAATGATTAGGGTGTTGGTTGAAACCTCTACTCCTTAGCCAACAACTCACGACGGACTGGTTGGAGGGTCATTTTGAAGCATTCATGTGAATGGGTTGTGACGCGCCATCTCATTGTGGATCGCGATTCGCATTGTAGTGAACCTTGGTCAATGCGATCACTCGGACCGTGACTAATAAAACCGCTGAATATTGGGTCTTGCCCGCTCAGCATCGCTGCACTCCACCACGCGTTTCGACTTTGTTTGATCTCATCAGGTAGATATAGCAGGTATCGAACCGGGAAACATTTGGACGTTATCCGAAACCTCTGCTCCTTTAGTCGCCGAGTCACAACAGCTAACGCTTAGCACAACGGCTGATGACTGATGGACCGTTGTGATGAGCGTTGCTCTTCGTGACTCGGTGGTTAGAGGGGTAGGGGGTTTCAACTCACAATCCCCCGATTAAATACCTACTATCGCTGCCTGCTGAATACTGAGAGCAGAGAGCAATAAGATATGCATCTATTTTGCTCTCTCGGTATATTATTGGGCTCGTGCGCGGAATACCGTTTCTTATCGCATAATTTTAAAGAAGTTCGGCTGTGTGACGAATACTTACTCGGGTGCGATACGTTCTCGAAACGTGTACTCCGTAAAGTGGGTATCTAGGAATTTCTTGAATTCTGACACCGATTTCATCTTTACTGTTTTTTTCCGCAAACTGTTTCAGTATTTCAACACTCGACGCTCGCAGCATAGAGGGCGATGTATTCGTTTTAGGTCCGGTACCACAAACTTGTACTGGTGCCCCCAAGTGCTTCTTAGTGTCCACGTATGTACTAGCGGCCTCCATATGGGGAATTGTCCTAGATGCAATATCTGGTGCGTCATAATGAATTCAGCTCTAAACGGAAGATATGACAGGGTATACAACCCCAGTTCTCTGCATCGTTCTTCCTACGACATATCCAATAAACTGGGGATACTACTGGTAGCTACATACTGAACACGTCCCAGTTTTTGCGCCTCGCCACAGGTGCTCAGACAATAACTGGGTGGTCCGTACTCGAGCATTGGTCTTATGATGGAAGCGAAGAGACGAATGGCCATCCCAACTAAATACAGAAGCTGCGTTTGTGCGCCCAAAGCGTGCGCACTCCGTCTCCATTCCCATTACTCATATTGTCTGCGGATTTCAAACCGCAGTGAGAGTCTGCTGAGATCGCTCACAAAACCGGTCGCGGAGTGTTGTTTTCGGGTGGGCAGCAGCAAATATTCGTCTGCTTCATCAGTTACCGTCCCCGTGGTCAAAATGGTCAGGGTTCGCTTCAATGCGAATCGTCTTCCACATTACGATTTCGTGTCGCAATCCATTCACACAGCTAGTACTTCGAAGCAACCCTCTAATCGATTGTGTTAGGCTTCGCCTACATCCATCAGGCGATCTTATTTTGCCATAGTCATACCACCAAAATTGCGGTCCCTTCAGATGGTATGACCTGGCTCGCTGAGTGTACTGATACTGGTTGCGTGACAGACATAAATTCTTGCGACACATTTTGTTTTACTGTACATCAAAACTTATTGGAATCCTGAAACGATGTTCGTATTTCCGGTTGTTCGACAAAGCTCCCCAGTGATTTGGGATGGAGTAGAGAGTTTCGGTGTTACTCGCTCTCATTTATGCTGATGTTGTTTTGATCCAGCGTCACCACTTGGTTTCCTTCCGGAGTGCTGTTTGTTTCTCTGTATGGATGTTTCGTACGCTGTGGTTCTACAGCACACGAGGTATTTTACTTTGTACTCCTGGTACACGCTATCTGGGCTCTCTCCGGACAACTGTCGAACCCGTTTAAGGCTGATGGGCGCTACGGGGTCTCAGCGTTATATGGAATGATGTTATATATTTTCTATGGGTAGAGCGTTACACTTTAGCAACGTTTTAAGGTATTTGAACTAGGGTACATACAAGTGTTCACCAATTATGTTAAAATCATCCCCCTCTTCTTCTTCTCCCCATCAGACGATGTGTGTTCCATATGTTTCGACCGCCCTTCACCCTCCTCATCCCGAGTGGAATTCTTCCCTCAGTTCCCCGTCTTTGGTTCTGGTACTTCTTCCATTCAACTAAGGCCGCCACTACCTCAGTCTCCCCTACTCTACGGGCTATCCTGTGGACATCGCTTCTGTGCTGGCTGCTGGTCAGATTATCTATGCACTCAGATAAGCGAAGGTTTTAGCATGGAAATCAGATGCATGGCAGTATCGTGTAACGTACTTGTTCCCGAGGACTTTCTTCTGTCATTACTGAAAGGCTCCCCCTTGAGAGACAAGTACCTAACCTTCATTTTTCACCGTATGGTTATGGTACGTGCTGACGTCTTTATACCAGCTTTCAGTCTATCATATGCCTATGGATTTTGTTTAAATAATATGATTTTTCCCATTTTGCCACTTCTCATGGATTCATCAAGTCACTCTCTGTATACTAACATTGCACTATCCTCGAGCGCTCTGAGGTACCTACGAGACTGTTCCATTTGGTGTACTAAACTGGGTTCACATGTGGATGAGCCATTGCTCGTTAGGGCGCAGAGAAACCGAAATTTGGGGTCCGGTTGGTGTTTACCTCATTATTGAATGGAATGCCCGAGATAGACCAAAGCAAGGGCAAACTATTCAATAAAATATTGCACCATTACTGCGTTGGTGGAACTTTCCTATTTTTACTACTTCCTCCGATTATTTTAATTAATACTCATTCCTTGTCCTTATTATAATTACTTGTAGTAGTAGTAGTAGTAGTAGTTGTTGTTGTTGTTGTTGTAATAATTGTAGTTGTTGTGTAGTAGTTGTAGTTGTAGTCGTAGTCCTAGTCGTAGTCGTAAAACCCAAAGGAATAAGACCGGATGGGAGCCACGTAACATCACCCGAGCCGGCCCACACTCCTTCACAGACAAACACAAGCACGCTGTGTTTGTGGAATCAAGGGCGCACAAGACGGTGGTTGGACCGTAGTCCGCTCCACACTGAGTGCATGGAACCACTCTTCGAGCCTAGCACGATGACAAGGACCGTGCACCTCGTCTCCTCCAGCAACGACCAACTGTCTACTGGAGCCAGTATGGACGAGGTGGTGGGTAATAGACAGGTAGGCACCTTGTCAACATGCACATCAAGCGCAGCCACACCTGGGATGTCAAACAACAGCCAATCACTTGAGACGACGATGAAATAAAATAAATCCAATAATGCATACAGATACGGTGGCATAACTCTTCGCTAAATTAGCATATGAAGTAGGTTGGTTGGCAACGAATCCGCGATAAGTAAAAATGGTCCACAAGTTACTTCAAAGTGCTACAAACGCAACAAAGTTATCGAAGATAAGCGCAATTAGCGTAAGCAATGTGGCCAGTTAACAGGAGATTCAGGTAGGCAGAACAAACCAAATAAAGTGAAATGAGATCTAGCTTAAAAAGACCTAGTTTAAGTGTAAGTTGGTTTAGCCCACGTGCGGTGAAGAAGCATCAAGAATGCGACATCAGCCTCAGCATATATATATATGCACATACATATATAGCCGCTTACCTTGATATGTCACATCCTCTGTATGCCCGATGACCGGTTTCCTAGGTTTATGTATATTTTCAGGGATAAAGAAGAGCTTCGGCCTCAAGCTCGAGAGGTGACGAGGATGTTGTAATGTGCATATTGAGACTAGATCGCATTCACTTATGTCAGGAAAAATTAATGGGCAGATATGCAGTCACATTCACAAGGTCCCCAGGTGGCTGACCATACTGCACCGATCATCAGATCGAAAATCATGCAAAAGCGAATATGACAACCACCAAAACCCAGGTATTTTGCCTTGTATGAGTGGGGCACCAAATGGGCGGTAGTCAACAGCACGGTGCTGTTAAGGCGCCATATTTCTTTATTTATAATTTGGATGAAGCTTAGTAGTTTCCAGACCAAAAATACACAACCGGCTTCATACTTAGTGGCGCTTTTCAATTATCGACGAAGTGCAATTTTAATTGGGTGAGTCAAGATATCCAGACGACGTCTTGACTCATATAGAGATGCGCGGTTAGAGAGTGGTTGTCGCTTAGTCTGAGGCACCAAGTGGATCGCGGAATTCCAGCAAGCAATTTGCGAATACATACGACCGTGTATACGGTTGCTATAAAATGTTTGGCGATACCGGGAGACGGTCGGGGGATGGCGTGGCATATGGGTGTGAAGAAATTGACTAAGAGGCTCAGGCAGGTTGGTGCGTCCTTTCTTCATGAATGGGGGCCGTGCAATGGTTGCAGACCGTGCCATACATGGCGTAGTCAGTTTATTGGGTCTAGCCGTTTATTTTCATTGTGTCCTGATCATCAGAAGACGAAGAATGTGGGGATGACATTGTCATTTCTTGCATACTCCTCAACCACTATACAAGCAACTAAAAGGAATGCAAAAACAAGGTCCCGTAAAATCAATTATAGATCACGTGTTTTCCGATTGGTGTGTGGCACACTACCACGGTAGGCTTAATGTCGCTGTCAGCTGTTCCTGGACACAGCGGTGGACGCTGTCGATGGATCACAGTGACCTCGAGTAGCTTGAGTATGTGAGACCTTTGACTGCGCATGAGGACTGTGAATGACATCTGGGTTCACTTAGTGACCGGTGATCAATAAATATATTGTAGTTGTGGAGGCCACTTTATTTCTCCATTCACCGCGTGTGATCCTCGCATTTTCCATCTGTTTGCGGAGCCGCTTTTTAATGTGTTCATTGATCCGAGCACCCAGATTTCGAGTAGTGCGCCCAACATAGCTGTCACCATAGCTACACCTGAATTTCTATGAGCAGTGGGACGTGCACTGCTTCGATACAGTCGTCTTCACTGAACACTTACGTATTGGTCTTGCGGTCACCGACGATCGTAGCTCTGTTGCGTTGTATGTCATTTTCTTTGAAGCGCTTATTCTTTTAGCAGTGACTTGCATGATGTCATATTTAAAAGGTAACTCAATGAACACCCGTTTCTTTTGAACTGTTATCTCTCGATCTCATTTCATCGACTCACTGTTGCGCTTTATGAATTGCAATGGGTAACCATTAGATTGCAATGCGTCAAACAGCAATTCTTTCTCTGCCTCCAGTTTGTCTGTGGTGCAGATCATATGAGCCCGATGGAACAACATTCTAACTAAAGTGCGCTTGTGATGGATTGGCGAGAAACTCTTAGAATGTAAGTATTGACCTGTCCAAGTCGATTTCCGGTAGACTGATCCTTTTTGCATTCCTTTTAGTTGCTTGTATAGTGGTTGAGGAGTATGCACGAAATGACAATGTCATCCCACAATCTTCGTCTTCTGATATTCTTATTTGATATCCTGATTACTTTAATGCATCACGATTTCATTTTCTTCACATTCTATCTGCACTCCATCTTATTTTCTTGCGTTGCTACTTATTTCTTTTCGGACGACGTGAGCCGTGGCAGCTGGATCCGCCGCGCTTCAGTACCCGCATCATAGTTGTTCAACTGCAGTGAACTGAACTGATATGTGTATAAATTATCTCACTTCTGGAGCTTTATTCTCACATGCGCATTATGCGGCATTACTGGTCCTATTTAATGCACCTATTGTGTGAATGGATTACGATACGCAATCTCAATATGGACCGCGATTCACTTTGAGCCGAACACCGGTCACTGGGACCACATCCGGAGCAGATGCTCATCCGATGTTACTTCCTCTCAAATTGTCACTTTGCGATCGTTTTCATGCGCATTTGCAAATTGCTTGCTGAAATTCAGCGATCCGCATGGTACCTCAGACTAAGAGACAACCACTCCGTAACCGTTTTAACAGACGTTGTCCGCGCAGCTCTATGATGTATGAGTCAAGATGTCTGGATATCTTTACTCTCCCAATTCGAATTGTGGTTCGTCGATCTCTGTTTGAAAAGCACTGCTAAGTACGAAGCCGGTTGTGTATTTGGGTTCTGAAAACTACTAACCTTCATCCAAATTAGAAATAAATAGATACGGTGCCTTAACTGCATCGTGCTGTTGGCTACCGCCCTTTTGATAACCCATTCACACAAGGTAAAATACCTGAGTTTTGGTGGTTGTGTCTTATTGGCTTTTGCATGGTTTTCGATCTGATGATCGATGCAGTTTGGTCAGCCGCCTGACTACCTGATGGATTCGACTGCACATCTGCCCATTATTTTTTCCTGACACAAGCGAATTCAATCTAGTATCAATAGGCTTACTACAACATCCTCGTCACCTTTCCATCTTGAGGCCGAAGCTCTTAGTGGTATTACCTCGCTGACATTAATCGCAGTGCGCTGGTTTATTCTCTGATTCCTCTGCTTTTTAAGGCTTGGCTGCACTACGACGCAGAAGTTTCGGCCTGTCAAAGATTTGGCAACATGCCGACAGGACTACTCTATGTTTCACTATGGTATCCATGACAGAGATCCCATTTCCCCTCGTCACATCGCAAACTACGTTAACGCAGTCCGCGGTTTCACACTATGCGACTTATAGGAAGAAATGATTCCGCAGTTTATGTTGTCCATTGGTAGTTAGTGGGTTATACGAACCACTTTACCTGTGAATTTTGTTTACTCAAGCCATGTGAACGCTGACAGCTGCTATTGCGAGTTGTTAACCGGTATCCTGGGCTGAAAAGTATATCCCCATCAGAAGACCTGTAGGGAGTTGTTGGGATTCTGATGGTGAGGGTTTAAGTGCAAAGTAGAACGTTTTTCGTATTTCGCGGCATCAAACATCCTCCGTTATATTTTCGCTATCCCATGCACTGTTTGGTCTTGACCACTCTGTTGCCACAATTTTCCCTCAGGCACTTCAATAGTCTCTCGCCATGCGGGAGCGCGTTAATTGTGAGGGAGCGCGGATTTCACTTATAATGTGATACGACCTATGATATTAACTTAATGTGCCTTCGCCTTTATGGCATATTCTTCAACGGAACGAGGCTCTTTGCGATGAAATCGCACCGGCCTACTAATCTGAAATGTACACGGAGGGGTATTTCGCATTTTCGACGCATATTTACTGTAACACTCTGTTCCCTTGTTTTCTGCATTTAAATTTCGTAGTCACCTTTTGTTGCGAGTTTTATCTGAAACTTGCGGCTGCACTGAAGCCGGTTTGCTTGCTTGTTTTTTCTATATTAACTGCACCACCTCGCCCTCACCACCATGTACACTGCTCCGCTGCCATTTCTCTGGTCTACTGATTGTCCGACTTAATATTCTTTCCGGGCCAGATGACATGTTCAAATACGGATGATTACTTTGGACAAACACTTGGGCAACCCATTCTCATTAGAGAAATCGGCGTCAAAAGTGCTGATTCTAGTTTTTCACTCGACTGTGTGTCTTCTGAATACGCATCCACTCTTTACACGACACTTAATCAGAGTGCCGCATTTTCGCACCTGGTCCACGGCTCCTTCTTCCTCTTTTCGACGTGATACTTGTCAACTTCAAAACTTGCAGTTTCTTGATTTGATAGGGCGAATTGACCAATACTGAAAGCCCTATCGACTTTGTGCTGCGCTATCTTTGTCAGACGGCTTTTATTGCTGCCTTATGTGTGTACGTGTGTTTAGCCGCCAGACTTTCGCCTCACCGTGACGCATCCCACTTTTACTTCAGTAAAATCTGAACCTACTGTCTCCGCTGTACGGAATTCAGTTTCTTTTGCCGCATCTTTTTTTCAGCAGTGTTTCCCACCCCGCTCCGTGTCCTGTGTCAACTTGTTTCGGCAATGTGCATTATCGCCCTATCAAATCCACGATAGTCAACCTGTGCAGCGCTTGCCTTGACCATTAAAGTTGATAAAATCCTGTGTATTCCGTGGCCAACCCAGTTTGCTTAGCGCAAATTTCTTGATGAGATTTGACGAAAGGAGCTTCGCTTAAACACCAGTCATAATCGTTGCAATGTTGCGTCTTGAAATCATAACAGAATTATGGACTCGATGGGATCCTGCACGTCGTGACTGCTGTTCTCGATATACATAGCGACACACCTTACATAGCCATATGATACCGAGGCATTAGCAGTAGCACGGCTTTATTTCTGTTAGTTAATCTCTTACTTCGCTTGGTTAATTGCATAAATCCGATTTTTTACTCTGGCACTTGGGTCTCGCATTCACTCCACTCACTGCAGTCCCAATGGGACCGATTTCACTACCTGGGCTGTTAGACTGGACCATCGTCTTCTAATCTTCGTCTTGAAATATACACCAGACACACTCAAAGGCAGCACTTCCTAATCTAAGAGTTAACCGACATTTACCATGCGGCTTCCTTAAAGTTTTAGCACTTGTCCAAACTGAAATGTGATTTCGGTTTATTCAGTTGTGTGGTTCGCGGAGCTGGACGCTTTCCTCAGCACTCCAAGTGACATAGCCATTGCAAAAATTAGCTGGTTGCTTTTGAATATGTCTGATATCTGTTTCTCGATTGTCTTAGTGAACCACTCAGCAACTGAGCAGCTAAGCGGAGCTAATGTTATTCTGAGTTGTTTCGTAGTCTGTAGGCTGTTGGCGGCTTAGCAAAGTCACTTCTGTCGGGACCAAATCTGTCTGGAAGCGGCCCGCACTATATTTTTAGCGGTTATCTACGTTGACTGCCGCTATACTTGTCGACTCAATGCTATCAACCACAACCTCTCAAGGAAAAAGCACTGGTTCTAGCTCCCTGGCTTATTTGTGCTTTAATAAAGGTTTCCCTGAGCCCACGTTTTGCTCCACCGTACCTACAAATTACTCACTACAGTAATCTTTATCTAAAAGCAGAGCGTGTTTGTTGTTCTGCTTATCCCTATCGGATATGCCAAAGGAATTCCATTCTACTCTTCACTGTGTTTACGGCGACCCACGGAGCCTTTTGAGGGTCTGCTGGATCCTGCTTGTTTCATCACATGTATAGGGTGTCAGGAGTGTGGGCCGGCTCCGTTGTTGAAACGTGGCTCCCATCCACATGCCTCCCGGTCTTATTCCTTCGGGTTTACACTGGATATGGGGTGTGTGGTTGGAGCTGTGGGTGGTGCAGCGCAAGCCACCCTTGGTCCCTCTGTAGGTGCAGGCGTCCTGTGGCTTGCCACAGTGACAGGCAAATCCGAAACCGGATGCCGCCAACCATAGGGTGTCAGGGTTGCAGCCCTTATCCTCTGCTAACTCGTGACTGAACGTACCGTGAATTATTCTAACGGGTGATTTTTCCACAGTTTATGTACTCTTATGCGCTCGGGTAACGATGTGCTACTGTAGAGCACTACATATTTCAGCATACGTTTCACACATTCAAGGCGCATCTGGCTTTTGCAGAACCGGCGGGACATTCCCGATTGTCACAATTACTAAATAGCCACGCATTTGGAGATCATCATAGAGTTTACGGCACGTATTTCCAAATCTATGGGTTTTCAGTGCCCCATCTACGTGATGTTAGCTTATCAATCATGATAGGGGTTCATCGCCACCGTACGGCCGGCACAACTGTGCGGACCAGAATCGTGGCCACTACACGTTGAAAATACTGTGTGACCGATCGTCTTTGACCTCCTGTGCTTGCCTAGCATTACTCATATGTCGTGGGACCGCCGAGTAAGTGCTATATTCGCCAGTGTGTCTAACAACAGACCATCTAGTTAGTCGTTAACTTGTCTTCTGGACATAAACCGTTTACGACGATGACCAGGTCCTGTTCTTCGTTCATCTGTCAACCGCCTTCCCAGTGCGTATATGGCCAACCCGACTGCTGGCATCTGGCTACTAACCTGCGTGTTATCGCTTCTACTGGCGTAGGGACACTAGGCCTCACAGCATCCTTAGCATGCATGCTAGTGGCCGCGTAACAGGGACGCGTCGGTACCGCGTATCAGCGTACTGCTGATACCTCCTCTTTTCTACTGGGCTAGACATCAGAAATTGTCATTGATGTGAAAACCAAAACTGGATATGATTGATCGTAATGCCTGGATGGATTAGCACACGCTATTTTCCTGTATACAAAGTCTAATGTCTCACCACATCGGTGGATAGAGACCGTTTCTAACATGGAACAATCAACAGTGGTTCTGCATTCGGTCCTCTTTTTGTTAATTTCACAATTTTTATCTTCCCACCACTTTACTTTCTGCCTTTGCCCTTTGTGGTTTTCTTTTGTTATGTCGTAGCTAGTTGTATTAACTGGGTTCGTTGCAAACGAATGGGAGCTACACTTTATTTGAAACCGGTCTGCATTCTTTCAGTTTTCACATCAGATATACTGAATTGGATTGAGCCTGTGCACCAAATGACTATACCGTAACCTATTTCATGATAAACACATTTTGACCCATTACTCTCACAAAGGCTGTTTACTGTGTCTGCTCTCCTTAACTATCAATGCTAAAAATGGCGGCGACATGTGTGGATAAACGCTTACTCAGCGCTCACACTGAGCGCAACCGAAGATGACGTTATCACGTGAGGATTAGTGTCAGCCACTCAAATATAAGTATGACTGAGGCGACAAGATGCAACGCATGCAGTGTCTACTCTGGAATCCACCAAGCAGGAATGTGAAACCAACATACCTAATCAGTGCGTATTCTTGTATGTGGTAAGTGGTATGTGTAGCTGTCCACATGGGTGTTTGTCAAAAACGAATGCGAAAAATTTCATCTGGCGGACAGACATGCTGCCGGTCTATGAAACTTGATATTCTTATTATAATCACATCACCTACTGCGCTTTGGCCTGAGTGTACTTGCATGCAATTTGCCAAGCGCGGACTGCGCTGTCGTTAAATGATACAGGGTACTTGCTGTAACTTGATACGTCCCTAGGTATTCACCTGGGACGCCACTCGTCAGACTCAGGTTCGGCTCAATTCCACCCGGCACCAACGTGTAATAGACATGCGAGGAGTAGTAGAAGCCATTTCGTCTGTTTAACGGGTCAGTGAGTATTAAACTGATTACGTGCCCACCGCTTAACACGTCTACGACCCACGCAGGCGTCGTGTCTAACTTGTGCTGCCGTGGATCTCCCGACCCAATTTTTCACTGGCATCGTGATACGCGTTGAAGCAGTACTTTCACTCTGACGGCTTTGATGTGTCAGTCGGTTCGGACGCAGATATCCTCACGCTACTGGTCCAAGTGATTTAATGATATGTGCGGACACACATGCCTCACCACTGACGACTGAACCAGGGAGGTTAGCGCTACCGATTCACGGATACCAATCACTTTTCTGCAGATTAGACAATTGCTTTCAGCATCCTCTTTTTGATGTGGTGAGCTATGGTATCATAAATCAATCCTTGGCTAACGTGCAAAATGTTCGTATTACAGTTCATGACGCGCTGAGAATGTCGGCCGGTGGCCGATTGGTACGAGGCATCGGTCCTGTGATTCAGAGCTTACCGGTTCGAATCTGCATAGATGCGGAAGACTTGCAGTGGTGGCGGTGGAGTGGCAGCGAAATGTCGGTACGGCGCACTGGTTTTCTTCTAATGCCCATTTTCTGCACACTGGAAAGGAACTGCGATAGTGCGTGGAAATCTGTATTTATATAATTGTATACACATAAATAAGTTTCTGAATGCAAACGGAGTTTATGGATGTCTATTCACCAAGCGGAAACCGAGTCAGAGTGCGTGTGGTGCACGCTGGGGTTGGCTTCAGCAAGCCTGTTCCGATCACTCATGCTTAAGATGTTGTGTGCGCGTAACCACTGATTCTATCTACTTCCCCGTACGCACGTACACACTCACCTGCTTAAACGAGTGTTTGTCGATTGTTCGCCCCCAGAGTCTGCATGCTTGTACTCAGACTGTGAGCAACTTTTTCCTGAGTACAATGTCCGGCGCAGCTAGTGTGTTTACCAAGATACAACATAAGGGATTTTTAGATGAGACTTTGTTGAGTGTTCACTGCAGTAGCTTCCTAGGCAGCTAGCCTAGCACGCTTTCGTTAAAGCATCAGATTTCTGCTCCTTCTTATTGGGACCGCTCAGTGATGCGCACTCTCCGGCTCCATCAAGATCCGAACTTATTATCTCCTGACACTAGCGGCTTGCGCCACTATCTTGTGACACTAGACCACGGGAAACGGCACTGGACCACCATAACTGTGGTATAACGCGAGTCATCCTCCTCTGCCATGTACGTTTCGGTCAGGGATGGCCCCTCTAGTCCCGGCCTCCCACAACGTTCGTGACTCGCATAGCAGTAAAGGTTGATCCGTCCTCCGTGGTTTAGTGTCAAAGGCCATAACAAGTGGCGCAAGCTTATACTATCGAGATGTTGTTGGTTTAATTCCTGCTTGAACCAAGCAATGCGCACCACCAAGGAGTCCCAGTGGACCAGAACGGTCGTCTGATGCCTTTCCGAATGCGTGCTAGGCTATCCGACTTTAAATTTGTTGCGGTTTGCTCTCGGTAAGATTGGCCTAAAGGTAACAAGCTTGTCTTGTAATCTGACGGCCCGGTTCGAGCCTGCGTAGAGGCAGGGCGACCCTCGCAGTATCTTTGGCCCACGCGTAACCGGTGGTGGCTGCGCGGCAGTACAGCGTCAGTACTGCGTGCCGACTTACTGCTGAAGCCTTTGTTAAGTGTCAAACAGAGTGAATACCTACCCTCGTCGCTACGGCGCGCAACCGAGCCAGCAGCATGGATGGCTCTGTGATGAGTTCTGTGCGAAGCTGACGAAACCCGGTACTCATCGGCTGGCTTATGACTGGGCGGATGAGCAGCTGACCAAATATAGCACAACGACGGTCTGCGTAGCTGGACGAATCTGGTGCGCATCAACAGTGTGGGCGGTCCTCTGTCTGGAAGCGAGCGAATGACGAACTGTTGTGCAACGTAGCAAGTCAGCCATGCAGAACGCGTTCACTGCAGATAAGGCCGAGACACAGACGGTCGGAGAACCGTGATACCCATTTGGAAGCTGTTTAATCTACAAATATAGTAGTCAGGCAGCAGGCATAAAAGTTCGCAGTCCTACAATAGGTGTCCGGCAGTTGTCCTCAGTGCGGTTCAGGACAAATGTCGTTTTCTTTTCAGACACAACTTCCGTGCCCCCTCTAGTTTCTCTTATGGACCCACGATTTTTCTGGGTCTCTGAGTCTTGTTCTATCTTGTTAATGAGGTATGATTTTCAGATGACTGGCTAGATAGAACTGCAAGCGTTCCGCCTATGAGACATGGGCATACTTTCTTCTGCCCTGTTTTGCTTACTGTCATGCTTTTGTAACTAGTTTAAGAACTTCTTTACCGACGCAGGTTGGCGGCATCCGATTCCAGATTTACAAGTGCTTACGTATAACTTACATCAACTGATTATTTATACTTACAAGGCACTAACCAGTTAGATCCAAATGGCTCCCTCAGTCTTCTCTAGGTTTTTACAACAGATTTGCCGCAGTAAGACGTTCGTACAACCACTATGCATCCAGAGAATAATTCATTTGGGATAACTGCGTTTCATCCAAACTCATCGGTAGCGAACTTTCACTTCGAACCCGTGATCGGCGGACTTATAGTCGGTATCTTTCGTAGGTGGGACGGCACTTGCGCTACTTTAGGAGCGAACATGGTGGTGAATGAGTGAAGTCTCCGTATCTCACTTAATCGCTTATTCGTTTAAAACCCTACCGTCACGCACTGGCTAGTAGCATTAGTTTCGGACTACGAGTTTCACGATTGTAAGTTCGAATCGGGGGGATTCGGGGGTTTCTAACGAATTCCACTAAAAGACCGCCGTCCAGTTCATTTGATCAACTATGGTCAGAGCACCGAAGTGCGGGGGATCCAGTTGCCTCGACTCACATTGTAAGAACAAAAAATGAACACCGGTAGTGGGTTGGGTGCAAAGGGAATGTAGGGAAAATGAAAACAAGAAGGAAACGCGTTAGACTAATCAGGACGGAACGGATATTAACAACCAGATGAAAGACACCGAATGCAGGAACGCCACTGATTTCGTGACTGCGCCATGTCTGGAAGGGTGTTCAACCACTGGTGTGGACCGTTCCGAGCTCAACCATCCATGAAGACGGCACGCACCAGCCTGACCAAGTCAATTTCTTCAAGCTTCTATGCCAACTCATTTACTGGCCACCTCGCGGTTTCGCCCAGCTTGGTCCAGCCATGGCATATAATGCACTCCGAGGAAGCCGATCAACGGGCATACGGAGGACATGGCCTAGCCAACGCAAACGACTAAGATTTGTCAACCACTCGAGAAAGGCACCAGAAGGCATCTTGCCAAAAATCAATTGGCAGCCCTCTACATTGCTCACGCAATGTTCACACCAAACATGAGCAATACTGCGCAAGCACCGGTGATCAAACACTGCCATGCATTTAACGTCTTCACTGCGAACTGGCCCGACCTCTGATCCATACAGTAACACTGACCTTATCGCAGCGCTATACACACTCACTAAAAAGCTGATATCCCGCCTTCTCCATAGATGGTTTAGCATGGAAAGCCACACGGGTCTTGCTACTACGCGATGTAACCTCCTTTAGTGATGTGACCACCAGTGATACAGCTACCAAGGTAAGAGCCGTCTAGCGTTTTCTAAGTGTGTCATGACTTTATTTCTCAATTCAGCTATGGTACATCTGATTAAAACTTCTTGTCCCCGCGCTGTTAACTTTTCGTAGTACATTATCCTTTTTGTGGCTTTTGAATTTCCTACCGCTACTTTGGGTCATGTTTTCATTCGTATTGATGTGAGGGTTCAGTTTTGCGGCTCATAGTAATGGATGATTAAATCTTCCATTGTCCCACTCAAAATTCACATGTGTTTGCGCTTATATTCTTTCAGAACGCATGTAGCTTGGATCACATTTTCCCAACTGTTTCATCAATTCGAAATCCAGTTTATGTTGTTCACTGCTGGTTATCCATCTTCATTTCTTCTTCCACCTAGAGTCATCCATCTCTTCGGTTTTGTGTGGGCGCCGATTGCTCCGTCGTCATTTGTGCGTTGGAGCCACCCAAGGCCCGGCGTGTGTTTTGTTCGCGTTGCGACACCTCCTTTTGCTTCGTGTGCGGTGAGCCGTATCACGCACCCACCAGCTGCGACATCATGAAGCGTTGGATAGTGAAATGTCACGATGATTCTGGCACCGCAACCTACATGGCTGCGCATACTAAAGACTGTCCAGAGTGTCATGTATGCATTGAGAAAAATGGTGGTTGCAATCACATGGTGAGTGAGTTGTTCATGCTGTTTCATTCTGCCCACCGAGCACGCCCTCGTATGATCGTGTATTATACTCATCAGACTTTTGATGATGCGTTGCGCCGTGTTCTACCTAGACCGGACCTCTTCTCTATCAAGCATTTATTACTCCCTCACAATCTAGCGGCTGGAGGATCCCGGTGGTATATGTTGCATACATTACAACTAGACTCGCTTTGGCATCCATCATACGACCAGAAAAGCAGTGCACAGTCTTGCCGTTCTTTCAAGGATCATCGGTAGCGCGCATTCCGCCTGTCTTGTGTGGCTAGAACCCGCGAGCTTACTCGCACACGACTATGGTCCGGGCACCGAAGTGCAGTGGACCTAGTTAGTCACAACTCGTGTCGCAAGGATAATAACAGATAACAACGGTGGGAAGATAAGGCAGGATGCAAAGGAATGCGTTAAATAAATCGAGATGGAATATTGGCCGCTTGACATAAGAAACCGAGTGCAGGAGCGCCACTTACTGCGTTACTGCGACATGTCCGATAAGGTCTCCAATCACTCATGTGGATTATACTGTGGCCCCATTCCACGAAGACTACATGCATAAGTTTGACCAGGTCCTTCGCTCAATGCCTTCATTCCTTAATGCCGTGACATAGACTGGTCATCTCGCAGTTTTGCCCGGCTAAGTGCAGTGATAGTATAACACGAACATCGGTGACCGAATGGATTGCGCGCTTGCGTTGTAACCGTGAGATCGCTGATTCGAATCCGCTCAAGCACGGAGGACCTCGCGGTACACCTTTATGACCATCGTTTCCCTCCAATTTGCTGCGCGAGCCCCCGGCCTCTGCGTTGCTATGGTCACGGCTTCACTCCGATTGGCTGTTCGACCCCGGCCACGCATTGGCTGACAAACAACGATGGCGGACCTCGTGAACCCCTGTATTTGCCCAACGACCAGAGGAGGTGGATCATGCGGGTTACAATTATAGGTATTGGGCGCCCTTCATAAATATTTTTTATTCCTTTTCCTTCTTTACTTGCTAATAATAGTATCAGCATCTTCAGGAACATTCTTTTCATTGCTAAACGAGGCTGTTTGAAATAATTTTGGCAGAATCTGTTGGTTTTTGTCGAAAGCAAGCGCCACCGGTCGGTTCGTTAGGAGGTGCGCCTCCTAACAATACCCATCCCTCGTGCGAAGGGTGGTAATTGCATGGCAGCAAACGTTGGTACGGTGTGCCGACGTACTGATGCATAGGACAATCGAGCAGCCACGATCCACAAAGTGGAATATCTATCGTTCATGTCAAATGGAACGTAAAACTCCAAAACAAAAACTCTAAATGACGCAAATTGAGCCTGCATGCCCTATTCCAGATATGCAGCACACTGTTCTTACCATCACCAGTTGTTTTTAGACACTTCGTCACTAGGGTAGGCAGTGTCTTCGGTGCAGCTTCTCTAGGTATTGAAACGGCGGTGTTGTCAAACCTGATGACGATGCATCTAAGAGATCGTCTCAACTTCCTCAATTTCGTCCCGGGTGCAAATATTCTCCGTACTTTCAGTTTCAATATCCTTATTATTATTATTTTTCATTGGTAGTAGTAGTTGTATTTGGCGGCAGTAGCCACAGAAGCTGAATCTACCCCACTTCGGTGCTTTCTCTACTGGTAATCTCCTGAACTACTTACTATACTGCTCATCCCATGTCGAAGAGGTTTACTTCTTTGACGCGATGATGAAGGATGAGGACTGCTTTTCTGTTATCGTTATCTCCATTCTAGACAACGGGGTGCAGCTTCGGTGGTCCACTAAGCGGTCTGTCCACTTAAAAGTTATTTTACGGTTTTTACTGCTTTTCGTAACAGTTGTTCATTTGTTCTCCGAGCCTTGTAGTTTGGTTGCAGACGTTACACCTGCATGCGAGGTGACATCGTCAGTGCAGTGAAGTGCAACACGCAATCTTGCTTCTCATTTGATTGGTCTCAGTTATCTAGCCCCGTACACCTCGGGTGTCGTGTTATGAACACGTTCTTGTGTTCTCATTGCAACCAGCGCGTTCATCGATGATAATAATAATAACAGCAATAATATTAATGGTAATAATAATAATAGTAAAAAGAAATGTGGGACACAGTTCAGTAAAACTGATCCAATCATAATGCACAGTTTTCATTCAGAACTGTTATTGTAAATTGGTTGTTCATCTATTGCCAGGAATTTTAGTTCAATTCGCTACAAGATATCAAGCTGATATTTCCTCCGAAACTACCTCGTTTGTTGGTGCCAATCATCTCATCATAACGTCGGACAAAATGCCCTCTCGAACGCCGCAAAGAAATGTTTTAAATATAAGTGGATTGTAAATCAATCGTGCACTTGAAGATAGAAATGACTTGTGAATGATGTAACAAAGAGTTATGGGTTTCAGGTGCACACAATTTTGAACTGAATGGGTGTAGTTTGTGGGAATTTTTGGTACACATTATCGCAGGCTAAGCAACGGAAAACAGTTCAGCAAATAAGTTTTATGCGTATTTTGGAAACAGCGTTTGTGACTCGTAGACTCGATGTGGATTGTTCATGGGTCGTGTAATAATAACAAGAATGTAGAACATTAAGTCGATACGCCAGCAACACTTTTAAATTGGGTTAGGCGGATAATCTGGCCAGGAAAAGGTCAATGAAATGTGTAAGCGGTTAAACCGGGTCAAACTCACAATCATATAAGTGCTATAAATGTATTTGTTGTTTCATTAGCGAATGACAAAATCAAGTATATTGGAAGCGAACTATTAAGGAACAGAGGTATGTAATGAGAAGACCTGAGTATCCAATTTACCAACGCGTCACTGCTTTCACAAGCGAGAGGCAAGTGTGCAAACAAGTTAAACGGAAGGGGAACTATGAGTGAAGAGATAGTTAACTGGATTTGTGAATCCAGCCAACCAATTTGCAAGTGTTGTTTCAACTAACACATGGTGGCATTGAAACCAAGTCAAATCAAGGGAAAGTATTGAGGGCCAAGATGGACGCTTGGTGTCAAATCACAGCGGTTTATTTTTTTTGCATTTATTCCACCGTGCGGCGTACTGATCATCACTGCTCATGACCAGGGTTTGGATTTCCATGGTCATGTCCACATGCGGCTTCTGACAGTGAACCTGATGAGTTACCCATACCTCAATAGAGCCAGTCTTAGGTGATGAATTCCATCCTGATTTACATCTCTGTACTACTGTTCGATGGTACATCCACCCAAACACCGTAAACGTAGTCGCCTTAATTATCATCACCAATATGCTGTTGCTAAACGCGGCTGAAATAAAAGAGGAATTATCAAGAACATGATGGCCAACCTGTGGTCGAAATGTTCACTGTTCTTATCAGTTGCGTTGCAATCGTTTCAGTGACAATCCAACTGACCCCATCGGTATTTCCACATCAAACATGAAGACTACTTGAACCAGATATATAGAAAATATGGGAGACGTCATACGGAGAGTTTGAGGGCGAGAAGCAATGGATCAAATGCACAAGGACTACTCACTCCTTTTCCCTAACTTATTATTTGACTGGAATCTCAGCTGTATCAGACGGACGGCACGTAACTTTAACAGTGTTACTGTTAAGTCAAGTTGGGCCTGCATTCCATCATACGTGCTGCCTACAATCATCGTACACGAAAGTACGCGATCAATGCTCATAAAGAAGACGTGATATAATCGCCACAGTTAGTTCAAACCCAATCTATGATCTTACGTTGCGCCGAATGTCGGCTCCCAGACGTCAGTCGGAAACTATCTATATTCCTCTCAACGCTCGTGCTAGATGTGGTCGGCGCCTCACAGGCGTTGACAGTCAGCAGCGACTAATTGCTCGATTTCTTCAGAGCACAGTGGCTATACATCAACCCTGGAAGCGCTGCAGTGTTGTACATCCCAACTTGTCAGCATCTGCGCCTACATCTATGGCCCTAGAAAGCCACACGAGCCTTGCGATGTTCAGGATCACTTTTTTAACTATGTCTACGGTTCGAAAGTGCTGCTGCTGCTTAGTTAGCTGAACCTGTTGACAATGGTGGCTTAGTGATTATGTAAATTGGCATCCGCCTACCCAGGTTTTTAACGCTGCATTGCACTGTGATAGTCCACATAGCTGCTGAGGCGCGCAAAGCTTTGCGTCGGCTTATTCAGCGGCTCTCGTTTATGAACCAGTTCCAGAAGACATCAGCAGTACGCCGTCGCGACCACTACCAGTAACGCCATGGCTGAGTATATCGCGAAGTAGCCCGCTTCTATGTAGGCGTGCAGTCCTTTCGGCCACCGGTTACAACGCCAATGAAGTAATCGCGTCCTCGCCTGGTAAGACCCGATTCACGTAACCGGCCGGGACGATCATCTAGGACCACCTCGACTGCAAAGATGCGGCAAAATGAAGTACAGCCAGTTGTTGTTTCGCCGCCGACCCCTTGGTGCGACACTTATCCACCAACACTGACCTGGCCGTGCTTCTCGTACGCATGTCTCCCGCCCACCACAGCTTGCCTTCATTGCCGATACTGTACCCAGTTGGCGAAAACATTGCAATGCTCAAACGATGCCCTAGCATAGGCGTGTGGGTGATCGAGGCACTGAATCTCAATGCACCACATTCTCAGGGCTTGGGTTCGACCACGCCAGTAATTAGGTACCCTATCCTACACGCGCAGTGGTGTAGTTTGCGTAACTCTCTCTACACTCTTTCATTTCCATATATTGACCATTCTTACTAACTTTTCAGCTACCTTCGGTTGCTCTTTTATTTCTACAAAGTCCTGCTAATGGTTGTTAGTCTTGCCACGTTTTCCTTATGTCATATTTTATCAAACATATCTTTTCTAATAACGCCCTTTTAACGCTCATTATATCTGCATCTTCCCCCACTTCTTTCAGCAATGCACGCACTGTAACCACGAATTCTGCTGGGTCTGTTTAGAAGGTGAGTTCCCTATTCAACTCCACGTGGCACATCCACATCGCCAACTTATGTGTTCTATCTATGCAAGTTCAATCCTATCTGTTTGCCCATTGTGACTTCACAAACTTTTCGCCTTTGGGCGACTGTTGCTACCAATCTCATGGGCAGATACTTTTTATCGAGCAATTATCTGTTTCCATCTCTCGCGTCTATTTGCATTCTCTTCACACCATCAGAGCCTGTGTCTTCAGATTATTTGCGGGCTTTTCCGTGGTGGGGTGCCGATACGACCCAGGAGCATATCTCTAATGAACTGCTCCTGCATTAATCTCTACTTTTGTACTCTCATTCATTTCTCCTCGATGTGGCTGCAATGCCGCGTCATCGCTCTGGGAACCCACTTTGAGTGCGGCACCTCACTCAGCACATCCCAGCTTAGTGTTTCTGTGAATGTGACAAACTATCTACCTGTTGTCTCCTTCTCAGTTGCCACGGTGATTTGACTAGCTAACTCTGCGTGCAACAACATACAGCTGCCTACTAAGAACCACCACTTGCGATTTAAAATTTTGTATTGGCTATCGTTCCAGTGACACTTAAGCTCACCGCATTTTCGACATAATACACACGATCTGCTGTGTGAGAATTCAGCAGCCTTACTGCTTTGGACTGTACCAAAATTGACCATAAGGTATGGGAATCAACACAACCAAACATCCGTTTCAACGAATTATTTTGATGTCACTACGCTGCATGTCCAACAACCGAACTACGAGACGCCAAGGGCAGTCCTGTCATTTCTTATCAGCATAAACAACGCACGCACCACATGTTGGGAGTAACACACGTTCGTTTCGTGTGGATATGATTCACAGAATAACTCTGAATGACTGCATGAAACCGCATGCATGAGGCACATCCACATTCGTTCCTGACCAGTCTACCTCTTTTGATATCGATCACTCCTTGATTACGCCCTCTGATTAGTACAATTCATTAAATTTGTTCCAAAAATTTGTGGCCCTTTCAGACTGGTCTACTCATTCGGGTCACTATTACACGTGTAGCCGTTACACTGAGGTATCAGATCCGGCAAAAGATCAAGCTCGCCAACAGGCTCGCGAGTGTTTGAGACGCTACGTATTTTACTACGACCGTGTAAGTTCTTCTTTTCCCCTCGTGGGTTTGTCTGTCACTCCATTCTGCTACGGTTTTAACTCTTCCCTGTGTTATTCATTGCGCTCTGTAAACCTTAAATGGAATCGACTTCCTACTGCTACGGACATCAGATTCGAATCTTCTGTTCCATTCTGCCCTGGTGTCCATAGATTATCTAGGTTCCAACTACTTTGACTACCGCCTTAATTTATACATCCTTTCACTAATAGTCATTTATCGCTCTACTATCACATGCGGGCAGCGTTCCTAGGTAGCTCTCCGTTTTTTGCTCATTATGCCTCTTGATCGTTCGGCAACGAATATATAACTGGTCTCAGCCTCTCCGCACTGCCTTGGTATGCTTAAAGACACCCTCTGTGCGTTGGTATGCATTGAATACAAGCATTTCGATCAGTTGTACTATAATGATGCTTACTTAAACTAATCAGGGAATTGCAGTGAGAGTGCGGACCAAAAATCAACAATAGGTCAGTTCATTCAATCAATACTTTAGCATCGAACTAGTCGAATTGGAGGATTCGCCACTTAAAGCAATGCAACAAAAGCTGTTCGCTTCACAGCTGCGCCATACCCTCCAGATTTGTAGTCGTTGTTTTCCATCCACGACGTTATCGCCGGCTCATCTTGCGGTCATCCACTTCATCATAGTCAGTACGACATGTTTCATTTGCTTGTCAGTAGGATAGTATCACACTAGTCATATGTGGTGGGGTGACCGGTGGTGATGGCCTTAGGACCATTGCTTCCCAACGTTGATAACCGATAGTTTATGCACACCGTCAGAGTCTGTCATATCCGGTTCATCGCCACGGCCTCGGTGAACCGCAATAAACGTGAAGCCGGGTAGCACTACACCCTATGATCAGTATATGCATCAATTTTTTTGTATTGACACTGGTAGTACAATCGTAGCAGAAACTTTGCGAAAGCGTACTAAATGGAGATTTATCCATTTTTGTCAGGGCATGTCCTGGTAGCACATTTCCTGTTTATTTTTATGTTCACCTCCTAATCGTCCTGAGACGCGGATAGGACTAACACCGAAGTAGCCCGTCCTTTTCAGATAGCGAAAATGCGTTCATTTCTACATTACATTTGGCCAATCAGATCGCTGTAATTTAACCAACTCAGGTCAAACTGTAACTGGGCTCGAGCTGCCACACTCCTGTTTCGCACCAATATTCCCTCTTGATTCCAGGTTCAAATGACTAGCTGCCCTTGTAGCACAATCTTAACTGTGAACGAAGCGATAGAGAAAGGATGTAAAATTTTGCTTTTCGGGTCTTGGAGCACCCGCCGTGTGTCTTGGATTGTGACACGCAATCTCAATCGTGACCTCGGTTGACTATGAAGTCAGCCTCTGCCAATACAGTCACTGGGACTGTCATTGAAGTGGAGGGTTTCGTTGTGGCTCTCTCCCATCCCTGCACTCCACGATCGACGGTTTCGTCCTGGTTTAGACTCATCAGGTAGAGATAGCCGAGCTGGGAGTTTAACTCGGCACATAGTGCTATGCAGCTATCGCCATGATCACTAGGTCATTGAGCTCCGCGGGCAGTGCTTTACACAACGATTAGAAGTTGCTTTTCGGGTTTTAGAGCACTGTACATGTTGTATTATTCGAGATGCGTTATGGTTTCAAGAGTCCGCGTTCTTTTCACATCGCTACATTTGTGGTTAAGGTTGTGCTACCAGGACAGCTAGCTACTTGCGCCGAGATGCGATGACGGGAAGTGTGAAGCAAGAGTGTGGCAGCCGTGATCCCATTCAGTTTTTTCACATGATTCTAACCGCAGTGCTCATTGTTTGTGTACATTGGCTGTGCGGTTGTTCATTTGAAGAGGACAGGAAACGCGTAATGCTTAGTCGGTACTATGGATGTTGCGTAATCCTCCAAGACTGTTATTTGCAAAGCAAAGCATCGGTTGTACTGTACATAAGTGAGTGAGGCTGTTTAGTCGCAATGTTTTCACCTTGATTACTTTCCATATTTTACGCCTTCTGCGATTTTTCTGTGTTCTTTAGTCCGTACCTTCTGATTGCTTCAGTCCACTTCTGCTCCGCCCACATTGTTCTCCTCAAGTCACGCTTTGAAGCCTCGGCTCTCCTTTATCTGTCTGATCAGCGCACACGCTTCGTTCGCTCGTAGCTATTCTTGCCAATCCATTTCACTGTTGCTCGTGACAAACCTGTGCTTTGTTCCTTCCAGGATGGGCCGATCCTGATTCCTCTCTCTGTCTCATCCATGTGTTATCAGTTCGCGTCGACAGCGACTGATTTGTCTGCCTGTCTACAATCTGCTGGTTAGCTTCGTTCAAACGACTTGATATAACCGCAATGAACGTCTTCGTCCGCCTCTTGAGCTTCATGTTTACTGATGGTGCTTTCAGAAGTGAGGATCATATCCCTATCTCTGAAGAGCCGGACAGTTAGCATAGTGATTCAGGCATTTAGTTTGCACATTTCGCTTCAGTTTCGCATCTCTTCTCTTGTATGGGTTTGAGCGACCATGCAGTATCGTGGCCTGCGTAAAATTTCTTGCAATTTCTATACATCAGTGCCTCGATACGTACTACTGATGTACTGTCGACCCTACCTTTTAAAACACGATTTTTAATTTTTCGAGGTCACCTACGGCAAGACGGGAATTGTCACACTGCTGTGTGAGGTCGTTTGATTGCGAATGATGCTCTATTCATACGTCTATTTATGGTTACGACGCCATGTTTGCAACGGTAATGCTTGACACCGCCCACAAAACTTGGCCATGTTACAATCCGCTTTATACCCAACACATACACCTATCTTTTGACATACGGATCGCTTCGCATACTCAGTACGTGTGCTTCGTTACTCTTTATGGAGTTGCATCTCGGACCATCGGTATCCACATGCCTTGTTCTTCTTTCCTCAAAATATGTGTATTTTGTTGGCAACCTGTCTAAAACGATGGAGGCTCTTTGTGCCTGCTTGATGTCGATACATTTTTGGTTACTGTTATCCTCATCGTGACTACCCTGGTTTCGCTATCAATCATGTATACCATCACCTTAAGGCTCACAAAACTTCCTTGCAATCCCTTGGTCGGGGGTTCGATCCCGCATAGGGGACCGGGTGACCCTCGTGGTGGTTGCGCGGCAGCGAAGCGTCGGTACTGCATACCAGCGTACTGCTAATGCGTTATGTAAACCTTCACTTTTTGTGCTGTTCACCGTACACTGCTTGCAAGATCAGGGTGGCCAGATGAATCATCACGCCATTGACTTTACTCTTCGTATGGGCTAACTTGAATAAAGTTCTAAATAACTTATTCGCTCCGCATCACTATGACTTACCTCGGACTACGTCGAGCATTGGTTTTATTTGGTTGACTTCCGTTTGGGTTTTGTTTTCTGGGACAGACATTCGCGAACTACCACCAATTCCAGCTTCATTGCTCTCGATAGAGTGCCTGTGTCCTCTGCAATTCGGGTATAAACTATCACACTTGGACCTCCTTGAGATCTTGTGAAATAATCCGGTACCGGACACGGCTAAACTGCCTCTACATACTTAGAAAGACATGCATTAGCTGTATCCTACTATCAGCGGACGACTATTCTACGTACGTATTCGCCTGACCTGACGAGCGGTATAACCACGTGCTTAGTCTGATTGGGTGATGTCTCTGTAGCTTTGATACTCCCGAACATTAAGCACTTGGTTAGACTTAGATTATGCTGATGATATCGCCTTACTTGGTGACGATCCTCAGGGTATGCAACTCATTTTGGATCGTTTGGCGGTTGAAGCGTCTAAGTATGGCATGAGCTTCGCCCCATCGAAGTGAAAAGTACTGCTCAATGATTGGCTTTCACCTACCCCCGTGCTCACTCTCGAGGGTGCACAACTTGAACAGGCAAATAGTTCCGTCTACCTTGGGAGCTGTGTTTCTGCTGACTGCACTATCAACAAAGAAGTTTCTCTTCGTATCGCTAAAGCTCGATCAGCATTTGTTAATCTGAGGCACTTGTGGCGTCGTCGCGACGTCTCATTCTCACTAAAGGGTCGCGTTTACAGCGCATCAGTTCGCTCAGTATTGTTGTATGGGTGCGAGTCTTGGCCGATTCGCGTGGAAGACATGCGTCGTCTTTCTGCGTTCAATAACGGTTGCTTAAAGAGGATAACTCGTGTTTGGTGGCAACATCGAGTTAATAGCAATGACGTTCGACGTCGCATCTTGGGGAATGCGAGTATTCCCTTCAACAACCTGGTTTTGTTGCTCCAGTTAAGATGGCTGGGTCACGTCCTACGCATGGCACCTGAGCGTCTACCGCGTCGCACTCTATTCGCTCGTCAAGGACCTGGCTGGAGGCGACCACGTGGTGGTCAGCCTTCCACTTGGCGGCAACACATGAAATCGCTAATGTCGTGTCTAGCCGCTGTTGGATCCGTACGTCTTCCAGGATGGGGACCCAAAGATGAGGAGTGCCCATGGCTTAGCACTCTTGAAGACATGGCCCGCAACCGGAATCAGTGGAAGAATTGTGTACAGTATTGTATTGATTTACATGTTTAATACTACATACATTCAAACGGACAAAAAAGAGCAAAAGCGGCGTGTGAAAAACAAACAATGTTTTGTTCTACTTTTTGTTAAAATGTTCCCTTCTTCCTGCGGTATATTAGCTGAAGTGTATTGCTCACCTTCAACTACTATACCATGAGGATTATAACGCAGTGACTTCCCCTTATCTGCTAATCTCCATGGCTTTTTTGGCTCTATGTCTAGTTGCTAGGCTGTTGAGATTACATACATACATGCTTGGTTTCTGTTAGTGCGTTATTACCCGTGTTGCGCATGCTAGCACACTGACTGCCGCGACGTGCATTGTTTGCGCGCCGGAGGTGCGGTTAGAAGAAGAGAAGGGGACGCCAAGCGATTACTTGGTCGAAAAATATGAATATTCTCACTTCGAGGTTGGCGTCGGTTGGCGCATCCCGACTGTCTGGCTAAGGTCCTAAGGACCATGAACACGTTTGAATTGGCGCACTTGCTGATATGGCAAAGAGCCGGCCCCATTGGCGTTTGTGTTGTGAGTTTCTTTATCCTTCCCCCTCCTCTTTATATTCCCTCCCCAATTGCCTATCTCATACGGAATGCATAATATAATGTTTAACATTATTTGTTTTGGATTTTTTGTATTGTAATTTTTGAGTATCTTATCTTTTTGTATTGTGGTACATTAACTGAGGTGTGTTTCTCATCCCCAGCTGACGTTTATTGATGCTGCTGCTGCTGATGATGATCATCATCATCATTATCGATAGTACCCAGCCGGTGGCCGAGTGTGCGCGTTTGGTTTGCAAGCATAAGGTCACCGGTTCGAATCCGCGTAGGGGTGGGCGTCCTCGCGTTATACTCAGCCCACGTGCGACTGGTGGTGATCCCGCGGCAGCGAAGCGCCGTTACCGCGTATAGCTGACACATTATTATTCATTCTTATTTAGCCGGAAGACATAGTTGGCGAAGACGAATGAAACGACCAAAATTCCGCTGATGGTTTTTCTTTTGGGTGAGGTAGGACGAACCTCCTGTTGTGCCTTGGCTAGCACACTCGACCATCCTCTGTTTCTTCCTTACGCACCCGCTGAAGTCGGCGTGCATGACTTTACTGATCCAAGTACCTCTGCATATCTGCCTAACGAGTTGTTCCGGCCGTTAACTCTCATACGCGGTGCAACCTTGCTTTTCAGCGCCGTTGACTCTATTCCATCTGAGGTAACAGTGTTGGTCAATAAAACACTGTCCCCTAAGGTCAAGCTACCTTACTGAACTGGTTTTTCGTTACACACGTTCTTTAATGTTTATTTAACTTGATAATGCAAGCTGATGTTCGTCATCTCTAATTAAGCATTCAGGGGCATCAGAGGTTACGTTGGTCAAATATCTTATCCATATTTAGCACGCATTCGGAGCAATACACAACCAAATTATCACTCCTAGGATGTCGAAAATATACACGGTTCAAACGGCTATGCTCACTCTTCACAGCTATGCATTTTACAGGCTAGCTGTCGGACTCCTTTCATAGTGCCAGTGCCCATTTGATTGAGCCATTTAGTTGCATTGCAGAATTACTGGTTTTGGCTTGCCAAGCCGACTCTATTTCCAAAGAAGTGTAAAAACACGAAGGAGATGACTGCACACTAAGCCATTATCTGCTGTATTTCGCTTTGGTTGTTTTCCTCTCGCTTTGAAACTCTCGTAATCCGAACAATTCTTTATTTTCAGTGGACCAACCACGAGCGAAGCCTCCAGCTGGAACAGGAACATCGAGTCGCTGTCACCAAGCGAATTCATGAGAAGGTACTAAACAAAGAGGGCACTTGGATTGACTGGCAATATTTGCTGACCGCCGCAGACACATTGCGCGATTGCCGTTACACCTTAAAGTACACCTATCCGATGGCCTTCTTTTCTGAACACCTAAAAAATCGAGAACTGTTCGAATACCAACAGGCACTTTTAGAGTCCGAAGTGGAAGACTTGGCTTGGAAAGTGGAACGTGCAAAAATAACCGACCGAGCCGCTTTGCAAAACGCCATGGACCTATGCGAGAAGCATCGTTTGACTCTGCTTCATGAGTTTCTCAAAGATTGAGACAGTGTCCCGCGAAAAAGCACAGGTGATCAGTGCCCCTCCCCGCTTGTGTAAACATACCACTGAGTATCGGCGCCATTGTTTCCCTAGTCTGTCCTAACTTTATTTGGTTTATGCTACTTTGCCTACTTCGCTTCTTCACTTGTCTATTTACATTTGGCAATACACGTAACTTTATGGATTTTTGCCGAACACCTCTCATGAGACGCTGAATGATTTATATAGGTCATCATCATTATTACACATTAGGTGAAGGCGAGAAACACACTTCGTCTGTCAAAATACAAGAGGAAGAAGAAGAGCATCAGCTTTACGCCGGTACACAGCACCGATGCGCAACCACCACCAGTCGCACGTGGGCTAAGGATACGGCGATGGTTGCCCGGTCCCTACGCAGGGTCGAACCCGCGCCCTCAGGTTGTAGGGCAGGCTTGTGATCCTTAAGGTAAGATCTATGAAGAGCGAGGTACAAAACACTACAGAATACAATGCAAAGTGCCACATTACCCATGCAGTGTGAGATCATTGTTGGAGGGAGAAGATGAGCGGAAATCAGAGGAACAAAGACGCTCGCAACACAAACACCACTGAGGTTGGCTGATCGCCATGTCAACTAGTGTATTCAACCAAACGCGTTCATCATCCTTGTTGGCATCGATACATGGAGTTCATCACGGCTAATCCTAGCCCGACAACGACAAAACCGCCGAAAACAAACGAACAGCTCAGATGTATTCGATATTGGTTGCTCATGACACAGCATTCAATGACCGCCGGCACTTAACCTTAAGGATCACAAGCGTGCCTTGCAACCCGTAGGCCGCTGGTTCGAGTCTGCGTAGGGATCGAGCGACCCTCGTAGTATGTGTAGCCCACGTGCGACTGGTGGTAGTCGCGCGGGAGCGAAGCGTCGGTGCTGCGTACCGGCGTACTGCTGATACCTTTTACAAGACCAGTTTCGTATTCGTTTGTATTCGTCAGGTAGAAATAGCAGAACAACAACTCGATCGCAGGATGTTGACATTCTCGGCTGTAGCGTTTCCCTCTATGCCACCGAACCGCGGCTTGTCACAGCGGTCAATAACTCATTAGGTGTTCATCTGTGGCAGCTATTGTGGGATTAGAGTTTGCGACACACAACATCTGTTCGGACCACGGTTAACTGTGAATTGAGTTCCAGTCACTGATGATAGTTCAGATAATGCTCCTGTGACTGCACAGTTCATCACTGTCCAGCTTGAGATTGCGCGTCCCAATCCATTCACACGTGCATTTCTTCCGAAACTCGTCAGCGGCGCGCATTTTAGATGTCCCAGATGGGTCTTTAAATCGCATCTCTACTCCTTGGCATCAGTGAGTAACATTACTGGACCATGGGAGGAAGGCATCAGCTGATATGACTGGGTTATACGTTAAGGACTAGTACAGAACAGATTGTTCCCAAATCTAAGATGTCTATTAATTTATGGGGTTGTAGACGCTCTGTACTTCATATTGATTGGCGAGACCGAGGCTGATGAGTCATCTGATGTGCTTTGTCATCTCTACCGTGTATCTATCGGGCGTGCGTGCGTGCGCTCGAAACCAGCCATCCCGTGTGATGTACACCACCTGGCTGCGCTTGATTTGAACCTTGACATGATACTTAGTTGTCTAACACCTTCCACCTCGATTACTGGCCCCTGTGGACAGTTGGTCGTTGCTTGGGAAAGCAAGGTGCACGGTCCTCTTGATCGCGCTAGGCTGGTAGGATGGTTCTATCCATCGTGGAGTGGGTTACGGCCTTTCCACCGCCTCGTGTAGTCTGGTACGCATTATTTCACAATTAGACTGACGATGTACATGTTTAATAAGTGTGAGACGGCTCTGAATCAATCATGGCTCCCATCCACATGCATCACTATCTTATTCCTTCGGCTTGACATCGTATATGTGGTGTGTGGACGGAGCTATGTGTGGTGCTTCGCGCGCCACCCATGATCCCTGTGTATGCACGAGCGTTGTGTTGCTGTCTTATGGAGGCCACATTGACGGGCAAATCCGGAAACGGATGCCGTGAATCTTAGTGGAACGACTTTAAATCGTATAATTCGAATTCATCACTTAGTCAGGCAGCTATCACACTTCCAAAAAGGAGCCGAATAGCTGCCTCGTTGTTTCTGGTTGCTAGAGCTATGTTAGGCTCAGTCGTTGATTCCAGCGATCCAAGAGGATCGATCACGGCCGACACGAGCAAGCTGTTATTTGTAGTATGACGCGGTTGCTACGGCGTTCTTCAGTGCGAACTCGCTATCTACTACTTTTCTGAACTCGGTTTCGCTAACGACAGATCTGCGATCTCACAGGCGATGGGACTGTGGTCTGGGTGCTCCACGTGCCACACTAACTTTTCTCTTGCCAAATGTCATTGATTGGGCGATACACGAAATCTAAGCCACCCGCAAAATTGCGTGTACATCGATGGAGCTCCTGAGCGTCACCCCACAGCCCACTATTTATTCAGAGGAACCGCAACGGATCAGAAGAGGGTTTTAGCGATGGTTTTGTGAGCAATGCGTTTTTCCATCGCTCATAGGCCCTGGTCTAATGCGTTTCGCTAAAAGTTAGCTTCTCCCATAACCAGTCTATGTTGTTACCAGCTGTCATTTATTAGAAAAACGTTCGTTTATTAAGCTCTGCTCTCCATAATGTCAATTGTCAGATCACACATTCAGCTGATGTGATGACTGATATTTTGATTTTGTGAGCTCTTAGCTTCAGTCCCTAAGCCTTCTACCATGATAGAACGAGAACTTTTAGGGCATCGGGAGTATTGCAAAAACTGGACAAACGCATCAATGGCCTCTAAGTTGACTTGCAGTTTGAATGTCACGGATATCACAATCTTGGATAATATTTCAATGCAGCACATGTACGGCTGCGTTTAGTTACAAATTATGTTGGTGACAAAGCTCATGCCTCGTGAAAGCTATACCAGCATTCATGGTGGTTGTGGGGAAATTACATCTAACGCCCCTTATTATGACGAGTTACTGGGGATCTCTAGTGGAATATGGATTTCCCATCTGTGGCCTATCACCTAGTTTGGTTGCACTGGACTTATGCTAACACCATACAATGGTCTTCACGAATGTCAACCCAGAACTTCGTTCCTTTGTGCACTAACAAGAGCATTCATCAATACATGCTATCCCATTACACAAAGTAGCCTAGATGAAGGTGATTTCCGGTAATGACATGTGTGACCGTGGGCTTGGCAATGAGTCTTTCTGCTGGCAGTCTAGATGCTGCTGTCGAGCTTCCTGTCGATTTGACGCTATCTTTAACATGACTGCCTGTGCATCACGAGTCGTAAACAGAGTACTTTGCGCCAGCTGAGGTGCAACTTAATTGGCACGGACACCTCGGCGCACTGCTCGTTTTCTCAGATGCTTCTTATATAGTTTGTGATTCCGCCTTCATGAATAAATGCTCACGCGCTCGCACATGTTCAGCTAAAGTGGCAACTGGGATACATCGCTGCTGCACCATAATGTGTGTACGTCGTCGTAAAACATTGTGGTTCGGTTGTTTACAATAATATCTAAATTTTCACGAATGTTATTTGAACTAGGTTTGAGGAACTAGTCATTTAACCGTTATTTTATATTGATAAGTAGACCGGTTTTCGATTGGCTTGGTTTATTTCGAGCGACTTCTTCTTGGTACATACGGCTAGAAACTAAAATGACTAAGATTTCTTCACCTAAATGGAGGATCTTTCAGGTATCTCATAATATCAGCACTTTCGGTTTACTGGAGCCAGTATTTACCAGTGTACTGCTTTCGCTTACGAAATGTAAATACCTTTAACCCAATTGCTCAACTGGGTGACCGATTTAGCCTCCCGACCTTCTTAGGCATGTCTGGAATAACATTTTTGAAAGGCAAACCAACGTCATTGTTAGGAAATGTCAGGAGCAGCCTTGTGTTGAATTGCAGCTGCATTTGTGAGCACCAAACGCTCGGGGCAGAGTCGTTAAATTATGGACAGTGTCACTTAAGGATTTATACACTGGTGTCCGAAGAACACCGGCGGGGAACTACATTGCTAGAAACGAGGCCAGCTGAAAATTTAGAGCGCGTGCGATGCAGAAGACATCGTATAGTGATGAGGAGCTCCGTTCCTGAAATAACTCACAGCGCAGTCACTGTGCCATCAACAGCGAAAGAAACAGCACCGGTGTGAGTAATCCTTATCGCTAAATCCCCGTTCCGTTCCCGGATGCTTGAGTCTCACTACTAGTTTTTTATCGAACGGATCCAAGATACGATTCCTCCAGCGCATTATGCCAACACCTGCGGACCTGTTCCAGTATTCTTCGTCCTAACGGGCGCTGTCTTCGGCTCCCAAAACTCCAGGCTGGCTTCAAACCATTGCAGTGCCTAGTATTTGGTTAGTCCAGTGCAACTGACTTCATGATTCGTGACATCAGGTTTGACTGTGAATTAGTTGCGACAAGCGATCTCTTTCCGTCGCGATGAGACTTCGTGGGGGCGATAGTTGATGTTATTGCCTGATATCCGATATTATTGTTAGGTTTTTACCAATTCCCTTCAGGTTTTGCGATTGAAGTGGGATTTATGATAACGCTGTGAAATTTGTTATGTGTATGTGTGTGCATCAAGTAGGTTTACACTCAGAGCATCTGCTGAGACGTGATCAAGGTTCTGTAGTGCGCCGTTGGTCGTAGAGCAGTGGTGCTGAACCTACGTCCCGCCGAGGTCTCTCATCCGGCCCGTGGACCTTCGATCAACCTCGTAATTTTGCGTGAAAAAATATTGTTAACTTCGTTTGTTTTTCCTTCATTAGACTTTCAGAGGATTAATACCTAGATTACCATCAACCAGCGATTGATGCCATAGGTGCAGTATATTTGTTATGATTAATCGTGTAAAGCTGTGAAGAGGAAACACGGCTTCATTCTAGAGTTCTTTGAGTGTGTTGAACAGTTGTAGCGAACAGCATGAGTTACCAAAGGAAGCGAAAAATGGACTGAATGCAAGACATTTCGAGAAAGATGGGCAAAAGCCTACTTTTGTTCAACATAACAACAAGGCGCTTTGATAGGTAAGGAAACAGTCGTCATTCTGAAGAAACAATGTGAAGAGACATTATGATCCCAAACACATGTCTACGAACGAGTTCACGGACGAACCTCGAGATGGAAAAATAGTTATGTTGCAAATGAAAGCTGGTAAACTGATGCAATTTTTCAGCAAACGATTATAAGCAAAGGTGGCTGCCGTGAATGCAAACTCTCGTGTTTCTGACATCCTTGGCAAAGGATACAACCCTTTCTCAGATGGATAGTTAGTGAAAAAGGGCTTGCTTACTGTTACCGAGACCGCTTTTGGAGCTGTTAGCCTTTCCGTTGTACCATTACGAGACATATGGAGGACATTGGATGAGACTTGTTGACGCAACTACAGGAGGAATCAATGGAATTTCATGCACTGGATGCGTTAACAGGTGTAGTCGATACTACACAGTTGTTACTTTTCATTAGGGGAATTAGCAATACTTTCGAAGTTACCGAAAAACTTACATAATTGAGAACTTTGCAAGGCACTACTACAGAAAATTCCTTTGCTGCAGCCAATAAAACTGCTGCTGGGCTTAATTAGCCATGGATAAACTTCTGTGGAGTAACCGGCTACGGAGCTAAATATATGGTTGGGAGGTATAACTCCCCAATGGCAAAGCTGCGTCACAAAGCCGAGGAATCCAATGGTGCTTGAAAGCTTATTGAACTACACTGTCTAGTTCATCAAGATGTGTTGTGTGGTAAGATACTAAGCATAGAAAGTGCTATTACGATAGTAGTAAGCACAGTGCATTTCATACTAGCCCTATGCTCTTAATAACAGTACTTTCAATGACTTTCTCCAATAAATTGAGGCTTAGTACGGTATCTTGCTGTACCACAATAAAGTTCGATGGCTAAGTCAAGCGGAAGTGCTCCGAAGGTAACGGTGTGACTCTCTCCGATCCCTGCACTCCACGATTGAGGGTTTCGCTTTGCTTTGGACTCATCAGATAGAGATAGCCGAGCTGGGAGTGGAACTCGGCGCATAGTGCTATGCGGCTATCGCCATGATCACTAGGCCATGGAGCTCCGCGAGCAGTGTTTGGCACAGCGATTAGAAGTTGATTTTCGGGTTTCTGAGCACCCGCCATGTGTCTTGGATTGCGACACGCAATTTCAATCGTGGCCTCGGTTGACTTTGAAGTCAGCCGCTGCCAATACGGTCACTGGGACGGTCACCGAAGTGGAGGGTTTCGGTGTGGCTCTCTCCCATCCCTGCACTCCACGACCGACGGTTTCGTCTTTGTTTAGCCTCATCCGATGGAGATAGCGGAGCTGGGAGTGGAACTCGGCTCCATACCCCACAAATCATGATCCGGAGGTTTTTTAAGCTGAAACATCACATTGAAGTTTTCATGACACAGAAATCCAAACGCGTACCGCAGATTTCAAATCCTGATTCGTTATGAGATGTAGCAATTTTATGTGATATGCTTGCTCACCTAAATGACCTCAATACCAGGGCCAGGGCAAATTTATTTCTCAAATCTGCGGCGATGTATAATCTTTCGAAATGAAACTATAGCTCTTCATTCAGCATGCACAGAAAGGCGCATCTGCGCATTTTCCTCTTTGTTCAGAACTACAATCATGCACAAACAGCTAGCGTGCACTTTCCAACCCACCGCTTGTTTGCGATACTGAATCTTTTGGAGGACGATTTCAGCGAACGGTTTCAAAACTGCCACAATATTACTAAAGAAGTGCGATTGTCTTAAAACTTGTTTGGTACTAATGCTGCGACTGTCCTACCCAACTTACAATTAGAACTAGTTGATTTGCACTTCTCAAAAAACTTGCACAATTCTGTATCGTGAAAAGTCACTGCTTGATTTTTATTCGTTTCTCCTTATGTGTCCTCAAATATCCGCCACTTCACCATTAAAATGGCAACGATAACTGTAGGCACATACATCTGTGATCAGGGATTTTCCACACTGAAACGAACCAAGTTGTACTACAGTTCACAGATAACAGATCGGTATCTCCACGAACTCTTTGGACCCAACATAAAGGAGCTTGTATCTGAACTGCATACGCAATACTCATACTTAAGGTGAACTATTTGGGACTGGAACCGAAATATTTGGATAACATCTTTGACCTGGTTACGACTTGAATGTAACGACACTGTGTGAGCGAAATCTTTAACTTGCCTATTTTGTACACTTACGCGGATTTGTTTCATCAAATCTACAGGCGTTGGGAAGAGGATAGCCCCAGTTCAAGAAATTCCAAGGGACAAATGGTTGTTAGCTAGCAGAAGAATTTACCCGACCCGCGGACATGTTTTCTATGGTTATTCTGGCTCGTAGCCTCAAAAAGATTGAGCGCCACTGTCTTAGAGCATCTGAAGATCCTCGTTGTTCGCGCCTAGTTACCGTGGGAAGTTGTGCTTTTCCAGTTGGTGGGTGAATGAACTTACATCCTTGTGCACATTAATTGAAACAAACTACGATTGTGTCTCTTTTTCTATGAATATCATGTTTTTATACATGAAAGCTGCCCTTATGGCATTTATTTTTTATTTTATTTTGGGAATAGATATTTCATCATTGTTTGTGAATCAGACGATGTAATAACTGCGCATGTCTAGTCGTTACATCACCCAAGATTGCGTCATACTTTTTATGGTTAGTAAGGTTTTTGTTTCAACTTCTTGTTTTTTGTGATTCAGTCATTGTTTGAGATGGACGTGACTCCCAGAAGGCGCATGAAGATCGTAACCTTGCACGAACACACAGACAAGACCTACAGGGACATAGCAAGAATAGTAGGCGTCAGTCCGGCAACCGTCAGCCGTGTGGTCAAAAAGAAAAAGGAAACGGGATGCATTTCGCCAAAACGCAAAGGGAAATGTGGTCCTAAGAGGAAAACCACTGCCAGGGATGACGCTTACTTAATACGGGAAAGTGTTAAAGATCCTCGAAAGACTAGTGACGCATTAAAACGTGATTTGGGGGAGAAAGGAATAGAAATCAGTTCTTCAACGGGATCTGGTCCCGTGCCACACATCAAAAATGGTCAAGACTTTTTTCAATGCTAATCGAATAACCATCTTGGACTGGCCTGGGAATTCACCAGATTTAAACCCCATTGAAAATATGTGGTCTATTTGCAAGCAACGCCTTCGTGGCATGGACTGTACGACAAGGGAGAAACTTATTCAAGCTTTAATTCAAGTTTGGTACAGGGACCCAAGATGTTGAAATACGCCAGATCCGTCAGGAAATGTCTTTTTTAGTTCTGGAACAGCTCTTCTTTGGAGAACTTCTATATATTGTGGAGAGCGCATCATGCCCTGGACTGGATGCAAGGCGCCGACGCCGTAATAACTAAAGCACCCCCAAAACATCTGCTTTTGTGGGTGTTTCACAAAGTGGTCAATGTGGGAATCACGAACCTTTTCTCCCTCTGACCTCCGAACATACTGACTTCTCTGACCATGAACATAGAAATGGCTTTCATCGCTGAATAGGACTTTTCTCCAATCTTCTTTTGTCCAGTTTTTGTATTTTAGTCCCCATTTGTAACGCTTAACTTACATTACTTTTGTCAGAAGTTGATTTTTCACAGGCCGTCTGGCTTTCCGACCAACTTCCAGGAGTCGCCTGCGAACCGTTGAAGAACTGATTTCTATTCCTTTCTCCCCCAAATCACGTTTTAATGCGTCACTAGTCTTTCGAGGATCTTTAACACTTTCCCGTATTAAGTAAGCGTCATCCCTGGCAGTGGTTTTCCTCTTAGGACCACATTTCCCTTTGCGTTTTGGCGAAATGCATCCCGTTTCCTTTTTCTTTTTGACCACACGGCTGACGGTTGCCGGACTGACGCCTACTATTCTTGCTATGTCCCTGTAGGTCTTGTCTGTGTGTTCGTGCAAGGTTACGATCTTCATGCGCCTTCTGGGAGTCACGTCCATCTCAAACAATGACTGAATCACAAAAAACAAGAAGTTGAAACAAAAACCTTACTAACCATAAAAAGTATGACGCAATCTTGGGTGATGTAACGACTAGACATGCGCAGTTATTACATCGTCTGATTCACAAACAATGATGAAATATCTATTCCCAAAATAAAATAAAAAATAAATGCCAAAATGGCAGCTTTCATGTATAAAAACATGATATTCATAGAAAAAGAGACACAATCGTAGTTTGTTTCAATTAATGTGCACAAGGATGTACGTAGCGAACACAAATCTTACTCTTTCAGTATTTCCCAACATTAGCTTTTATTTATGTTTGTACCTTCTCAATGTTTATTTGTTCTACTGACTGTTCATCCGCCTTCCATTTTGCTCTCATGAGTTCCGCACTGCGTACTCCTAATCCTTGCTGATTCACTTGCCATTCGTTGCAGCCAGTACAATACACGTAGAGCCCAGCAGCTTCTATCTTCTCTACTGTTCCGTATTCAGCACGTCTGCTACTTGTCATCGCTACCGGCTAGTATCCGAGGCACGCCGAACACGTTTCATTGACCAAAATGCATGCTACGTCCAACCCTTCTCAGTGATTGAAAATGACTCTGATAATCATTCAACGTAAGGTTCCTAAGTTTAATCGGTCCATTCTTGGTGGTATGGAATAATCTAGGTAATCCAGTTACCAAAAATGCGACGTATCTTAATCTTATTCTGCTTTCAGTTTTAGTCAAACGATCGTAGTACAGCTGGTACTCTTCTCCATCGTACTTTACTCGTGTATCTGTATTTATAGGTGAAGCGCTTCATTCCGCTTAACGAAATAATCTACTGTTAACAAAATGTGGTACCCGCTAAGAGTCTAACAGACGGACAGCGATACCATTGTCGACCATCTTAGTCGAGGACTTTAGTGTATCTGGCCGCAGCTGTCCAAGCCGGACAGTTTTGTGCGCAGTCGGCATCTGATTGGTGATATATTTCCATGCAAGCCTTCTCCGCATGAATAACCACATATGCCTGTTTAACAACATGCGGTGGCGTGGCGGATAATAATAATAAGTACTATTATTATTATTACAATACTAATAATACGTATGTTTCTCTTGATGCGAGAGACCGTGTCTGTAATGTACATGCTGTCCTACTGATATCTTCAGTAGAACTCACACGTTTGACGTGCGTGCTCTCGGTTAATTTGGTATAATCCTCTCTATCTTCTCGCAGCGTAGTCACCGCATGCTCATTCGAACCGGATTTACCAGCTCTACACAGTGATCTATCATACGTGGAATTATCTTATACCACTAAAGTTTTAACCATCACTACCCGATTTGATTGTCATCCGCGACTGAACACAAGTGGATAACTCATTCACTTTGGGCCCATTGCCCTTCTGTGTACCATCATTCGGTAGAGGATTCTCGAGGCAGTCCGAAAAGCCTAAGCATATTCCAATCCGGCGTTTCTCAAGGCATCCGTGAAGGAATCTGTGATCTCACGATCTGTTTTCACGGTGTGTAGTTTCATTTACTGGGTCCCAAACCAACCGGACCTAACATCGATCGATCATCCAACCAACACTTTAACGTGTGCGTACGAAGGAACACTGATGACATACAACGCGCCCCGCTGACTCAAGCTTGCCTTGACGCGGGAAGCGGAAGTGACAAACGCGTGACCTTAAAACAGCAAGCCTACTGTGAACATGTCTCGTACGAAGAGCGAATGCGAACCATGTGCTAAAGTGGTAAACATTGGTCTGGTGTGTACCATGTGTTTGAAATCCTATTACACTACCTGCCTTGGGACAGGGATGACAAAAACAAACAGGTACACTAACATGGCAGAGGCTTTTTGGTTTTACCAAGTATGAAATTCTATCCCAGTTGTTAGCTGTTTAGCTATGCTACTGAAGAGGTATGGAGGACTAACAGAAGCGGTCGAGCAACTGGTGAGCGCCAAGGTTACACTCATGGGAGGAAACGGACCTGCACCTTTATGTAAAAATAACACGCCGAATTCCCTGGTCAGACCGAAGAAGAGGGCCAGGCGTCCCAACCTTTCCCCAACGACTCAGCCTCCAGCAGCACAAACTCCATCCGCTTTCTCTCTCTCTCTTATAAGTAAAAACATTGCCTGCAGACAGCCTGCCTCAACTTCGGTACAGTATGTTACACCTAGTAGTCTTTGGGCTACACAGAAGAACTTAAGCTACGGTCAACCAGCCATAGTGAACAACCCGGCAACGTAGGCATCGGTTGCCGCCAAGCAAACACCGGAAAGAGCACCGGTAACCTTTGTGCCTGGACTAGAGAAAACTAAAGTGTCGCAGCATGGATGGCCCCCACCAGTGCCGTTCATAAACTCACCAAAAACACCGGATACTTAGGCTCAAAATCCAAAACCAGTAGCCACCAGTCGCAGCCATGGTGCTTTGCACCTTGTGTGCACAAATGTCCCTGAATCCCAATCCACTAAAATCAAGGTTAGGTTGACAGACTATCGAAATCAATGGGCTTCCATCTGTCCGTCGATCGGTATCCCTGCTAATCCCACGACATTAAACAGAATCTCGCGTCACCCAAACGCGTTGCACTACGGCGAACCCCGTTACTTCGGGTAACACTAAACTCGGCGGGCGAGACTGATGCCGTTCCGCTGTCTGCTAATCATCTCCGCAACGACTCAAGTGGAGTGCGCTTACTACCTGAAATCCCGTGGGAAGAACGTTCAATGGATCCCGCTGACAAAGAGAGGTACAGAAAAAGTCAAGATAAAAAGACAGTGATTGATCACGGTGTTCCTGAGCTTACACATTCCTCTTCCGACGATGTTCAGATGCACGACCGCTAGTAATGGCACTACATCCGGGAGGCTCTTTCTATCGACAATGTTGTGTCCACCTCGATGACATGCATCCCCATATCACCAAACTATAAGGGGTGTGTCTCCTTACAGTTAAAACTTGTGCTGCAATCAGAACTAACGGCACAAACCCTTCTAGAGAATTGGACTAAATTCCGTAGCAGATTGCCAACAGAAATTCATGTGAAAGTAGCGTGAGCTGCACATTCTAATAACAATTCAGTGGAGGCATAACTCTCAATGAAAACGCCAACTGCAAGACCCGACTCGGGGACGGTTACAACAGTAGCCATTATATCCGGAGGGACACAGCAGAGCACGAGCAAGCATCGGGATCCCGGGGTATCTGATACTTGACTATATACCAAATTCGTCTCGAGAGTCCGCAATCCACCAAAAAAAAGATTGGTCGCCGACCCTTTATTGGTCGGCGTAAACTCACTTGCTTCATCCGTCCAATCTAACACACTTTTGGTCTCTGAGAAGCTCTCATGCATGTACGCAAATCCCCAAGGTCTACTTAGCAAATTAGCTGAATTAAGACTTCGCCACGCGTCAGCAGTTTGGGAGCTCATCGCTGTCACCAAACCGTGGTTGGGCTGTGCGATAACGGATGCTGAAATCACGCTGACTGCCGTGTCCGTCGTCCGGAATTATCGAGCCAGCAAAAGTGGTGGGGTAGCCCTCTACTTTCGTAACAACCTGCAATGCGAACCAATAAACGATCCGTAAACCGACGTATCTGACTCCATTTGGTGTATTTTCCGGCTGAGAGGGATCGATTTTGGCCTATTGGTTGTTTACCGCCCACCATCGTCTGCTCTTGAGATGGACTGCAACGTGATGGCTGCGTTGAAGCAAGTGATAAACAGGAAGTACAATCACGTTCTAGTCACCGGTGACTTCAACTTACATGCTCTAGAGTCTCAGGTCACTTCATGAGAGCAATTCAAAGCAGACCTGTAAGGTCTGAATTCAGGCTTCCCGATTTATGACCACGTCACTACGCCCACCAGTTCAGGGGAACTACCAAGCTATCCATATTGGACCGAATATTCACTACTAAAGAACTGATGGTCGAGAGAGTGATAACCGATACTTTTCTGGCCCGCAGCGGTCTTGCGACGCTAGTGTTTCATTACGTGTGATACGCGGATTACCCTAACAAACATGCCGAGGAACATCATGTCGTAACCAAGTATGACGACCTGTCCGACCCCATTGATGCAACAAGCTCGTCGTTCTTAGCCAAAGTGACCCCTGAGGTGGCATGTGGAGAATTCGGCAACATATTTAACAAGCATGTGACAAGCACATCTGAAACCAAACTCTACCGGTATGAAAGGACGAAGTCTTTCGTAAGGAGCAGGACACTTAAATGCATGGCATTAATGGACTTGGCATGGCGCACCTACATAGCCTCCCCGAACGACCATACCTGGGGGTGTCTACACAATACAAAGGAATCACTTTGTCAAACTCGTCCGGGAGGATAAACTGAAGAATCAACACAGTCTAGTGGAAAAGTTTTGCTCCAATCCCAAACTGCTATACAGACATGTAAACAATTTGTGCCGTATTAAGCGCAGTGTTCCTGTTCTGCACACGGCATACGGGTTAGCCCGAACCGCACAAGAGGCGGCCAAACTTCTTGGACAACAATTCGGCCGTACCTTTCAAAGCGTGCAATCACCATACATCCTGCCTAGGCAGATAGTTTCGCCATCAGGGCTAATCACATATCGTTCACCTCCGCTGCTGTACTGAAGAGGCTAATGTCTGCGCGAGTTCAGCTCCCCGAGTGCGGACGGCATTCGCCCGAAGGCGTTGAAAGTTGCTGCCATGAGTTTGGCGGCGCCACTAACAATTTTCTTTCAACGATGTCTGAACGAGATGCACGTCCTCACGATGTGGAAGCAGGGAACCATCACGCCAATCTACAAATTGGCAGCCTTGCTGAACCAACAAATTATCGCTCGATAACACTACTTCCTTTGCTCTCCAAGGTTATGGAGTCCATTGTAGCTGAGGGTTTGATGGGATACCTGGAGAACAATAAAATTCTTGTTCCAAAGCAGCAGGGATTTCGCCAGAATCGGTCCTGTACCACTGATTTATTGATTGCTCCTGCAAGCTGGACGGAATCTGTGGATGCTGGTGTAGGAATCGATGCGGCCTACCTGGATTTCTCAAAAGCATTCGACCGTTCCTGGTTTTCATAAATGATCTCGCAAGCGTGCTATCTGCTAACTACTTGCTATTTGCTGACGATCTAAAGATATGGCGTACTATAGCTGCAGTGGAGGACCACACGACGTTACAGGAGGACCTGGACAAAGCGTACACATGGTACATCGAGAACATGGGGCATTTCAACGTCACCAATTGCACTCTTCTCAGGATACGGCACTAGAGTATGCATAAGTACCGTCTAGGATCACAGATTTTACAGCGGGCTTCTCACGAGTGCGATCTCGGCGTGCTAGTTCAAGATGACCTCTGTTGTTTGAAGCAGACTGAAAAGGTATCTAAGAAAACAAACCAGTACCTCGGCCTTCTTCGCAGAGCTTTCGGGAAATTTGACCCTTCAGTCTTTCCAAAAATACTTAGTGTGTACCTGAGGCCGCGCTCGGAATACGCTATTCAAGCGTGGCAACCCTGGATCAAGCACCATCTCACCGCGCTCGATACTGCACAACAAAGGGCAACGAAGAGCGACAAAGCTTTGACCAGCTTCCCCTACCCACTCATGCTGAAGACTATCAAAATATACAGTGGACGTTATCTACGCCTAAGGAGCGATCTCATAATGGTGTACCAGATCCTGAGAAACCCCAACCACACATGCCATTCCCTTCTGATACTCAGTCAAAACACCCCGCTAGGAGGTCACCAGTTTAAGCCGGTCACGCAGTACAGCGGACTGGAATGTGGGCGAAACTTTTTCTCCCTTCGAGTGTCACCGCCTTGGGACGCCCTCCCGGAACATGCAATTAATGCTTCCACCCTATCCCTTTTCAAAAATCGCCTTGCCGATCCTTTGTCACCTTTACACTACATGCTATAGCCCATGACCACCAGATGCTGGCACTAATGCAAAACAGACAGTGGCCAGTGCCATAACCCTACTCGAGAATGAGTCACTCCAAACGCCTTACACACAATTTGATAAATGATGCCACTGTAAAAGCTGGATTTCTGTATCCCGTCGACCAGAGATAGCTGCACACGAGCAAGCGCTATCCTTGCTACTTTTTTATTTTTTTCTCGCTTAAAATGTGATCAATAACCAATCCCTTTATTGCCTTGTGTGCGCACATTCTAATTTCAAGCTCCCTTTATACGGTAGTGCAGTTAACTCTGTAATCGCTCGAACCGACGATTCCATTATCAAAAGAACACGAGACCAAAGGTGAACAATTGTTTTCGATGATTCTCTTCAGACCACTACAATCATATTTAAGGGTAAAATAATGAACTGAAAGCGACTCATTGGGTCAAGTTACATAGTTAGTTAACGGATCAGTGAGGGAGACTAAAAGTTGACCATTGATCTGACAGGTCGGCTGCATGTTATCGAGCTTGATCGGTGGCAATCGACCTCAGTATCGTTCGTTCTAGCTGGCCAGGGAAGCTGTAAGGCATGGAGCAACTTCTTTTGCGATCATAATGAAGGTTGAAACAACCGAATGCAAATCGATTCAGCTGTCGCGAGCGCACGAAGGCGCAAACCTCTTGGTTGATGCTGGGGGACCCTGTAAATTATCCTGAAGGCACGCTTTAGATCGACTTGGTGCCCCGTGTCGACAATATGGGCCAGGACGGCGCTGCTAATGGCCCCAGTCCCTCCTTGACGCAACCAGCGCGTGCAGTGCTCCTTCACGCGTTTGGACAAGTGCCGTGCCGTTCGACCAATATAAGTAGCGTCACAAACGCACTTGAACTGATAAATAACCCTAGATGAGGTCAGCAATGGCAGCGTATCCTTCTTGCGTGAACAGATAAGTGGTTCAGTAGAAAATGTGCAATTTAACCTGGCTGCTAGGAATGTCGACTTGACTACCGCTGAAAGACTTTTGGTTAGGCGCTCGGCAGCGGCATCCACTTTAAAAGGCATTCTTAAAAATACATTGATCCATCTTTTCTCAATTTGATCACCCCTCGGGACATGTCAAGCATCTACTTTTTTACGCGTTATAAATCATTGTTCACTGTTCAGTTTGTACAGAAGTATCCATGCACAGACGGAATACTTGGGTACGCGTTTCATGTAGTTATGTTCTGGTGGAGCCAAAACATTGGTGTCTAGATGTTTTTGCGCCCCCTTGGAATAGCTCATCGATGGAATTTTCCCCTGTTAATATAGTGATTATGGCATCTAAATCAAGCAGTTGGACTGTCTGTTTCTAACTTTGCCGCATTGTCACATGACCCGAGGGTGGTTGGCACTTTATTCCACTGATAGCTCTATCTGACCAGGAAGCAATTAGAGCGAATCTTCGTTCTGGCCTTTGGTATGTTCATTGTAAAATCTTTATTGCGAAGCGCTCTAGCTGAGTTAGGTTTTAATCTGAGTGTAGGCAGGTCTGAATAGCTCCTTTTGTGTACCAGGTTGAAAAGCAGTAACAAGTTGTGCTTTACTCATCGAATCCAAAGGGGCTAGTTTTGTAGTTCATTGCAACTTTCTCGACAACTCATAGAAGAGTGTTTATCAATCAGATATTCAGTAACTGACCTCTGTAGGTGCTCTACAGCAATTTTGTCACTTTCTCTTACTGCCGTATATTATGCTATAATATTCGAGGATGGGGCGGGTGAGCAGCTTGAAAAGCGCAACTCTAGCATGTGTTTTGTTGATTTTGTTTGATATACTGAACATAGACTGCCTGGCACGTGCTACTTGGTATTGGGTCTTTTCGGAGAAATTGAAGGCAGACGAGTATCTTGTTCCAAGATCACCCGTCGACAGCTGTGTAGGGACTCATTCCCTGTTTGGGGTGATAAATCCTTCGGATATGTAGACTTAACGCTTGATTTCTTAGCCCAGAGGTTCATCACCCACATGTGGCACCATAAGCCAGGCGAATGTAAGTCATCTTGAATGATCAGTAGCATTCCGTGATGCTGGTCACGCCGAAGCTTATAGATGACCTTGATATTATCCGCGCATAAAAATGGTGTACTAATGTTAACAGATGTTATGATGTCATTGATGTAGAGCAGAATGAGTGAAGGACCGAGCATGATCCATTGAATGACCCTACTGGTGACGGAGCGTGGAGGAGCGATAATCACCCAAAGCGATTACCTGCTGACGACTATTCAGGTATGACGATAGCCAATCCAGTAATAAGTCCTGGATACCAAAGTTCTCCAACTTTTGTAACAGTCGCTTGTGCGATATTCGGATGTGACTAGCTACTAAACAAAGTCACTGCCCTTTGTTTCACTCTGGTAGAGCACTGTATTTTGCAAATCTGGTGCTCAAACAGCGTGAGAATAGGAGCCATGTTTGGCCAGCGTCCAAAGGAAAGTCGTATGAATTGAGGTATCGGCCATCGGCTCCCAGTGGGCGCGATTCCCAGAATTCGCTTCGATGAATTGCTGATAGGTTATTCAGCCAAACGTTCGGGATGGTATCCCCTAAGACAAATTCCTGCCTCGGCTAGGGCAACCGGGTAGTCTCGCGCGCTGCCAAAACCATGGATGCCGAAACTACTACTACTATGTCGTTCACTCCCGCTCCTACGATCCTCACTGTTTACACCCCTCTATCATAGACCAATTCTAGGTCTGTCAATATTTTCTTTGAATGTACATCCGATGACAGTCTCACTCATGTTAGAGTCAGACCAGTGGCCCTTCTTCGGTCCCGTTCTCTATTTCGGCTGGCAGCCTTTAACGTTAGAACTCTTATGCAGATCGCATAACATGATGGCTTAGCGCACACCTTGGAGTCCCTCACTATTGATTTCTGTTGTGTTTCTGAGATCCAGTTACAGGACTCCAGCACCGTAGTTCAGTTGATGTCCCCCGCTGACCTCAGGACCAAATATTCCCTGTATCTTTCTGGTGACACAGAGACTGTTGCAGTTGGCTTGGTTGGTGTTGGCATTGTACTCAGTGACGAAGCTGTGGCGTCGCTGCTCGACTGGTTTCCGATTGACAACCGATTGTGTGTGGTTCTACTTCAAGGCTTGTGCAGGATCAATAAACATCGTACGGAGAGACACAATTTGTTTGTGGTCTCGGCCCAAACTCTAACCCACTGTAGTCGTTCATCAATTAATGACGACGTTTATCGCAGACTCCGCAACCTTTTGATTAGATCCGAGCTACCCGATGTCGTAGTGCTTGCCGAAGATTTCATTGCACGGGTCGATCGCCTGCTGCTATGTGAACGTCATCTTGGTGGCGGTCATGCTCTTGATGAAAGTTACTCTATTAACGGATATGTTTCACAAGTTATGTAAGGACAAACGACTCTTTCTCTCGAGCACAAGCTTCAGACATTCGAGGTGACGCGCCCCCACTTAGCGTCCTTCTTCGCCGACACAACCGTGGTCACAAAATGATCATATGGTAATCAGTTTCAGATAGCTGGATAGTGTACGCAACAGCAGCTCGATTTGGTCCACCTACCTTGACTCAGCTCACGCTCTGGTCTGTGCGGATATCTCTATACCATTTGGTGGTTCCTCGAAACCCAAGCACTGTACGCTGGATGCCAGCGGGTTAGTTAACCCCTCCATTCAAATGGCCTATCAATCCCCATTAGCAGATGCGTTGGCTACTGCTCCACTAACCAATGTCCAGCATCACTGGAATTGCTTGCAGAAGATGCTGCTTTCTTCCAGTAAATCATACTGTGGAATCGTCGGCCTTCCTCTGAGATGCTGGATCTCTGCATGCTCATTGAAATGGTTTGACCATCGCCGAGATATCCCAACTGAATCTAAGTGCAATTAAATCCGCCGCAACCTCAGCCACCAACTCACGCAAATTCTGCATAACGATCGAGAAGGTTGATGGTCTCAGTGCGCTTCGGAGGTGGCGACGGCAGTTTACTCTGAAAATGTTTGCAAGCTTCTCCAGACCATTCGGATCACTGGCTACCGAAGACATGGCGTCAGTGAAGCTATTGGCCTGGTTGTTGGGTTACCAGTCACTAGTTTGCGAGGGCGCATGGACAGCTGGGCTGATCGCTTCCACTCTCAGTTTAGTTGGCCTCCTCCTTGTGGTTGCTTAATCAGTATGCCTTACTACGTGTCTCGGAACGCTAAGCTGGAAACACCTACCGAAGCGGAGATCTGTCTTGAGCTTCGTCACTTGAAGCGATTCAAAGCTGTTGGCTCAGACGGACTTCCTCCGGAGCTGTTCAAGTACGGTTGCTAGACAGTTGTCAACCATTTAACATCTCTGTTCTCCAAGGTCTGGGTGAAGAAATGGTTCCATCCTCTTGAAGCATCTCGATTATCGTACCCATCCTCAAAAAGTGTGTTCGTAATTCCTGCGACAATCACAATCGCCTCCAAATTGCTAACATCCGTTCTACTGTGCAGACTAATACTGCTTAGATAACTACACTCCCGTACGAAACAGGCTAATGTCCGCCCCGGTCGTGGGTGTGTGCACCACCTGTTTACGCTCCACCAACTCCTCTAGCAGCGCCATATTAATCGCCAGCCCACGATTGTCGCCGTTCTGGGTATCCCAGCTGATTTTGACTCGGGCGACCAGCCTGCTTTTCGGTGTTCACCATCATCATCATCACCAATACACGTCAGCTGAGGGTGAGGGACACAACTCGGCAAGTGTACCGCAATACAAAGATAAGATACTAAAAAGTACACTACAGAAAAGCAAAAGCAAGTGAGATGATATTAAATCTTATATTAAACATTACGTATGAGCTCGGAATTAAAGTGGGAATCTAAAGGGCAGGAGATGGACAAAGAAACTCACAACACAACGTTATTTGATCCTGCTCTTTGCCATATCGGTGTGTCCAACCATACGTTTTCATCATCCTAAAGACCCTAAAAAAATTCAGTCGGGATGCACCAACCGACGCCAAATTAGATGAGAAGCTTTTCATTTCTCTCGACCAAGCCGTCGCACGGCTTCCCTCCTCTTCTTCCAACCGCACTCCCGGGGCACAAACACTGCACGTCGCGGAAGTCGGTGTACTGGCATGCGCAACACTTGGTCCATCTATTGGGGTCTGGTGCGTGATATAATGAGGCTGAGCGGTTCACTCGCGCTTTTTGCACTAAATTTGCGACACCGAACACGCTCATTGCTCACGTGGTGCTCCTACCAGACATGAACTAGGCTGGGAAGGCAGCAATGAGCGAACGTGACTAGCCTTTTTATGTCTGTCGACCTGATGGGCCAGGTTTCACAACTGTTTAAGAGGGTTGGACGTACGACTACGACATAAACTTTGCCCTTCAAGGTGCGAGTAATGCCGCATCTGTGTCACAGGTGGCGGAGATTGGCGAAAGAACATCGAGCTTCTACTACATGGTACGTAACCTCATTTTCTATCCCACGGGCGCTAATATAGCTTCCCAGATACTTGAATCCCTGAACCACTTCAAGCTGATCCCCACCAAGGGTCAGCACAGGGGTGGGTCCCTGTCAATCTTAAAGAATGACTGCATTTCCATGAAGCACAGCATAGCTCAAAACAATAAACAGCAAGTGCTAATCGGTCCAGTGCTGTCTGGCACGTCTGGCATCTGTAACCGATTAAAGAAACATCTTCCGCATACTCCAAGTCAAGAACTGGCTCATCAGGAAGTAGCTCCACACATTCTAGATCGTGTGCAGCGAACACCGTTTTCATGACGTCGTCAATGGTGAAGCTAAAGAGGAACACTGACAGCCAGTAACCTTGTCTCACACCGCACGAATTACGGAAGGGCGGCGACATTTTGCCATAAAGCCACTCTGCTCGAACAATGCGCGTACGATGCGCTGCTAATGTTTACGTACTTAGCGGACACTCCTTTCTACAGAAGACTCTCAAAGGGCATATCGATCCACTGAATCCAATGTACCTTTTATGTCAAGAAACATACCAATGGTGGGTCGCCAATAAACATGGCGCTACTCCAACACTTGACTCAAACTAAACATGTGGTCGATGCAGTCCCTATCTCGACGAAACCCGGGCTTGCTCTTCACTGATCTGACGTTCATGAGTGGCACTCAGTCTGTGAAAAGAACGACAGACGCCAGCATTTTAGAGGCAATCGAAAGCATACTGCTTCTTCTATGATTGCTACATCCAGAAAGTCAGCATCCCTTTGAAAATTGGGACTATGACGGAGCGGCTTCAGTGTGTGGGGACAGTTTACTGCACCCAATAGTTCACCGGTACGTTATATCAATCGTCCACAAGAGCAATTCCCCCGAATTTGCAGTGGGCTCGGGTAAATGTATCCGCCCATGGGGCCTTGTTCAATCTCAACAGTCTTATTTTACGTTGGGCTTCTGCGCGTAAGGACGGTATCAATGTGACGGACCATGGAGAAGATCAATCAATGCCCTACAAGAAAGATGATGACTAGTTTCTTAAAATTCTTTGCAACGTTTTCGACACAACGCTCCGAAAGTTTTGACAAGATGTTAATTGGCTATCCAGCCTCGTCGCTTACGGGGTCGCTGCCACCGTTTGCCCGTTTACCGACGGAACAATTTACGATGGTCAGCAATGGGAACTGCCGTTTCCATCTCTGACCCACGACGTGGTATTTCTTCAGGCTGGCACTGTAGTAGTATAGTCAGCAGCCTAACAAATAGACATACAGTCAAACATAACCATGGAAACCACTAAACGATGGCTGGTTGAACACCGTATCGGCATCCTGGCGCATTAAGTGAAGGTGAGCGATAAACTCCAGCCATTGTAGCGCAACATAAAAAACAACGGAACATTTTTGTTATGCAGTACATGCCATTTTTTTGTTTTTTGTCGTTTTTATTCGTTAAGCATTAAGTAACCAAATCTAAGCACTTAAATACACAGATCCACCACAGGTTCGATTATGAGCCAAATCCCGAATTTTTTCTGGTTGGCCCTGTCTTTTACCTTGGAATGTTTGCGAATCTTATTGTTTTCGCTTCCAGCCGGAATATGTCAGCGCGCGTGCAGACATTTCGGGTACTGTGTAGAGACCCGATGTCCAGGTTGGCAATTTGATTTGCTACATTAATACATGCCTGGTGATAGTAACCTTTGGCGAATGTGTAACCAATGCTCTTCAACGGTGTTCAGTGGGCGCTTACTCAGCCCGCATACCAGTGTACTTGGATATACATTCATTACACCTGGCTTCGTCATTTGGCTGTGTTAGTTCAATCGTAGGTACGTTGCGGTCGTCCGCGGAAAACCACCCGAAGGTTGGCACACAAGAACATGATCGGAGTGTACGCTCGTGCTCCAAGTCTAGCTACAGTTTTGAACACAGTCTCTCCAGCGGTAACTGTTCGCGATATGATCGCGTGGACTGAAATTCCTACCTCACTGGTAGCATAGTAAACGTGCACTCCTCTGTCACAGAGTTTCACGTCTTCTACTTCACCTAACGCAGTCATCATACACTCATTCGAATCGGCTTAACCCACCGTGTTCAGTAGGCATATTTTTAGGGAATTATTTCGTACGGAAAGTGATTTGTACTACCTAAGTTGTTTCAGCACACTTCGTACTTCTATTCAGACGCGCCACTGGGGTTTTTAACATTTTTCACTGCCGCGATACTGTGATCGATCAGGGATTCTCCGCGCTATCTGGTGGTCCTAGAAGTACATACATAGAACCAATACTAACGAAGCTACGACGCAATCTTTGTTCTCAATTGCATTCGCTGTCCTCCACCCACTACAAGCCACTTCCAATGGCTTTATCCCACAGGAACTAGTTTGGATCAATAAGCTAGCCATACTCCGTGTACGTGTGTCCTCGTCGTGCACACTCGTCTACGGTAACCGACGTCATGATTGCGACTGGAACAAAGAACGCGAGCGTCACTAGTCCTCTACCTCACGTGCCCAGACAAGAGCAGCATTCGTTTGCATCAGCGGCCCTCAGTGGAATTGATTCCACCTGACCGCCAATGTGATAATCAGAATTTACACGCCTAGTTAAACGAGACGTTATTTGTGAATTTTGCGGCGTTCCACCCCCGCGCTGGTTTAAGTCAACTAAAATACAAGAGACGGAGCAACCTGACTGCTTCGCTCTGGTTTTTGTCAAACATGCAGAGCAATCCCATTAGATAAATGTATAATATCGCTCCAGCAAAAGTGTGAAAATCTGACTGAAACAATTCAGCAGACGGCGAGCCTCAGGGCGTTGCATTAAAATTTTACAACACCGATCTTGCTACACAGCAAGGCCCTCAGAACTCTGTCCCTAAGTCGAGGGCTAAAGTCAGGCTTGCTAACCGCCCGATGACATCTCCGCCACCTACACCGACAACCACTAACAATTTAAATAGGCAAGCCACATGAAGCGGCACTGCTAGTAACTCATCCCTAGAAGCCATATCTCACCACTTGGTCACAACGCGGACACCGACAGCCCGAGCGGGTAACATACATATCCATCGCTTCGATGCCAAACTCTAAAGAAACGCGCGCACGTCCATTCCCTAGATAAAGCTCGAACGATGCAACGCCGCTTTCACAACGTCCTTTAGTGCTCGCCAACTAATCCAGATTACTAGCCGCGACACTCAAACCGACATTCGCTAAACAGAACCACAGTGCATTGACGGTCGTATGCCCTAACGTTCTTGAGTCCATATCTGGCACAATAAAAGGCAAGTTGGTAGATGATCGCAACCAGTGGCATTCCATCTGCGATGCGACTGGTATTCTGGTTGAGCCAACTGGGCTACGACGCGTAACGCGTCCCCTAAATTCAGTGCAGTGTGACGAACCCCGATTTAATCGAGCAACCTTGTATTCAACCGAGGAGACAGCGACAGTCCTACGCTTAACAGTTCATCTTCGAAACGCATCGAGCGGGAGACGTATACTACCCGACATTCCTTGGAAACGACGGTCAAAGGAAAACGAAAGCCACGGCAGCCCTTCTATGAATGAAAGCAAAAAACCTTGTTGTTCTTGGTGTTCCTAAACTACTGGGATCCTGCGCACAAAGCGCAAAAATGACCGGGAACGGTGGTGCTGCATCCGCGAAGCACTCTCTCTGGACCACTTTGTCGCTAAATCACTAACGAGAATTCCTTCATCAAAGTACAAGGGCTGCGGTCCAAAAATATTGGAAGTCATGCTACACTCCGTTGGAATGACAAAAGTCCTACTGGATATCTGCTTGAAGCAGCGCTCCAAGTTGCCTACAGAGATTAGGTTAAATATAGCAGGAACACGGCCACAAGTTTTCAGCACTTCATTGGAACATGCAACCTTAGTAAAATATTTGCTTCCACAATCTTGAAGCGTTGTCGACAATATGACATCAGCGACACCTGTCGGGACAGGGAGCTACACGAGAGAGCATCTCGATCTGGAACGCTCTATGCTACCATGCCGCCTGCCTGGATACAAGAACCAAAACCCACGTAAAAAACGATTAGCGGCCGACCGTTCGTCGGTTGGCTTAAAACTAGGCACGAATTTGTTGTCCACCCACTTCTACTCTCAAAACACTATCATATTTTTATACTAACGCCCAAGGTCTTCTTGACGCATTTGCCGAACTTAAAGAACATCAGGCGTCACAATCGCAGGATCTCATTTTTATTACGGAGACCTGGCTAAGCCTTGAGATGGCAGATTCTGAAGTCAATTAACCTGGTCTGTCACTGCTTCGGAATGACATAGCCGAAAGAGGTGGTGGCGTAAATCATTATTCCAAAACTAATCTTCGACGTGAACTTATTGGCTCCTTAGAGACCTATGACCCAGATTCGCTTTGATGCCGGCTATGGTTGCGCAACAAATACACATATCTTAAAGCTGTGCTTTACCGTTCATACTACATGTAAAATGGACTTTAAACTAAACACCATCTTCGGGTTGTTTTGAGTAAGACAAACGCTCACATTCACGTCGCAAGTGACTTTAATGTGTAGGATCTGGAAATAGTAGCGATCGATGGTATGCAGTTTAAAGCCTGCTTTCAAGTGATAATTACTAGATACCCTCTGTATGACCATGTGACCTCTCCCACCAGAATACTAACTGCTAGCAAGCTGTCGAGATTTGATCTTGTGCTCACTAACGAAGAACTCATGGTAGACGGAATAATTACAAGCACACCACTGGGTCGCAGTGGCCATGTGACTCTGCTGTTTAACTACGTACGTTATGCGGAAAATCCTAAGGAAGAGGATGATAAAGTGTATACGGTCATGTACTACAACGTGTTATCCGCGTTTATTAAGAAGTTAGCTTGGACATTTTATCTGCATGTTCCCACAGAAATCAATTGGGACACTTTCCCAAATACAGTTATCACACTGATAACGACGCGTTTGAGCAGAAATCCTTCCCTCCTCAAAGGAGAAGGAAGTCATTTTTGAGGAGCAGAACACGCAAATGCATGTCCTTGCGGGACTTAACATGGAGAGCTCACAAGGACTCCCAGAATTCCGAAACCTGGACTGCCTATGTGGCACAGCGTAACTTCTGTGTGAGGTTGATCCGCGAGGATAAGGTGACCTATCAGAAGAAGTTAATGAAGTGATTCTGCACTAACCGAAAACTCTTATTCAGGCATGTTAATGGCCTTCGTAAGGTGCAACGCGGAATTCCAGCACGGATCACTACTGACGGGTGCACGCGGTCAGCAACGGAAACAGCCGATCTTCTACAGTTGCATTACTCACAAACGTTCCTGAAAGTAACAGGCTTAACGGTTATCTCTGTTTCTATTGTCCCACCATCAGCCTTATCTAATATTCCCTTTACTGAAGAAAGTATGTCAAAAAATCCGGTCCCTGCTTATTCACAGTTCTCCTGGTGTCGATAAAATTTGACCGAAGGCTTTACAGGCAGCAACCGGTGACCTAGCGGTACCTCTACATTCTATCGGCACTGTATGGAAGTGAACCATACTCTAACAATTTATAAGGGGGATAGTCCCACTGGCCCAACTAATTGCCGTCCTATAACGATACTCATTGTGCTTTCCAAGGTTATGGAGTCTATCATCGCTGATGCTCTCAGGCAGTAGCTGGACAATCACATGGTGATATCACCAGATCAACATGGCTTCCGACAAAAGCGCGCATGGACTACGAACTTTCTAATTGCACTCCACAACTAGACTAAAGCAGTTGATGGTGGAGCAGGAGTTGAGGTCATTTACCTGGCATTTCAAAAGTAGTTGATCGCTTAGATCACGAATTCTCCTCCATAAACTTCAGCTCTATGAGGTTGGTGACTCACTGCTGCTTTGGATAGGTAATTTCCTGCACGAAAGTCGGTTGGAAATGAGAGTGCGAGAATCCCTGTCCGACGAATTTGAGGTGGAGTGGGGACTACCACAAGCTAGGTGCTCGGGCCCCGTCTGTTGTTCATTTTCATAAACGATCTGGCAAGTGAAAGTACTTCCGATTTCCTATCTTTTGTGGATGTTAGCAAGTTATGTCGCGCGATCAATGAATCGGACAACCACGGAAAGCTCCAGCGTGACCTCAACACGATTTTAAATTGGTCCCTCCTGAATACCCTACCATTCAATGTGGTAAAGGTCACGCTATTCAATTGCGCCGTACGCATGACTACGTGTATGGGCTTGGGTCACATGTAATACAAACAACTTTCCAAGAAAGCGACCTTGGTGGACTCATTCAAATTGACCTCAACTGTTCAAAACAGTCAGTGGCAGCTGCGAAGAGAGCCAACCAGCACATCGGCTTGCTTCGGAGAGCATTTGCAAGATTCGACCTATCCATCTTCCCCATAATGCACAATTCTTAATACACCATTAAGTAGAATACGCCATCCAAGCTTGGGAAGCTTGGTTGAGGCGCAACTTAGAACTGCTAGCGAAATCGCAACGCGGAGCCATAAAGGACTTTAAGGGTCTACGAAGTCTGTCTTATCATCGAAGGCTGAAATCACTGGGAGATTTTAGTAGCGGCTACCGAAGGCTGCGCGGCGACCTCATATTAGTCTGTCTAATATGAAGTGGCCTTTGTCACGTTTGTCGTCACATGCTGAAACTCAGACATAACAACTATCTCAGAGGTAACCCTCTGAACTTGTGTGCACAATATAGCCGCCTGGAATGCTTGCAGAATTATTTTTCTCTTCGGGTTTGCCAACCCTGGAACTCTCTCCAAAACTTCGTTGTTTCCTCCACTACCTTTACTATTTTTAAATACAATTGGAACTTGCCCTTGGCCCCTATCACCGTTGCCTAAGCTATGCATAGATTAATTATCTTTACGAACCGGATTAACATGTTACATAAACCTGAGGAGGCGGTACAGAAGTGAGTGTCCTCGATTTTACTTACCTCACGGAGTAAAACAACTATAACTGTCTTCATGTTACCTGGTCGTTCGATTCCAATTCCCATTTACACCGCTAGTATTTAGCAGCCTATCTGTTAGATAAACCCTCAAACCGATGACACCTAGCTTTTGTTAATTGTTGTTGTACCCCCACCATCCTGTGGGACTTGTCAAGAAACTGCTTTTTTGCCCAGCATAACTCATTGTTTACTGTCAATGGCTGGTCCGAGACTGGAGGGCGCCAAGTAACTCTTCCCCGGGTGCTGTGTCGAAAGTTGGTACTCGCGAGTAATAGACGAACACGTATCTTCACACAAATGTACCAACAACAAGCCTGCCTGTTGCTGGACTTGGAAGGTTTTGGGGATGATTTTGATCGGGTGTGTTGACCACAGCTCATGGTGAATTGTTCGACTTGGCAACTGAGTTCGCAACCTGTGCTTGCAGTTCTCCTACAGTTATCTGTAAGCCAACGATGGAAGTGCTCTAGGAAGGAACAGAGTTCACTTTGTTGGCATCGACTAGTGGCTGTGATCCTTCTATGACGTGATCTGCCAAGTCAGCTAGAGAAAACGGGGCAAATATTTGCTAGAATCGTTTGCAATTTTTTGGTAGCCACTGTAGCCATAGTTCGCGAAGTAAAGCTTTTCCAAGCTTGATGAACCAAGCAAGTGCTGCACCCTGCGTAGCAAGGTTGAAGGCAGTTTGCTACCTAAGTGCAGATCCCTGAACAGCTGCTGTAGGCGAACTTTCTTGGACAGCATAACACGCTCGCTACTGTCCGCCTTGTGAGCCACATAGCGGTTTTCCGTCTGAGAAATGACAACCTCTTGAACTTGAATTGATAAGACATCAGCTTGTTATACTTCACGTGGTCGGAAGTGATTCTGTGGTTAAACGACAGGCTCCAGATAAGTGAACGCCCAAAGATGGTCTATGTCCAAAAAAGTCGGGACAAAGAGGCACAACGCTTGCGAGGGAGGCTAATTTATGGTTACACAATCCATGGTTTAAAATTGGATGCGCAAATGCTACCGTATGTAAATAAACCGGAAGATATGAAAAATAAATCAACGAATTAAAAGGAGAAGACGTTGAAATAGCCAGCGCTGTGGGTCCTCCGAAATCGTGGTCACTAATTTAGCGAGGCTAGGTAAGTAGGATTTGTTTTCCATGTATTACAGGCAGCTTCGGGGCGACTTGGCCCTTACATATCGTATATGGATGGGTCAGAGTGGTCCTGATTTGACTGGACTGTTTCGTCCAACTCGACTGCCAACTCTTCGTGGCCACCCATTAAAGTTGTACAAACCCCGGGCTGACCGAGTTTGGGCAGCTTTTCGGTTATCGCGTAGGGTTATAGCTTATTGGAACCCATTGCCTTCAGGCGTCGTGATGGCACCGACGGTGAAAGAGTTCGAGCATCGACTTGACGCTCTCGGTCTGCAGTTTAAGGTCTTCCCCTTCGTGTCTTAAACTTCGTCTACTACGGCCTACGCTTCTTTAACTCATTTTAACTTACATCTTAATATTGCCTACGATATTCAATTAGCTTGTCTTCTCCTTTGTTTTCTTTTCTTTACTGACACTACTGTTTTATTTTATTCTTCACGTGGCCGGCACAGCGAGGACTGCTAGTGCAGCGTATGTGGGCATTGTTTCGTTGACCATATGAATCTTGTGTGTTGATTTGGCTCTCCTTTGCCACATCAAGCCACCGGTTTCCTGTTGGATCAACGACGTTTTCGAAGGTGGAACATTCGCGGAATTTTCCTACTGTTGCTGTCCCAATTGAACTTGAACTTCAGTAGCCTTAAGGGTGAGCAGGAAGGGTGGTTCGAAATTACATCCCGGGTTGCATGGATACTTGTATTGGTATGGTAAATGATTCCCTGGTAACTAGCTATAAAATCGCCCTTGCCTTGTTGCTCTAGCTAAGGGAAAGGAGAATGCACACTTCATTCTTTTTTTGGAGTTCATTTAAGAACAGCAATAACATTTCAGCATTTAGAGTCGTCTAACTAAGCATGTACCTAGAGAACACAGGGGGCAGCTGTGCAGACGGACAATGGCCCGTACTTAAATTTTCGCCAGTGGCGCTCCGGACGGCTACTCGAATGCGCCACGAGCGATCAATGAGCTTTTGACCGTGTAGCTATGGCACAGCATCCAGCTAATAATGAACGATGCTATGGCAGATGTACGGGTGGTATTCCAGTTAAATTATGGGAGGATGTGGTAGTTACTAGCATAGCTTAGTTAAAGCGTGCGTTTTGTCGCCCCGGCGGCGTGGGATCGAATCTTGGTTGCGAGGGATTTTGCACTTGCTCCGGTGGCAAATAGACTAGGCTGGGTATGATGTAGAGGAGCTTGCAAGGGCTCCTGCGCAAGGATAACATAAAAAAGTTAGGCATTTAATGTTGTTCTACGCTTATATATTCATAGGAAAGCTCCTCCGCAATCCGCAGTCCTTCTTGCATCTTGTTCTAAGTTAGGATGGAAAGTAGGTTTGCATAGCTTACTGCCTATAACCATGTGTTCACTAAAATAATGGCTCTCATTGCCCTTACTCCACTACTTTTATTTCCAATGTACCGTGCTTTTCAGACAATCATTCCTTATAGAGCGCTTAGACTGCACCCACACACATACCATAAGGACCACTAAGTACGTTTGCACTCACTTCTTTCATTATACGGACGCTGAGGAATTGCCTTTCTATGGGTAGATGCACCTACAGTTTTGTATTTAACCAGTTGTTAATCGTCAAATGATAAATTTTACATTTTCTCCGTGGGCATGGAATAACCAAATAATTCTGCATTCAGTTGTTTTTTGGAGTTCCTTTAATAAGCGTAATAACATTTCAGCATTTAACGTTGCTTGATTTAGCAGATATTTAGCGAACACAGAAGTCAGCTGTGCAGACGGACAACGCCACCCAGGTAAATTCCCGCCAGTGGTGCACTCGGTGCTCCCGAGTGCACACGTGGCACTCGCGCGTGACAACCGAAACGAGCGCCAAGCAAAACTGGTGAGAACCAAGGCGAGCATTCGAACTCAGCAAGCAGCGCAACAATACACATCGGTCGCCCTAGTGCACAAGGAAATAATTTTGATAGAATTTTACACAGGCAAAGCGGTGAACCTCTAGACTGCTACAAGCACCACTGTCTTATTTTCCTGCTATAGACCGTAGCGCTTTGCGTTGTACTTCACTCATTTGTACGAAAATATGCGTTTTTAGTATAAAGTATATTGCTTGTTTACGGAAAATACAGTTGCTACTTCACTTTGCGCACCGCCATCGCAATTTCGTGCGTCGTATTAATTGCCGGACTCTTTGCATCTAGCATAACTGGACAGCGGAATGAACATATGAGTAAAATTATTATACATGCACGCAACTTACCGATAACTGCAAGCCAAAGGATGGGTGGGCAGTATTTATTCTTCACACCTCGCCAATACAGTTTCTCAACACGGCTGTTGACCACTGGGCCACCATGTGTTGGTGGGGATGTATTCCGCAACCTTAAAACCGTTGGTTAGCGTTATAAACTCATTTACCACATGTACAACTACAAAGATTTGCTACTATTTTAGCTTGAAGCAGATATTTAACCCCCTTGTTACGTAGCACCTCGCCTTGCTCGTCTACTTGCGACGGAGATGATCAGCTTTACTGATTACCTTCAGCCGCTATGCTGAGGTGTGTAAAGGGGTGCGTCCATGTTCGGGCTATTCCAGGCACGCGCCGAACACAACACCGAAATTGCGCTCCGCGTCCTTTGAAGTTTTGAGAGCGTCACGCCGTCACAAACTAATTTTTCAAGTGTCGTGGTCCACGCTTGGCAAAACTGAGCCTAAAAGCGATAGATTTTTGTACAGCAATGACCGAACCACTCATGCGGTTTGGTGGTCTAGTAGGTGTATCCAGAGCAGATACGACATCGCACATTTGTTAGTGATTTGGACGGCCATAAACGTATTGTAAGCTCGGTCGTTCTAGTTCAACTGGGACGGCAACGGTAAGAAGGTAGGTCTTAAGTGCGCAGTAACCCCTGTCGCACAGGTGGATGTCTTGAGGTTCTGGTTGCGCATGCCCTTACTTCACTCGCAGAGCATTAGAAAATAAATTAAATGACGCAGAATGCTTAAATACTACAATGAATGTATTATTTTGTCATTTATGACAAAATACTTTCGGTCTGCGCGAGTTACCGAGATGCTTCAGCTGAGCGACCGTATTTCGCGCTGTAGTGAAAGAAGCAAACTGAAAGGGGTTACCTACGTAAAAACTTGTGTAGCTTAGGATTGTTGAACCTGACCTTCGGTAAAACACGATACCAGGTAATCCATCAGTTTGTCTCAAAAGCCGGTTCGGAAGACGAAACATTCGTCAGTAAAATAATTCGACGCGATTGATCCGATGACCAATGATCAAGGCGAGGAGACCGATGATCGACAGCACAACATGCGTAGCTATAAGATGCATTCGGTCGAGAGTGCTGCGGGCTACCGTGTCTGGGCTGTACGTGTGCCGTCATAGCTGAAGGGGGCGATAGGTGAAAGTGTAAGTTCGTAGGCGGCTGGACCACCACCTTGTACTTGTCCGATCGGGTGACGGTTCGCTTACGTCCCACCTCTTGGCTGACTGGACGGTACTGTCACAGCTGCAGAAAGAGGACTGAAAGCGTGGCGACTAGATGGATGACGTGAAAGCGTAAGAAAGGTAGCTACTCCAGTAGCATCAAAGACGAAGTGGGAAAGCAAAAAAGGGAATGACGATCACGATATAGGCTACGCTCGTCGACAACCTACCTGTTGGTTTTCTACTGCGGCACGGACGCGTTACAGTAGCTGAAAACAGGAGGCGATTCAACACCCGAAAGAAGTGTTATCAGTTTTCGGTCAGTTAAAACAAAGCTGTACGATAAATAATGGCAATATGAATAGGAAAGTAGGACTAATAAGGGTGAAATTTGCAAGCGCTAAAGGACTCCCAAAGATTGGCACTCTAACGAATGCTCGATACCTGTGTGCCATTTATCTTTTTCTGGCGGTGGTGCTAGTTCCAGCTTGTGTAGTGAGATGCTTAAGGTGCAGAAGTGGGAACAGAAATATCACACTAGGGCTGTGTAGGAGGCGTAATTGGGAAGGTGGGCTGGCTTGTGGTAGTAACGTCCGTCGGTCTTCGGTAGTGGTCGTAACTCTATGTAAGCCGGCTTCAAGTTTTCAATAATCCCAGCAGCTTGTTAACCATTTCTGTCGAGTAGGAAATACTTCTTCTTCACGGCAACAACCTTACCGGGGCACAAGTAAGGCGGAGTCAGATGTTTACGGACGAAATCGGCAAGCACGAGAACGAAGGGGAAAAGGCGAGTCTCCAGGTGTACCTGTTGACGAGTAGGGCTGCTTGGTGGTGGAGTTAAACGTATTGAATACTAGTGTTGCCTCAGACATGTGAAGTACTAGGTCTGAGCAAGTTCTCCAGTCACTTTTAAGTGTAGCAACCTTTACCTAGTTGGTATGAGAGTAAAGTTAAGGACCAAAGCATTGGGACAACAGCCAATGTCTGCTTTAATGGTGTTACGCATACCAAGCAATATACTCGTTAAAATTTCTGACCATTGTGCGTTTGGCTGCTAAGCAATAGTTGCAGCATTAATTTGGCGATAGAACGGTTCAAGCAGGCCAGTTGCAGATGGTTGCTAGGGGGTTTCCGGAGGCGGGAAATACCCAGATAGCGGTTCAAGTCACGAAACAAGGCCGAACGGAATTGGAGCCCTCTATCGGTAGTAATCGTGGCCGGCTTGCAAATGATGAAATCCACGTCTCAATGGTTGTGCGCGAAACAGTTTCAGTAGAAGTATCACGTAAAGGCACATAATACTGGTCAACGAGGATGCCTACCAACACAAATAAATAGGTAGACGGCCCCGTTGGATGGAGGCAAAGGGTGCACGATGTCAAGGTGACCATGTATGAAACGAGCGTCGGGTAGAGCACACGTACCCAGGACTGTAACCTTGTGACGGTGGATCATGATGCATTGGCAAATGCTAGCGTTTAGTCCATTGGGAATCTAGATGAGCATCCTGTGTCAAATAAAATGCTTAATAATCAGATTGACGATAGCTCGCGTGCCCTTGTGTGAGAGTCTATGTAAGTGGTCAAAGTCCATTTTGCGGCATTGCTGACAGACAAAAGACCGGGACTTGCCTGTTGCAATATCAGAATAAACTTTCCCGTTTGAAGCTGGGATTGGCAGCTGTGACAGTTGGATCGATGTATTTACTCACGGCTGCAACATCTCGGAATCCCATACTTGATGAGTTGTTTGTCTTCCAACTTGCTCCGCTGCCGTGAAACTTCGTAGAGACATATACGCGACATTGCATCGGCGTCAACTTTCTTAACGTCATCAACATGAAAAGGGTCGGTTAAAAACTGAGATATAATCCAACTGACGTAAATCTGGGGAGAAGTCGGAGGAACCACGGAAAGCAAAAGCGTGGTTAATCGTTGTGCGAACGGTAAACGTGCGAAACACAAGCAAGGGAGGAAAATGTTTACTTGCGTGGTGGAAAGCTAAAAGTTTTGGACTAATGGTGCTGTTGCGCGTCTACGCTGGCTGCATTTTGCAAAAAAAGGTTAAAAACATGTTGACCATTGCTTACCTGTTGGAGAACAGGTAATCAACGGCCGTCTAACGTGCGTCTATCTTGCAGATGAGTGGTGTGCACTTCAGTCTTCAACCGCCTTATCCCGGCAGCGTTGGTCACCACGTGGTTGATCATGGCAAATACGTCAATAGTTCCTTGCGTGGGCTAAACTGTTCTTTGCCGGTCGTAAAGTAAACCGGCCAATGGCTGGACCAGCCGAAATCAGCCTGGTATGAAATGGCTGTATTAATCCCCCTTGCCGAGAAAACGACGGTCACTTTTGCAGGAATGCGGCTATCTTACTCTGCAATCCCGTGTGTGTTCTTCCGACTGGACTTAAGCCATCGCAATCAACATGCTGGCCCAAAATGTTAACCGAAAATTTCTCGAACACACTGGTCAACCTTGTTCGTAACGCCGTACTGAGCAGTGCGTTAGAAAATCGATCGAAGGTGTGACTGTTGCTCAGCATTCTTGGAACTGGCCACAACAATAGCGTCAATGTGGGCGCAGAAGAATTGGAGCCTTGTAAGACCATGTTCAATTAACCGTCGGAAAACCAGTGCGCCCTTTCGAACACAAATTGCACGCGAAGGATTTAATAAAGACTTAATAGTGTGGTTATAGCGGGCAACGGAATATCTTCGGGTTCAACCGAAATTTTTAGTATGCGTACACCATCTTAAAATAGTGCTCTTCCATGTAGATCAGTCGCAAAATTATGGATGCGCGGAATCGGATACCTGTTTGGAAACGTAGCATTGTTAATGTCCGGTAACCACTACAATGTATCCCTTCTCCCTTGGACTTTTGGGTACCATTTGAAGCGAGATGGACAATGAGCGCATAAATGTATGAAAGATACCGAGACGAAATATATGTACGAACTTTGTCTTGGAAGTAGCTAGCTTGTCTGGAGGTAAGCGTAGTTGGGCGGTTACTGGTGGTTCAAGCGTTACGATGTGGTGCATACTTTCGTGCATAGGCTCAGAAAGTTCAGTAGAGCACGGATAAAGCGCAGGAAAGTGCAGAAGTTATTTGGTGAACACGTTCTTGGTGGACAATGCCAAGCCAAGACTGATCGAAATGCTTGAGTTGACTTTTCCTTAACGGACAGAAATGTCAGGCTATCGCGCAGTTAACGGTGGCGTGCTCCACACTGAGGCGGAACTGGGTGTGGAAAGCAACAGCAAGGATGGGGCTTTGACCATCAGCGATGCGAACACCGGGAAACTTTGACGGAAACCATGGTTGAGTCTCAGCATATTCTGGCCGTATATATGGATCTAAGGTTTGTTAGCCGCCTGCAATGTCAACCCGGTTGGAAGCAGTGTGTTTCTTGCCGTCCGAGGAAAAACGTTAACCTCAGCACCGGTGTCAAAAATAAGGTAACAACTGTTTGAGGTATCGTAGAGGTAATGTGGGCGACTGTAAGAGCGGCCAGACGCAGTCGTCGACATCACTGTCTGGCGTGTGGGTTTCCCTGCTGCTGTCCACAACATGCTTTCGGATGCTTCCAATCAAGTCAACTTGTCCGTGCATTATCTACAAAACGGTGAAGGTACTAAAATAAGTGAATGGTTGCACTCTTGGTGGGATTAGGTCCACTTCGAGCACAGCTTCTAGGGCCTCCACCATGGTAACGATTAATGCTCGAAGTAACGAGTTCCAGCTAATCTAACCTCTTGAAAATCCACGCAATTGTGGCAGCCTTATGATCGTCGTAAGCGGTGGAGTCAACGGTGGGACATCAAGTGTACTTAAAAAGCTACTGTTTTTCCTATTGCCGGTTTTGACTAGCTTGCACGTAGACAGACCATCTGTGGATACAGCATTGACAGTTGAGTTTTCGTTGGGTGAGATTTCCTCCACAGCTGTCGCAGAATGGTGTCATGGACCTTAAAGCATCCGACCAAGGTATGCGCATGCCTGAGAATTTGCGACTACGCGTCATCGTTTGCTCAACGCCGGAGCGTAGCTGTCGAACTCTAACTAGGTCGGAAGCCATGCTGAGCTTTAAAACAGCGGATTTTAGCTTCTCTTACGCCACATCGAGCGGAATCAGATCCAGCAAATCCATGCGATCAGTTACGATACGGGTAGGCAGCAGGGTAGTGACAGTTGCAAACCATACTGACTGAGGGGTGATGCGACGGCTGCGAATAATGGCTATCAATTTTATAATCCCCTTAAGGATTAGATGGAGCGAACGTAGGCATCGTTTCTATAAAATTTCTTGAAATATCTGCGCGAGCAACGTAGTTTGACACAGTAAAAGCACAAAACGCTAGTGCTGAGCTTCAAAAAAATAAAAATGTTGTCACAAAAAAGGTAAATAAACTAAATTTTTATCCTAAAGCATGCAAAGCACGTTCTTTAGGCATGGTCAGAATAATGCGTTGTACATAATGGCATAGTAAATTATAAAGACTCAACTGCACGAGCTTACCTACATAAAAGAACGTGTACAAAGGAAGAACGCTGGTTCCAAACTGTGGAAAAACACGATACTGTGTAGACAGTCAATTAGTCGCACGAGCCGGTTCTGAAGACGAAACTTTAGTCAGTATGATAATTCGGCGCCATAGATGCGGTGATAAATGTAGCCTCGACGTAGTCGCAGCACCGTTAAGCCGCAAAAACTAATGTGCAATAAATGGTTTACTGTCATTTTATGGCATGGTTCCCGGCAATCTTTCTACCTTTGCTGTTTTATTCCACTCTGAGCAAATGTGATAATGCATTTGTTTAAATGTGTCGGAAGCCAAATACGCACAGTTACCCTGCAAAACCTAGTGCGCAATAAATAGTGTACGGTCATTTTAGGGCACAGTTAGAAGCTATCTTATTACCATTGCAGTTTTACATAATTCTGTTCAAAGGGAATCTTGCGGTTGTTTAAATATGTCTGAAACCAGATGCGCGGCACGAACAGTAATTTCGAATCCCTACGCCATTGAGTCAGATTTCCGGAGAAGCTTCCTTGGGCGTTGTTTTGACAGTACTCACGAGGTTAATGGTTTTTTCTAGACTTGATGCTTCTTCATTAAGTCAATTTCGTATGCTACCGCAGCAGAAATTGTAACGTGTCACGGGTGAAGTACGCCAGGGTCGTTTATCGATGTGTCCGCTGCGCACGTAGCAAGTCAGTAAGCACAGGAAGGAGACGTGCTTAGTAGGATTTTGCTTCTTTTATTCTAAATCTTTCAGCTAAAGTGAAACTAACTGCAAAGTTTGCATTAACCTCATTAGAACTGGACGCAAGCTGAAAGTCACAACCTATGATCTGTCCCACAATCACCCGGTTAACCGCTTTCTTCTTGAGCGGCACCCCATCAATCGCCGTCTGACAGACGATGAGTTCCTTCACTGCTGAGATTACGGCCAATCCGAATACAAGTCAAAAAACCGTTACTCATCATATTACACATGCACTTAGTACAAGTGATCTTTTTCCTTACATTTCGTCGATAGGTTGTCGAAAGGGAGCCGTCGAGTTCCCCTCAACCAGAGGTATTAGGCAGAATGGGGTGCCAAAGTAAGTTATGCTGTGCATCATACTCCCATTTTCACTTTAATGTAGCGTCGACATGGATGCTAGCCCAGTAAAGAACACTCTGAGAAGGAAAAACTAGTAAAGGTAAAAACTCTCATGCAATTACCCGACAGCAGGCTATATGTTCGCACTACTATTATATTTCAGCCGATGAATACGACTTTGTTTAACGACACTCTGCATGGGACATGCTCGTCCAAAGCACGAATATAATGAACAACGCTGAACCTTTTCTCGCTGCTTTCTGTTAAATACAATTCACCGTTGTTATTGCGGTTTCTGAGCTCCTTTGGATTAAAGCACTTTTAACATTTAACTGGACTGGCGACACCTTGACTGCCAGTGTAATAGGAACCAGGTGGGTTGTCATAGCACACGGCTACAAGGCTCGCGCTGGTTGTGTATAGGCTCCATCAGTGGCAAATGTGGTGCCAATGTAATAGGATACAAGTGGGTTGTATTAGCACACGGCTCGTGCCCGTTGTATATAGGCTCCATCAATGACACATTTATTGCCAAGGTAATTGGACCCAAGTGCGTTGTAATATCATTTGTCTCTGAGGATTGTGGTTGTAGTATAAAAGCTCCGACAGCAGCGCGCTCATGATATATGGTGAGATAGCATCAAATAAAGCGTACGGGTTGACTGCAAGTCATCCTAATTTAGTTTCGTTTGGACGAGGTTTGGTCATTCACAATCAATTAGGATTTGGCTTTGCGGCTACTGCATTGCGTACTTACAATTAGTGGGTAGTTTTTGCTTCATGTTTACGCTATTTTAACCATGAAACTTCATTTCTGGTTTTCAGGGTGCTTTGGAAAATATTTTGGGTGACCAAAATGTCGTCCATAATGTGTACATTTAGACTGCTGAGAGCAAACTGTCTGGTTATTTAGGGCGTTACGACCCTCACACGATGGCACACCTTTTCGCTGCTCTCGCGGAAGGGATGCATATTCTGTCAAAGTTTCGCGGTAATCCATTATAGACTTGTAAGTACTTACTATCCTGGTGACGAATTATTCGTCATTCATGATGCTCTAAATTTCCTTTGCGCTGACAGCAAGTACGCTTAAAAAAGATTTTACGCAATTAACAGCCCCGACAATGACTTAGAACATGGCTAAACAACATTCATGGACATATAAAGGCATGTATCTTCCTCTCCTTTTGCTTCTCGACAAGTGGCCAAAAGCACTCTTCAATAGGGGGCTCGCTGTCCAAATGTATGGATAAAAATATGGTTTATAGGTACCCTACTTCTGCGTAGGTTTCTTATGATTTCACAAAATGCTGTTAAAGAAATGACGTAAATATGTCTGCTATGATATATTAAGTGCTACGAAACTCAAAAACCCCTAGTCTTACATATAACATTATATCAATAATGCGCTTCACATTAAAATTCCGAAGCTAACCTTATCGGAAAAATAGGAGATTAATATAGTAGTCGGGGACGAGACTGTCACTACACGGCAGGTATTTTTACTAAAGGGGCAAAGAAATATTATACTTATATTTTATAACTTGTAGTGAATAATGGCTAATTTAGTTACCAATATTGGATTAGAGTTACGCTTGGCTAATGCAAATATTGCTGCATGCATTGCACACTTGGATGTTGCACCATCCATACTGAGACACATAGGAACGCGAGTTGAATATTGGCACTTTAGCAACACAACGTGCACAGCCGATTGTCTTGGCACTATTTTGCATTCATTTCAAAACCGTTTTGCTGCACCTCTCCTCGGTGTCCAGTTTTGCCTTTAACAACATTAAGACAGTACGCCGAGAAGACGCATAAAAGATAACCCACGGACTAGTAAATGACGCACGTGCCGACAAACTTGTCACAAAGGTTAGCTTTTAGGGTATAACTGACGGTATAACTGACATGACCAGAACTCCCTGATGTCGGTACATATGGACGCCGAGAATCATCAGTTCCATTTGGAAAATGTCAGGATCATAGGCAGGACAAAAAGTCGAAAAGCACGCGAGTTCATCGAGGCTTGGTACTCGGGAAAGAACTCAATCAACCGACACTTAGATCTTGCTACTGCCTGTGAAGCACTGAGGGTCAAAACGATACTCCGCCCCATATCAAAAGGACAAAGGAATGTCATTGAGGCGGACTCTAGCCAATAGTACGAAAGAGCTGACTACACG
>OX104064.1:16554808-16780306 GCA_944474145.2 Dicrocoelium dendriticum
CCATGATGACAGTTATAAATGTGGCGCCAAGTGATTTCCAATACTCCTGTAGTCCATCACAACAACTGACTATTAGAACCACGTTAGCCGTCTTCAATACAAATCATACACCAGGTTAACATATGTATGCTAAATATATATGCAAACCGCCATTTAATGACAGCCTCTCCAGTTGGCCTAGCATACCTACGGAACCGAACCCGCCGCTAGTCAAATCTCAGATGTGAGAGTCCCGGTCCGGTGTGTTTCGGGTGTTTCGTTTTAGATCTATCAAGAACTAACACCTTATCATTTCCTGGCTCAACGATTTGCTCAAGAAGGAACACTCAAGGGCTTTTCCTATCGTTCCAGTCCATCTGAATCTGAAAGCATCACCATTTAGGCTTATAAGGAACAGGATCTGTGAGCACTTGACTGAGCACAATCTAATTAGAGCGGAACAGCATGGCTTTCTCAAAAAGAAGTCTTGTCTTACCAATTTATTGTGCTTCTTGGACGAGATTACCCGTTGTCTTGATGGTGGGATATCGGTAGAGGTGTGCTATTTAGACTTCAGTAAAGCCTTTGACTCCGTGAATCATCGATTTTTAATTGAGAAGCTGACATGGTTTGGATTACATCCTCAACTACTACTATGGCTCTCTGAATTCTTACGTGGAAGGACATTTAGAGTCAGCGTTGGGGAAGCGAGTTCTAGTGTTGGTCATGCCTACAGTGGTGTCCCTCAAGGTTCGGTTCTGGGTCCATTGCTATTTCTTATGTTTATAAATGACCTGGCTCCTCTTCTTGAGGATCCCTGCTACATCTTCGCAGATGACTTGAAGCTGGTCAGTAGGGGAAACCGTGCGACATTGGCTAAGGACATCCTCACTGTGGTGAATTGGTCAAGTCAATGGGACCTACCTCTAAATGCCAACAAATGTCAACTATTGACTAGTAGTGGTAGCGGAATTGCAGTTCAGTCTCCTGTGGGATTTCTATCATTGCGGTGCACTGACGAAGCCCGTGATCTAGGTGTCATCGTAGCGAACAATTTTAAGCCTTCGGCACAGTGTCGCCATGCTGCCAATAAAGCACGACACGAATTATTTCGTCTTAGGAGGGCGCTGAGTAACACTAAAGCAGAAGTATTCTTGCCCTTATATAAAGCAGTGGTCAGGCCACACCTGGAGTATTGCGTTCAAGCCTGGTCACCGTACCTCCGTAGTGACATCACTTGTATAGAAAAGATTCAGAAACTTGCGACCAGGATGATTGAAGGTCAACGAGGGAAGTCTTACGAAGATCGTCTAAGTAGCTTAGGATTATTTTCCCTGGAACGGCGTAGGTTGAGAGGGGATTTGATAGAGACGTTTAAGATCATTAAGGGACTTAGTGGTATTAGTTACACCCATCTGTTTGAACTGGCTACGTCAGACCATCTGCGCGGGCATCGCCTGAGGCTTAAACATCACAGAGCTCGTTTGGACATCAGGGCAAAGTTTTTTACGAACCGGGTAGTTAACTACTGGAATAAACTCCCTTCTGATTTAGTGGAGTCTGAGACAGTGGAAGCCTTCAAAAGGGGCTTAGACAATTGTTGGTCCATCCTTTTTCCAGAAATATTGTAGTTGTACTTTAATATGTAGTGTATTTTGATGCTGGCATATGAAAGTGCAGAGATTGCTCTTGTTCTTGCTTCATTCCATTGCAGAAGCAAGAAGAGACAATCCAACGTCGAAGTGCCGGGAGTCGCTTCACTTACCGGCACAAGAACTGGACGCTCGTTAGGCGGAGGCCTCTATCGTCCATCTGACCTGACCTGACCGGAAAACAAAGTCCCTCCAGGCCGATTTTTCATGTCAAAAATTAGCCACTCTTGTTGCTTCGTTCTTTTTTCTCCATTATATGCCTGTATTCCTTTGTTTCTTGCGTATTGTTACTACTTTCATCGTGTTTTGTTCATCCTTATCTTATTTGACTCACGGCGTGCTTGTCGTGTTTCATCGCTCGGGATTTTCTTTACTGAAGTCCTTGTTTGATAACATTTTCTTGTACTCTGAAAGTACTTGGAAGTGCCAATATACTCGGAATCCATTGTGTGCCTTCCTTTGTCACGACGCAGTCTCCGTGGAGTCTCCGGTCGACTTACGGCTTCCTACTCCCTGCACGAAACCGCGTGTGGTCACTGTGCTGCTGGAAAAAGTGCATCATCTTATCATATTGAGTTCAAATCAGTGCGTACGTTTTACTTGCGGTATTATCCGATTTTGCCCTCGCTGTCTGCATTGTAGGCCTTCGCAAGCCGGTCCTCATCTTTTCGTTGTTCTTACCTTTTCTTCATTGTTGTCAAGATGGTTAGAAAAGTGGTGGGTGTGCCTTCGGGTCTTAAAACAGCTGATTCAGTTTACCTATGCGGCTTAGAGGGATGCTGTATACCTGTAACCGACTTGTTGGGTGGTATGCAATGCGATCTTTGTGGTAGATGGTTCCATGAGGCATGCACCGGTTTGCCTGCTGATCAGTATGCTCTCCTGGCAAGCAATGAGAGGTTCCTTTATAGCTGTGAAGATTGTTTTAAGCTGAAAGCTGAGCGCTTTGTAACCACGAAAGACTGTTTCGATTCGCTCGTTTCCAGACTGACCAATATGGAACGAGTGTTTTCTTTGCTGCTGACAACTTTGGATGGGAAAGTTGAAGGTTTACTAGATCGTCTGACACCATCCGTTGTTCACGCCCAGGTGAAATTAGCGCACAGTAACACGCAAACGGATTCAGTCGACTTAACACCCTATCCAGCAACTGATTGTGAGCTAGTTGGCGCTGAACAGTTGGAAAGAACCTTGTCAGCGAAACGTAAGCCGAGCAAGAAGAAGAAAACTGTAAACTTGCAAAATGCGGTAGTCTCGGAGTGTACAGTGGATCAGGTAAGCACGTCACTTGCAGAGCCTTCAGTACTGAGTCCTTCGGTGTCTCCTCCCAAAGACTCTTCGTACGCAGCTAGTGCATCCAAGCAACCAGCCACCCAGTCGCATGATTCTATGACTGTGGCGCGTGGAGTAGGCACCCCCCGCCGCAGTGACTCCTACACTAATAGCAGTGTCATCTTTAGGAATGTCACGGAGTCCACCGCAGCTCTTCCAAAGGAGCGAATGCTTGCTGACCTGCAATGGTTTAAGATTTGCATTTCTAAACTGCTACCGCCCGGGTTTCCTGGCGCAACTGTACGGAAACTCATTAGGCTTGGGTCTGTGCCGGTCTATGCTTCGGGCGTCAAACCCCGTTTACTGAGAGTGGTTCTTTCAACACCGGACGAGCGCAATACGCTTCTGCGTTTCGCTTTTAAACTCAAGGGTTCTGGGGTCAGTATGCAACCTGACCTCCCATTGACTGATAGGTTGAAATTGAAGGCCGCCATAAAAGACCTCAAAGCCCGTCGCGAGGCGGGTGAAACTGGTCTTCGATTGGTGGGTTTTCGGGTGGTGAGCCGGAGGTCTACTTCCGCCCTTTCAGAGCCCGTTCTGGTGGCACCCGATCCCCGGCTCACGATCCCAATTTGCTTAAAGTAGTCCTCAGCAACGTGCGTAGTCTGAGGAACAAGATGTGCGAGATTGGCACTCTTGTAGAAAGTTCCCGGCCAGACGTACTCGCTTTCACTGAGACGTGGCTGTTCTCCGATATCCTGGACAGTGAAATGTGTATGCCTGGTTATACCCTTCTGCGAGCTGATCGCGCCTCATGCTGTCGCGGAGGTGGAGTTGCTTTGTACGTCAAATCCACCTTGACTATTTCACGAACATATTCTTTCAGTTCCCCTGATGTAACTGCCGAGGCGCTTGCGGTAGATGTTTGCGCTTCTTTCACGCAATTCAAAATTGTGTTAGTATACAGAAGCCCCGAAAGTACGTCAAACAGGCTCATTGATTTCATTCGTACTCATACGACAAATAGATGTCTTGTTATGGGTGATTTTAATGTTCCTGAGGTGGATTGGCGCAATTTCTGCACTGCGGCGACTGGACGTTTTCCAAATGATCTCCTTGACCTATCCTTACAAGCATCCCTTCATCAGTTTGTACAAAGCCCAACTAGGTTCATGGAGGGCCAAAAGCCTTCCATTTTAGACCTCATCTTTGCGAAATCGCTGGACTTTGTACGAGATGTAGTGTATGCTGCTCCCTTGGGCTCTAGTGATCACCTCTGCCTCTTATTCAAATGCGCCTTAAGTCGGGGACGTGAAGAGTGTATGGTCAGAAGGCCAAATATCTGGCGTGCTGATTTTCAAGCCATCAGGGCCAAGGCTGCAAATCAACTCTGTATCATGTCAGAGGATGACACCGTCCAGGTTGCTTGGGACAAGTTCAAATCCTTTCTTTGCGAGATTTCCCTCCCCCACATTCCAATCTCAGCGAGGAATAAAGTAGGGGCAAAGCCCCCTTGGTTTGACTCTGAGGCGCGCAGGATGCTCAGTAGGCGATCCAGGTGTTGGAGGACTTACGTATCAGCTCCCTCAGAAAGTACCCATCATCGCTACCGAAGCGTGCGAAATGCATGTAAACAACATCTGCGGGCCGCACGCTTGAGATATGAACTAGCGCTAGCTCGATCTGCATCAACAAACCCGAAACGGTTCTTTGGCTATGTCAAACGGAGATGCAATGCAAATCCGCCTATCCCTGTGCTCTTTGGACCTGACGGCACTGAAGTATCAACCGATCAGGCCAAGGCCTGCTTACTTGCAGAACAGTATGCTAGGTCGTTTGTTCATGAATCTCCATTGCCTAATATCCAATTGCAAGCAAAGATACCCTTAGACTCCTTACTGATGGACCTTTCCATCTCGGAAGCTCAGGTACTCAAGCTCCTGCGTGAACTAAATCCCACAAAAGCTGCCGGGATAGATGCCCTCCATCCCAAACTTTTGTACGAGCTGACTGGGTTGCTGTGTAAACCGATTAAGTGTATCTTTGAGAAATCTCTTCGTAGCTGCTCCCTACCTGCTGACTGGAGAGATCCTATCGTGAGAACTGAGAACTGGTGCGAAGCAGCGAGTAGAAGTTGCTCTGTGTAGCTGCATCATTCGTCGTTTTCGGACATGAACTTTTTATTTATCGTTTCGCTCTTTGTACTTTGCCTCTGCAAATTGTTTGTCTAGTAGCATCTTGAATTTAGCCACTGTGTTCGCTTCTACTATATGCTGAGGCAGGTCGTTCCAGACATTCACCACTCTTCGTTCGAAACAGAGTTGATGGGCGACCCGCTTCAAATCCGGGACGATAAGTTTATACCGGTGTCCTCGCGTGCAGCTTGGTGTGCGCAGATGAAGTAGTTGTCTCAACATGGGGTAATCACCCAGATGTAATATCCGGTGCGTCATGATGAGGTCAACCCTCAGCCGACGATAAGATAGGGTGTATAACCCTAGTTTCTTACATCGGTCTTCGTATGGCATACCTCGTAAGTTGGGAATCAGCCTAGTGGCTACATGCTGCACCCGCTCAAGCTTTTCTACTTCGCCCCGGGTGATGGGACAGTATGCGGGAGTGTCGTACTCCAGCATTGGTCGTATTATCGCGACGAAGAGGCGAGTGGCAATCTCTTCGGGCCAAGTGCTAAAGCTGCGCCTGAGAGCCCAAAGCATACGAAGGCTGTTTTGGTAAAGCCTATTCGTGTTGTCAATGGACTTTAGGTCGCAGCGTGAGAGTACACCGAGGTCGCGCACGAAAGGAGCGGGATGCAACGGTTGTCCAGCCACTGTGTACGTTCGGCCGTGATCATACTTACCCAACCTCATGAATTGCGACTTGCCCTATTTTCAAAAAGGGTGATAAGCACTTACCTGAAAATTATAGACCGGTTAGCCTAACAAGCGTACTGGTGAAAGTATTAGAGAAGCTTGTAATAGATGCTCTGGAAAAGCACTTAGCTAAGTTCAGTTTGCTCCACCCGTCTCAACATGGTTTCCGCAGAGGCCACTCCTGTTTGACTAACATGTTGGTAGCCCGAGAGTGCTGGGCTGAGGCTGTGGACCAAGGACAGGCGGTGGATGTTTTGTTCATCGACTTTTCTAAAGCCTTTGACACTGTACCGCATTGCCGTCTTTTGTTTAAACTAGAATCCTACGGCGTTTCAGGCCAAGTATTGAAGTGGATTTCGGCTTTCCTGGAAGGAAGGCAGATGAGCGTCCGAGTGGGTTCCGGGCTGTCTTTCAGACAAGCCGTTCTGAGTGGTGTTCCTCAAGGGTCGGTTCTCGGACCTCTACTGTTTGCATTGTATGTCAATGACCTCCCTGAGAAGCTTAAGGTACCATCCCTTATGTTTGCGGATGACTTAAAATTTTGGAATACAGTGAGCGGTTCTGTTGGGCCCACGGCTTTACAGACAGCTCTGGACAAGCTTTGGGAGTGGTCAGAATTGTGGCAGCTGCCAGTCAATCTTGCAAAGTGTTCGGTCCTGCGCATAGGATCAAGCACTCCCACAACTTCTTACGTACTTGGCGGAAATGTATTGCGTCAAGTGACTGAACAAACTGACTTGGGTATCTCGTTATCCTCTGACTTCAAATCCAGCGAGAACTGGACAAATGCTACCCGTAAGGGTTTCCGAATGCTGTGGATGATCCGCAGGTCATTCGGCATTATAACAAATGAAATGTTCGTTATATTGTTCTCAGCCTTCGTCAGGCCATACTTGGAGTACTGCGTGCAGGCCTGTCCTCCATGCTTGGTACGCGATAAGATGACACTTGAACGAGTTCTGAGGATTGGTACGAAAATGGTACAAGGATTGAGGCATCTCTCGTATCCCGATAGGCTGCTCAGGTTGCAGATGTTTTCGCTGCACTATAGGCGCCTTCGGGGAGACCTGATTCTTACGTACCGTATATTGACCAACAAGATTGAGCCTGATCTAACTGGACTGTTCCAGCCGGCTCAGATGTCATCTCTTCGTGGTCACTCTCTGAAGTTGCATAAGCCTAGATCTGATCACGTTAGAGCTGACGTTCGGTTTTCACGCAGGGTCATCGACTCATGGAACGCACTACCCAGCGAAGTAGTGTTAGCACCAACGGTGAAGGAGTTTGAACATCGACTCGACGCCCTTGGGTTACAGTTTCAGACCTTTCCGTTTAGTTCTTAACTTTTACATCTATTTCCTTGGCTCCTCACATCTATTACTATTATTGTCTTAACCACACATTCTCTCCTGTACTACAATTACCATTATTTTGTTTTTGTTGGTTCCCTTCTCTTAACCTTTATTCTATTCACGTGGCCGGTACAGTGGGGACTGCTAGTGCAGGCCGCGTGGGCATTGATTGGTTGACCGTTATGTGATTCGTGTGTATTGATTTGGCTCCTCTCGGCTCCAAACCGCTCCCGCGAACTCCATCCTGGTTCAACGACGCATTGAAGAAGGAACACACATGGGAATTCTCCTACCGTTCCTGTCCAAATTGAACTTGAACTTGAGTCGTTTCGCAGCGTAAACACGCTTACTTTGGCTGTTCCATATTTCATGTTAGCACGTGGAATTGCTTGTACACCAACGCTTTATCGCTACGGAACAAGGTGTCCGAAATCTCTTCCCTTGCGCTGGACACGCAAGCTAAAGTTATATGTATAACCGAAACCTGGTTCTGCCCAGACGTTGTGAACGCCGAGGTAGCTATCCCGGGATACGTGCTCTTTCGAAACGATCGTGAAAGCGGCAAAGGCGGAGGCGTAGCTGTGTATGTATCAGACCGCCTCACATGCGTCCCTCTCAAATCTCCGGAACTACTATCTCTTCCCGAATCCCTCTGGATTCGCGTCCGCGGCTCTGGTTCCACCAGCCTCACCCTTGGAGTGGTTTATCGCCCTCCCTCAGCTGCGCCAGAATGGCTGCAGTGCTGGAACGCCGCCCTCCGAGCAGCTGCTTCAGATTTGGGTGCCCCCCTACTCGTCGCAGGTGACTTCAATTTTCCGGAGATAGACTTTACCTCTGGCCAAGCTCGCAGTCAGCACAGCCTTGAGTTTCTTGCCAGTGTTCTAGAACATGGCCTGACCGAACACGTACAGCAGTACACTCGGTGGCGAGACGGTCAAAACCCGTCGAAACTCGACTTGCTGCTCACCCACGAGTCACATCTAATTGACAACGTTAATTTGAGCGCCCCAGTTGGTGCAAGTGATCATGCAGTTATCAGTTTTCGTGTGGTGGCGAACGTCACGCTCAACGCTAAAGCACTGCCCATCAGGCTTAACTTTCGTCGAGCGGACTATGACACGATCAAAGATTTCCTCTCACGAGTCGACTGGGCCCTGGCAACACAAACCCCCACAGTCGACGACCATTGGAACTACATCGCCGCTCACATCCACGACGCAATTAGGGCACACATCCCCACAGTGCACGCTTATGCGTCGAAACGCCACAGGCAACTTCAGCCTGCTACGCTTAGGCTGATCAGGGAGAAGAAGGCCCTCTGGGACAGATTCTTACTTTTTGGCGACTGATTCGCGAGCACAATACTGTAGAGTGCGAAATTCCTGTGTAGCAGCTGTTCGCCAGGACAGAAAAGCGTACCAGCTCTCTCTCGCTAAAACTTCGCCGATAACCCCAAGGTCTTCTTTAAGCATATAGCGTCTCTCACTAAATCGCGCGCTGCCGTTGGCAGCCTGCTCAGACCCGTAGGCAATACCACAACGTCGGACAAAGAAGCTGCGGAATTGCTGAAGACTCAGTACGAGTCCGTTTTCGGCACCTTCGCACGCAGTACAATGGAAGGCGCTAATTTTACCCCCATCGCTGCCAGACATCCCGTGCAGTTTACATCAGAGAATGTCCTGGAGAAATTAAAAAAATTAAGGACAGACAAATCGCCGGGTTTGGATTGGATCCCTCCCATTTTTCTACGTGAGTGCGCTAAGGTACTGGCCGAGCCGCTTGCCTTACTGTACAGCCGCTCTTACACCTGTGCCGAATACTCGAATGCTTGGAAGCAAGGTGTCATAACGCCGATATACAAGGGTGGTGACAGGACAAACCCCTCTAATTATCGCCCGATAGCACTGCTTCCCACTGCCTCCAAAGTAATGGAGAGTATCATAGACGATTTCTTGCGTTGCCATTTAGAAAGTCTGTCCTTAATAGCCCCGGAACAGCACGGGTTCCGCAGGGCTCACTCGTGCACCACGAATCTTCTCGCAGCCCTTGATTTCTGGACTGCAGAGGCAGACAATCATACTCCAACTGACGTGGTTTACGTGGATTTCTCAAAAGCATTCGACCGGGTCAATCACGCACTGCTGTTGAGTAAACTGCCGAGTTTGGGGATCGACCAGCAAACAATCTGCTGGCTAAGTACCTACCTGTCTGGCCGCACCTACCGAGTTCGTGTAAACGGCGCACTCTCCAGCGCTCTGGCTGCCACGACCGGGGTGCCCCAGGGATCCATCCTCGGGCCCCTGCTGTTCAATTTGTTCATCAACGACCTCCCATCCTGTATCAGCAGCCACATACTGCTTTATGCGGACGACGCTAAGATATGGCGACCTATCCGCAGGTCAAGTGATCAGGCACTTCTCCAGACAGATATCGATGCTGCTTATTCTTGGGCCTCGAAAAATTCGCTCCCGTTTAACATCGACAAGTGCAAAGTCATGCAAATTGGGCAAGGTGTGGCTAATCCGTACAATATCGGCGGTGTGCATCTTAAAGCCACATCCCAGGAACGCGCCCTGGGGACCATAATATCCACCGACCTGAGCCCGAGCGCCAATGTAGCTACACTGGCGCGAAAGGCTAGCGTTCGCCTGGCCCTCCTTGGACGTGCACTAGGGTCTTTCCCTAGAGAGACATTTGTCCGTCTCTATAGCACTTTAGTACGTCCGCTGCTGGAGTACAACATACTTGTCCAGCCGCCGTACCTGAAGAAGGACGAGGCCATGCTGGAAACTGTACAGCTCAGAGCCACTAAGAGAGTGGACGGACTATCCCACTTCTCGTATGAGGAATGTCTGGCGGCCCTTAACCTCTTCCCGTTGAAATATCGCAGGCTTCGTGGCGACCTTATCTTAGCTTATTCCGTCCTGACTAATAACAGGCACCCAAACGCAGGATTGCTGGTCCGCGCCTGTACAGATCATCTTCGAGGGCACTCACTCAAACTGATGACTCGTAGCAGTCGCCTTCTGTGCCGAAGAAACAGTTTCAGTGTGCGTATTGCCTTCGCTTGGAACGCCCTCCCTGAAGTTGTTGTCTCAGCGCCCAATACGGAGGCCTTCAAACAGCGCCTAGACGCTTGGCTCTTACCTCGCTGGTCTTCCACATTGCTAAGATCTGGCCATTTGCCAAGCTAACACGCGGCGCTTCTATCATTTTGCTTCTATCCAACTTTGCCGAATTTACCTACACCACTCTCTTGTTCCAGGTATCCACGCTCCCACAGTCAACTCGCTGAATTCTTGTGCTGAACACCACTACTGCGTCGAGACTCACAACATCTGGTACCTACCGACGAGATCAGGACCTTGCCGTAAGATCCCGAGGCAGAACCACCGAAAAGCTACGCTTACTCGTTCTGCGCAAACCCGTGAAACCCAGCCCAGAGGTTTGGTTTACGATATTTGAGATCGAACTGGAAAATAAGGGCATTACGGCGGGCCGTCCGAGGCGCAGTTAGCTGGTGCCATGCCTTCCTTCATCGGTTGTGACGCTGATTGAGAACATTCTATCCTTCCCATCGAATGAGGCAAAGTATGAAGCGATGAAGCAAGAGATTTTAAAAGAGCTACAGCCCAGCGCACGAGCTCGATTTGAACTTATCAATGGTCTCAAGCTTGGAGATCGCAAGCCATCGGTGTTGCTCCGTGAACTTCAGCGCATCGCTGGTCCCTTATTCTTGAGCGAAGAAGGGATAAAAAAGCTGTGGTTTGCACGTCTCCCAGAGCCATTTCCGGTTATTCTGTCCATGTTTATGGATACACCTCTGAAAGACTTAGCTACCAAGGCAGACGCTTCTTTCGAACGGTGGCGTATTCTCCCTGATAAAAACCGAGTCTTATTGTCATGCCGATCTGACCCTAAAGACGAGGAAATTGCGCTGCTTCGCAGCAGAATAGCAGCACACCAATTGTTGTAGTGTGCGTAACAAATGGGCGGAATTAGTGTCGCGTTGTGAGCATGTTGATGTTCCGCTGTGTCGGAGTCCTGGCTCTCTCCAGATGACCTTATTGGTGATCTGCTTATAGACTTCACGTGTTATAATGCTGACAGGCCCTGTTATCAGACTGGTGGAGGAGTACTCTTGCTTATAAGGTGCCAATATAAACTGGGATGCTCCATTTATCATGAGTTCTGCTAACGTTCAGGTGGTATCCTGCTATCTAAGAGCATGGGGTAGATTGGAGATTATAGTATGTGTTTATCGTAGCCCATCCTCCACGCGAGAAGAGGACAGGGATCTTCTTACGTTACTTAGACAGGCGGCAATGGCCGCACCTAATTTTCTGATCGTCGGTGACCTTAACCTTCCGCATGCTGATTGGCAGCATGCTGAAAACAGAGTGGATACTTTAGAGAAGAAACTAGTAGATTGGATGCACGTAAATGCGTTCGAGCAATACGTCAATGTTCCGACTAGGAGTCGTACTGGGAGTACCCCTTCAACCCTTGATATCGTGATCGCCAGATATGGGCACTTGATTGACCTATGCATGGAGCCACCCATAGCTAAGAGTGATCATTGTGTTTTGACCTTTTCTCTGGACACACCGAGGCTTGCAGAAAACCGTCGAATGGGAAGAGATTTAGATCGGATTGATTTTGTGAAGCTGCGGGATCGAGCCCTTCAGATCACTTGGATCCCTGAACAGGACAAGGCCACTTTGGAACAGAGGTGGCTTCCACTTAAAAGTGGACTTCTACAGCTGCTGAACGAATTTGCTCCTCTTCGCCCCAGGAGACATCTTGGGAAACCCCGATGGTGGAGAAGAAAAATTGATAGAGCGATAAAGAGGCGCAATGCTGAGTGGAAAAAATATCAAGAAACTCGGGGCTTCCGATGTTGGTTGCAATACAAAAGGTGTCGAAACATGGCTATTAAGTTACAGCGGCAGGCGAAGTACTCATATGAGCTTAGATTGGCCAAATTTTCGAAAACTAATCCCAAGTGTTATTACAGTTATGTGCAGTCAATGGCGTCTTTAAGAGAGATCAGCTGTCTAACCATGGAGGACGGTACCCAGGCTGTAGACGACGTTGATAAAGTAGAAGCGCTGCTACGTGTCTACCAAAACCTGCAACGGAAGGATAGTGGGTCAGCCTTTCCATCACAGCCGCACTGCTCAACTAGCTACACAATGCGGGAAATTATTCTCAGTGTGTCAGAGGTCTTCACAGTGCTGGCCAGTTTGAACCCTTATAAATCAGCTGGTCCTGATAGTGTACATCCCGCCATAGTTAAGCCTCTGGCTGATATCCTTCAGTATCCTGTAGCGGAGTTATTCAACCAGTCTCTTCAGGAAGGCAAGCTGCCACGTGATTGGAAGGAGGCGACTATTGTTGCCATCCACAAGGGGGTTCTAAGTCGTTGCCTCTTAACTATAGACCTGTTAGTTTGACCAGCATCATGCTGAAATGCATGCAAAAGCTTATAAGGAACAGGATCTGTGAGCAATTGACTGAGCACAATCTAATTAGAGCGGAACAGCATGGCTTTTTTAAAAAGAAGTCTTGTCTTACCAATTTCTTGTGCTTTTTAGACGAGATTACCCGCTGTCTTGATGGTAGAATATCGGTAGAGGTGTGCTATTTGGACTTCAGTAAAGCTTTTGACTCCGTGAATCATCGATTTTTAATTGAGAAGCTGACATGGTTTGGATTGCATCCTCAGCTATTACTATGGCTCTCTGAATTCTTACGTTGAAGGACATTCAGAGTCAGGGTTGGAGAAGCGAGTTCTAGTGTTGGCCATGCCTACAGCGGTGTCCCCCAAGCTTCGGTTCTGGGTCCATTGCTGTTTCTTATGTTTATAAATGACCTGGCTCCTCTTCTTGAGGATCCCTGCTACATCTTCGCAGAGGATTTGGAGCTAGTCAGTAGGGGAAACCGAGCGACATTGGGTAAGGACATCATCACTGTGGTGAATTGGTCAAGCCAATGGGACCTACCTCTAAATGCCAACAAATGTCAACTATTGACTAGTAGTGATAGCGGAATTGCAGTTCAGACTTCTGTGGGATCTCTATCGTTGCGATGTACTGACGAAGCTCATGATCTAGGTCTCATCGTAACGAACAATTTTAAGCCTTCGGCACAGTGTCGCCATGCTGCCAATAAAGCACGATACGAGTTATTTCGTCTTAGGAGGACGCTGAGTAACACTAAAGCAGAAGTATTCTTGCCTTTATATAAAACAGTGGTTAGGCCACATTTGGAGTAGTGTTCAGGCCTGGTCACCGTACCTCCGAAGTGACATCATTTGTTTAGAAAAGATTCAGAAACCAGGATGATTGAAGGTCAGCGAGGGAAGTCTTACGAAGATCGTCTAAGTAGCTTAGGATTATTTTCCTTGGAACGGCGTAGGTTGAGAGGGGATTCGATAGAGACGTTTAAGATCATTAAGGGACTTAGTGGTATTGGTTCCACCCATCTGTTTGAGTTGGCTATGTCAGACCATCTGCGCGGGCATCGCCTGAAGCTCAAACAACACAGAGCTCGTTTGAACATCAGGGCAAAGTTTTTTACGAACCGAGTAGTTAACCTCTGGAATAAACTTCCTTCTGATTTAATGGAGTCTGAGACCGTAGAAGCCTTCAAAAGAGGCTTAGACGATTGTTGGTCTATCCTTTTTCCAGAGGTACTGTAGTTGTACTGAAATATGTAGTGTATTTTGATGCTGGCATATGACAGTGCAAAGATTGCTCTTGTTCTTGCTTCATTCCATTGCAGAAGCAAGAAGAGACAATCCAACGTCGAAGTGCCGGGGACCGCTTCACTTACCGGCACAAGAACTGGACGCTCGTTAGGCGTAGACCTCTATCGTCCGTCTGACCTGACCAATAAAGGCTTCGAAGCGGCATGTGCCACGGTCAAATGCTGACCACGTTTTGGTTACCGTTCATTGCGGCTCGCCTGTGCCTCCACCGAGAACGTCTCTTTCGGCACGAAAGCACAACATTTTCCCTGCACGTTCTCAGTCAGATACTACCAAAGCCGTCGAAGGATTATGTTGGTATCACCGCCAATACGGTGGAAGAGCTAGACGTTGTCGGGTTCCCTGCATTAGGCATGACCCAGCTGCTTCAGGGAAAGCGAATAGCCCGCATCCTAGCACGACAAACGTCAATAACCAAGCAAATCGCCTGTTTTACGTTAAAGATCGACGTTCTTCCATCACGTTCCTCATCGACACGGGAGCGGAAGTCAGCGTCATCCCAGCGACCGCTAACGATAAGCACTCAGAGCCTACGTACAATCTGCGTGCGGCCAACGGTTCTCCTACAGCTTCATTCGGTCAGAGCATGATGAACCTGGACCTCAATCTTCGCCGAGAATTTCAGTGGGTCTTCATGATTTCATTTGTACCCTTCACAATTATCGGTATCGACTTTCCCCGACATTTTGGGTTGCTTGTTGATGCTGCTCGCCACAGCCTTCTACACGACCGTACTAAACCAGGGGTCGAAGGCGTTCTTACTGACGCCCCTATAATCAGTCCCGTTTTTCGAATCGCCGACGTACCATCAGATTATGTGAACCTACTATCTGATTACCCGCGACTGGTGCGACCAGCTGCAAAGTTTCCGCCAGTCACGACAGAGGTCGTTCAGCACATAGTCACGCGTGGTCAGCCAGTTGGCCCACGACCAAGACGGCTTGCTGCTGACACTACATGCAGTACGAGCTGAATTCGACCACATGCTTCAGCTCGGTATCGTCAGACCGTCCAACAGCCCATGGGCGTCGGCTCTGCACATGGTCCCGAAGAAGCTCAAGGGGGACTGGCGTTTTTGCGGCGACTATCAAACCATGAATACGGTTATCACGCCCGATCCCTATCCGATCCCACACATAGTAGACCTCACCGCCAGTCTGGCAGGTAAAATTATCTTTAGCAAAATCGACTTGGTACGCGTATACAACCGAATTCCGGTAGGCGAAGCGGAAAACGTTAAACTGCCGTGACTACTCCATTTGGCTTGTTCGAGTTTCTGCGCATGCCATTTGGTCTAAAGAATGCCGCGCAAACTTTTCAGCGCTTCATCGACCAAGTTTGTCGCGGTTTAGACTTCGCTTACGCTTATCTGGACGACATTTTAATAGCGAGCTCTTCACGAAACGAGCACATGCGCCACGTACGAACACTTTTTGATCGTTTATCTCAACACGGAGTGATGATCAACGCAGAAATGTGTTCGTTTGGTGTCGATTCAGTAACTTTCCTCGACCATCGTATCTCCTCTGCAGGCGTCGTGCCACTGCATGATAAAATTCAAGCCATCATCGACTACTCCGAGCCTCATTCTCTCAAACAGCTCGGGCGTTTTGATGGACTTGTTAACTTTTACCGACGGTTCATACTTAACTGCACCTTGCTGATACAACCCCTCACGGACCTTCTCCGAGAGAAACTCAAGAAATTCACATTTTTTGCTGCAGCACACACTGCTTTTAAGTCGCTGAAAGAGGCTATCGCCAACATAGCTTCTATAGCGCATCACGGTGCATCACTGTCCCTCAGTACGGACGCCTCGGACGTGGCAGTCGGCGCTGTTTTGCAGCAACGCGCAGCCGACACGTAGCAGCCCTTAGCGTTTTTCTCCAAAGGCCTACAACCTACCGAATCTCGCTACAGCACGTTCGTTAGAGAACTACTAGCCGTATATCTAGCGATGCGTCACTTTCGACACGTCTTGGACGACCGCTCTTTTGTCATCTTCACTGACCACAAACCCCGGACTTACGTGCTCGGCTCGACTACCGACCGATACTCCCTAGAGCGTCGCGCCACCTTGATTAACTCGTTCACTTTACAACCGATATACGGCATGTCTCAGGTGTGCACAGCGCCCTCGCCGATGCACTTTCCCGCATCCAAACTATCTCCGCTGACGCCGACACTGCTATCGACTTAGCAGCCATGGCCACAGCGCAACTCAACGATCCTGAGGTTGATCTACTACGCAGGTCTCCCTCTTTGGACATACGACCCGTTCAGCTGACATCATCAGACGGCACTATACTTTGCGATTTAGCTCTGGGCACGCCGCTCCTAGTCGTCCCACGCGGGTTTCGGCAGACCATGTTCGACACCTTGCATGGCTTGTCTCATCCAGGCGTTCGTGCATCGGTGAAACTCGTAACCGCACGATTCCTTTGGCGCAATGTTAATCGGGACGTCCGTACTTGGGCGGATGCTTGCCTTCCGTGTCAACGCGCGAAGGTGCACAAGCACACGAGAAGCCCATTAGGCACGTTTTCATCACGTGCACGTCGACCTCGTAGGTTCTCTGCCGCCTTCGAAAGGCTCAGTGTATCTACTGACCTGTGTCGATCGGTTCACTAGGTGGCCGGAAGCTATTCCCATACCCAACTGCTCTTCGGAAACGGTAGCGAAAGCTTTTCTGGAGCGCTGGGTAGCTCAATACGGCTGTCCTGCTATCGCGATCACAGATCGAGGGTCACATTTCTCGTCAACATTTGCCACGTTGTTTAAGGATTTAGGCTGTCGCCACGTCCAGACGACGGCGTATCCTCCGGCCGCTAACGGCATGGTGGGGCATTTTCACCACCAGTTGAAGGCAGCGCTACGTGCACACGCAGATCCTTCATGGTCTGAAACACTTCCCCTCGTTCTCCTAGACTGTTAAAACCGATTTAGTCGCAACACCAGCGCAGCCAGTCTACGGTTACACGCTGCGGTTGTCCAGACGGCTGGAAGCACCACCCCCACTACTTTCTCTTTTGACCACGGAAGTTACACCGATCGATTGGTTCACCAGATGCGTGAGCTGCATCCTTCCGCTTCTCGATCGCAGAGGACACCAGTGTACATGTCTGGGAAGCTGTCTACGTGCTCACACGTCCTTCGCGCAAAGTGTTCCACAGTCTCTTCAGTCGCCATACATAGGACCTTTTAAAGTTCTACACCGTGCGAGTAAGACGTACACCATTGACTGCGGTGGTCGACGCGAAGTCGTCACCATTGACCGTCTAAAACCCGTCTTTATGGAAGAAACCACCTCGCCTACTTCGTCTAGTAGTGGTTCCTGCGACGTCACAACTCACCGCACCAGCTTACACCATCCTAACACAGTGCAACCAGACCACGATCTCGGTCTACAAGCTTCAGCCGTCCCGAGATCTCCCGAACCTAGTCCGCCACCCACGACCAATCGCTGTGGTCGGGAGCTGCGTAAGCCGGTTCGTTTCTCCGACTATGTACAGTGTAAGTACGTTTAGCTTTCTAGATATTGCATATATTTGCCCCGTTTTTGGTCGATTAACGTTTTGAAAAGGTACAAAAATATCAAAACCCCCGAAAAACCTTTAAACCTTATTCAGCAACCAAAAAATTTAAACACTCAGATCATTCGTTCGTTCCTTTTGGCGTTTTCTGCGCGTGCTTTCCTATTTTCTCGTTTCTACCTACCCCAAACCCATCCCTTCGATCGACTGGCCCACAAGAGGAATGTTTTCGAGGACCCTGACGCGAACGCTGGTCGTTTCTCCGCGGGAGGAGAGTCGCTCCTTCGCGGGACGAGGGTCGCTTCTCCTTGGGACGACGGTCGTTTCTTCGTGGGACGATGATCGTTTCTCCGTGGGTCGAGGGTCGTTTTGGCGCGGAGCGGGGGGAAGGCACTCCCAAGCGCACCGTTTGGCAGCAGCGGAGGTTGAGGTCTTGTCGGCCTTTTTCTGGGCTAGCCAGTTTTTTTTGTAGTCCGACAAGCTCGCTCCAACGACCCGCCGAAATGCACCCTGCCCTGCAATCAATAAATAACAAATCACAAACGGCACAGCTGACTCCGACTTCCGACGAACCCCCATTTGACACGAACGCTCATTTTTACTCGGCACGATTTTGCTTTACGAACCTTGATTCAACAGTCCTTTTCGAAATCGAAGGCTTTCTATGTTCAGCCTTCTAGGGAGGGAGCTCTGTAGCGCCCAAAACGATAACTGATATCTCATGTACAATTTAACTGTTGACCATTTGTACATTATTCTTTTTTGTTTTGAGCTTCTTATAACCGGCTCGACACTCGATCGCCTTGTAAGTTCCCGCGCTCACGTGTTCGCTCTTGCCTTGTTTCATCCGTCCGCGTCCTCTTGTAGCCCATCGAATACAGTCCGCTGTGTCCGACTCCAATTGCCTTCTGATATCCGCGCTTACTTTCGCGCACCGTCTCGGACTAGTATTCACTAGTCCTACAGACCCCACTGGTCATGAGAACTTGACCAGAAAGTGCTTCGTTCACTTTAACCTACATAAAGAGACCGTTCAGGAAATCTGAGACCCAAGAAAGAAAATTGCCAGTAACGCCGATTCCCCGGAGTTTGAAGAGGAGCCGCTCATGCGGGACCTTGTGAAAGACCTTACTGAAATCAACAAACACAACATTCAGACGCTTACCGGCATCTAAGGATTTTGCCCAGTTTTCCCTAGCCACCAGCACATTTGTAGCGCATGAACGCACCCTTCGGAAACCCTGTTGGGCATGAGATAGGAACTCCAGCTCATCGAGATGAAGGCGAAGGGCCCGTTTCAGAATCCGTTCCATGACTTTGCACAAAATCGAATTCAGACAGATGGGACGATAGCTGGCTGGATTCTGTCGATTCCCTCCTTTGTAACTAGGTTTAATGATTCCCACCTTTCAAGCAATTGGAAGCCGCACGACATCGAGGGAACGACGGAAGATTTGACAGACAGGAGCGGCAATGTACCCCGCCACGGTCTTAAGGAACAATGGGTGTAAACCATCAGGACCAGGCGAGGAATACGGGTCTAGGTCAAGAAGAAGTTTCATTACAACGTCAGTGTTAACATTCACGTGCTCCGACAGGGAAAGAGGATTGGGTGCAACGCTATCTGGGAGTGGCGTTTCGGTCGAGTAGACAGAGGAATATTGCTGGGCCAAAAGGCTAGCTTTCTCAACATCTTCATAAACTAGGTCGAGATGCTCACAGGGAGACAAGGTAGGGACACCACTGCCAGCTTTGGTGCTTCGTTTGAGGTATGAGAAGAGCGCCTTGGAGTTTGTACTAGAAAGTGCAGCTAATGACAGCTCGTATTTTGGCGTTTCTCGCGTTTTTTCATGTTGCAAGCATTCCTGACCGTTTCGTAGTAGCAGTAGTCAAGCTCAAATCGCGTACTTCTGAAATGATCCCATAGTTTACGCCTTCCTTTTATCATTGGTCTCAATTCGTGGTCTGTCGATGGAGGGTCTTTGGAGAAGGGGATGGCCTGTTCAATGAGTAACGTCAGCTTGGAGTACAAGTGATTCCACGCTTCGTCAACATTGAGGTGTTCAGGGATACTCCAATCGACAACGCTTGCGGATGTTTTCAGACGAAGGGTATCGGCACGCCAGAAATTCCGACGGTCGGCACGTTGGCTGTAAACAGCGAAGTGACGTGTCCACTGGAATGAGACAGTACAGTGATCACTGCTGCCAATGGCCTGTAGGACTGAAAGGTTCGTGATATCTGATTGTGCTGGGGAAAGCACGAGATCCAGGATATGCGGCGTTTGATCTGGATGAATACGAGTTGGTGTAGTGATATACTGCAGCAAATTACAATGAAGAATGGTCTCCAGTAGGTTGGTCTCGAAGCACTCTGTAGGTCGGTCACAAAGAAGCAGGTTCCAGTCAACAGAAGGAGTATTGAAATCCCTAACGATAAGACAATCCTTTCGTGCACCATGCCTCCTGATCAAGTCCATCAAGCGGGCTCCGGATCCTGAAGGCGCTCTGTAGACGACGCCAAATGTGAGAAACCTCCGTCCATCATGTACGCGACACCAGATGGCATCAAACTCATCGTCTTGGTCACTCATCGCTTCCAATAGACCATTACGTCACCGCCGGACCTCACTTTTGTCGATCGGATCGTGAGAGGTGGTAACCGGGGATAGACACCTCTGAATCCGTGATGTCGTCGAATAGCCGGGTTTCAGTGAAGGCCATAACGTCTGGACGGGTCTCTAAGGCAATCAACTAAATCTCATCCAATTTATTCCTTAGACTGCTCACATTGGCGGTTAACACGCGTGTCCATTTGTGCTTTATTGCCCCGGGATGAGGAGAATCGGTCTCCAACGGGCTCTCAGGGTCTTCCGAACCACGCAAAATAATCCACGATATGGAGGTCAGTTTCACCATTTCTTCGACGTGTTCGTAGCTCCTCAACAGCCTTTTTTCCTTTTTATCCGATCCTCTGGAGAAAGATCACGTAGTACTTAATACGGTTCACTTTTGATACGCGAGGTCCGTCGCAGAATACGGCATTCCTCTTCCGTTTGACACATGATTTTGAAGGGGGCGAACTTTAGGTGGATCCTCTTGCTTCCTGCCGAGCCGGAATGTAGAGACGATATTAGTTCCCTGTTCCCCTTCATCAAATAACAAAGAGACCAAGCGCTTGTGAAGTATTTGATCACCCAAAATTCTTTCCGCTGGGGTGGCTTTGTTCTATTCGACTGCCTTCATAATGGTGAGGCAACGGTCCCGAGAAGGTGGAGTGCGCTCAGGGATTTGCGGTCTGCGAGAAGACGGATTATCTTTGATCATTTTCTCTAGCTCAGTAAGTCTACTGAGAACTAGCTTCATTTGCGACTGAGATGCTGGGAGCTTAGAATTGGGTTTATCCTCGGATTTGGAATTAAACTTAGCGGCATTGGTGACTGGGCTTTGACTGAGTAAGGTTGATGTCACATTTCCCTTCACTAGGGAAGAGTTATCCCAGGCGTTGGATTTCGCCTTGGGCTTAGAGACCAACTTCCGTGGCGGTATGGTTTCAGCTGGGCACAGGCTGGTTGTTGTTGGAGCGGTGGCGCTCGCCACGACAGCATACGTCTTAGGCTTATTTTCCGGTCCATACGTCCTCTTACTGAAAGATAATGACTCGGCCGACGTAGCGGAGAGAGTGCGGCTTCGGTTTAGTTTGGGTGTAGCAGACCCAGATGAAGGTAGGGAAATCGATGATGCGGGGGCTCGTCTTCCGTATTGTACATGGCCAGGGCGGCAGGGCTGCATATATTGAGAGAACGGTTAGCCAGAAGGCGTTTGTCATTCACTATTACTCGGCTTGAGTCACAATGGGAGCTCACGATCTCAGAAGCAGTGCGTTGAAGATATTCACATAGGGCGTCATCGATGTTACAGCACGAAGTGTGCAGCCACCCTTCGCACAGAGCGCATTGAACAGCTTTTGAGCGGGAGGTGACGCGTTTGCTACAACCTATGCACTTGAATGTCATAGTGGTTTGCCGTATTGATACAGAAAACTGAAAAATGCAGAGCAAAAACCTCGACGGGGATCGTTATCCGCAGATCAAGGATCTGGCAGGTTATGGTCGTGTTAGTGTATAGAGGACCTATGAGCACCTCCAATGGGATCATTGAGTTTATACGCATTCACTATGCGAACAAGTGTCTGGTGTTGGGAGACTTCAACCTCCCAGAGGTTTGTTGGGATGATCTATCTTGCAGTTCGGCGCTGGGATCGTTCGGTATAGAACTGCTGGTCTTAACGCTACAGGTACCACACCAGTTCGTGGACCTCCCCACTAGGTACATGAGCAATCAGCAACCGTCCATCTTAAATCTTATTTTTGCTAAATCACGACTTTGTAAATGCATTACTTGCGACTCGCCTCTTGGCGCCAACAATCACGTTTGCTTGTCTTTCCAGTGTACCCTTATCAGGCCTTGCCAATCTACTACCAATTGATATCCTAACGTGTGGGCCGCGCACTTCCAAGCGATACGGTATAAAGCTAGGTCATCATCTTGTGTGATATCTGAGACGGACACTTCACATAGCCTGGGAAAAATTTAAGACTCACCTCGTCGACATTTCTGCACCTTACATCCTACTGGTGAAAAGAATGGAATCGTGAGCGCAGCCTCCGTGGATAGATTCCGCTAGGAAGGGCCTGCTAAAGAAGCGGTCTAGATGCTGGCGAGCATATCGAACAGCTCCGTCGAACCGCACGTTTGACAGGTATTGGTTGGTTCGAATTGAATACAAGCTACACCTTAGATTGGCCTGGCTTAGCTGATACTGCCTCGACAAAGCCCAAGAAACTCTTCGCCTACGTTAAACGACGCTGTGGTGCAAACTGGCCCATATCACCGTTGCTTCGAGGAGATACGACCCATGCCTATAGCGACTATGACAAGGCATGCATGCTTGGTGAACAGTACTCAAGCGGCTTTGTCCGCGAAACAAATACGCCATGCAGAGAACTAGCTTCAAGTGTCACTGAGGACTTGTCTGAATGCAGCCATATGTTCGACCGGACTGTTTGGTTGTATAATCTGGCCCGTTAGATTGGCAGACCTAGTGCGGCTACTTACTTTCGATCACCAGTTCCTTCGCATTGTGGCTCATATCTGGTGGGAACACCGTGTGTGCCTTGTTTATGGCACAGGCAGAGGATGTGAACCGCTCAGCACCGTTATTTCGCGCACCAAGCTCCAATGGCTGAGCCCCGTGTTGCACATGCCAGCACACTGACTCTCGTCGCGTACGTTGTTTGCCCTACTGGGGTGAGGTGGCCATGCGATTACTTCGTCAAGAGAAATGAAGGTCCTTAGTTCGGATTTTGCCTCCGTTGGAGCCTCTATGCTCCTTGGTTGTGGTCCAACCGACAATAAACACGTTTGGCTGGATACACTTGTTGACTTGACTAGGAGCCGACCTCAGTGGTATCTACTTTGAGTTTATTTGTTTCAACTCGTCGCAACGAGACTGGACTTTAACGTGATGCGACGGTTTGCGTACCTCCTTGACCCATTGAGCTATACTGGGTGGTGCCTTCGGGCACCTTGAGAGGTACTCCTACCAGGTTGCTCAATGGTGGGAGGTCAGACAAACTCAGTCTCCTGGTCCTCCAGGTGGGGGGTTTGGAATGGGATGGCGTCCATTTCTGCACAACTAAATACTTGCCACCTCCCCGCTGCCTCGCAGACAGGCTTTAGAGCCAAAGACTGAATGAGGGTCCTAACCCTCCTCCTGTCTAGGTCTGTGCGCCTTGCCAGTATCCCAGCCCACATACAACCATGACTTTTTCTTCCAACATAAACTTCCCCCTGCATCGGCCATCGCGCAGATTATTAAGGGTCGCCTTATCTGCTGCATACAGCAGGGCGGATAAACGAAGCTACCGCTGGCGCCTCCCTTCTTTCTTTTCCACCTGTTTCTCTTACTCCCATCCCGACCCCCATTACTAACCTATAATTCCCAGTTTAATTGACAGCAACCGAAGTGTCACTGGAGTAGAACCATCTCCAGCCATCTTCTCGCGGCGCCCCGGACGCATATCAGCAATAGTCCCTTATAAAGCCACATTGTCCCGTTTCCATGGCGACATTCAATGTTCGCACTCTAAGACAAATAGGTCAATAGGCTGCACTCGCACGCACTTTGGACACACTGGGTATTGATGTGTGTTGTGTGTCCGAAAATATGATCAATTACCCTAATGGGGTTGTTGCATTAACTGCACCCGGCTTATCCTCTCGTTATTGGTTGCACGCATGCGGAGACGCCGATGCAGCACTCACGGGTCAAACTGGTGTAGGTATCATTCTCAGCTCCAAGGCTGAGTCATCGTTGGTTGATTGGATTCCGGTGAACAGCCGTTTATGTGCAGCCCGTTTGACGACATCAGCTAAGGTTGATTCACGAAGTAGTACAGAACGATGTTTGTGATTTCCGCTTATGCTCTCACTGACTATAGTTCAAATGCTGTCAAGGACACATTCTATCATGAATTGAACGCGCTACTATGCAGTGCTACTTGTCAAGATATTATAATACTTGCAGGGGATATGAACGCACAAGTAGGGCGTCTGAGCTTTTCAGAAGCTCAGCTGAGTGATACTTATGGGCTTAACTCCGAACGGACTGACAACGGTAAGCGTCTGCTACAAGTGTGTGTGGAACACCAGTTGTTTCTTAGTAGCACTGCTTTTAGACACAGTGGGCGCAGAAGTGCCACTTGGCGTCCTCCTGTACCTGGCCAGCGATGGACCTAAATTGGCCACATTGTCATAACTTACAGGTGGCGTGGTTCCATCCTGGATTGCCGCTCCTACTGGAATACGTGCGCCGATTCTCATCATGCCTTGCTACGCTGTCATTTCTCCATGAACTTTACCGGGATGCGCACCAAGCGTCTCGCGATTGACAACTGATAAATCCTCTCAGCTCTCGGTCACGCAAGCCTATCAAACGCACTGCGTACCGAACTTTCGCTGCCTAGTTCTAATGACTCTGAACTTTCGTGGAATAGGATCTCGGCCGCCATGCAGGACGCAGGAGCATCTGCTTGTGGCACTATCAGTCGTCACTGCACCAGTTACTGGATATGCAAGAGGTCGGTGAATCTGTAGGAATCCAGAAGAAACCTCCCGACTGGCTCTAAGCCCAATATGACCAGACGGCCTATTAGGCTCGAACTAAAGCGGAGTTTACGTGCTGACAACAAAGCCTGATGGACCAGTAAGACTCAAGAAATGGAGGAGGCAAGAGCAGTAGGCAATTATCGCAACCTCTTCCAGCTAATCCGCACCACTGGTCCCAGAAAACCAGGCGTCAGTGAGCCAATCAGAGACAGCGCAGGTACCCTGATACACAATAAGGAGCGCCGTATGGCTCGTTGGGCGGAACATTTTAAGGTCAGTTCAGCTGGCTCCCTGCTCTCAGTCCTCTTTCTACTCAAGTGATGCAGGCTGAGCCATGGACAGTTAGATTGGGCCTCCGTCGGAGGCTGAGGTCCGAAACGCGATCACAACCTTCAATGGTTTTCGTGCCGCTGACCCAGATTCCCTCCCACCGGCACTGTTTAAGGATGGAGGTGAGATCCTCTGCAAAGCACTGATCTCCTTATTCACATGTGTCTGGAATGAAGAGAGTATCGCGGCTGATTGGAACGAATCGATTATAGTGGCAGTATACAAGAAGGGCAGACGCACAGACTGTTCTAACCACGAGCATTAGCCTAACGCCAGTTGTGACAAAATTACTGGCCTCGATTATTGTTCGTCGCCTCACTGTGGAACGGCAATCTTGGATTAGGGAAGAGAGAAGGCCGGTTTCTGCCCATGGCGTGGTTGTATAGACCATATATTCATTTTCCGGCATGTGCTAGAGCAGCGCCACACATACCGCAGACTGACAGTAGCTGTGTTCCTCGATTTCAAGAGTGCGTTCGATTCAGTCGATCGATCGATTCTGTCCGAAATACTTGCGCGGAAAGGTGTTCCCACGAAATATGTGAACATCCTACGTACTCTATACTTGAACACTACAGGCCGCGTCTGGGTCTACAGTGTCCTATCGGATAGCTTTCCGACCACAAGTGGCGTTCGTCAGGGTTGTCCGATTTCCCCATTTTTGTTCAATTGCGTCGTGGATTCTGTCATGCAGTGTTCCCTTGCGGAATCTCACGATGTAGGCGTTGAAGTGCTACCTGGTGGAATTTTAGTTGATCTTGATTATGCGGACGATATTGTCTTGCTTTTCGACGATGTTGCGGTGGCACAACCAACCCTGAGTAGCCCGTCTAGAGTCGTCGCATTATTTGGTACGCGCTTTGCACCTTCAAAGTGCAAAGTGTTGCTGCAGGACCACCAGCCACTTGTTGACCCCTTGACGCTTGCTAACGAGAAACTCGAGGTGGTTGATCATTTCACTTATCTTGACAACTGCATCAGCAATGATGGGCGCATAGAAATTGACGTAAGCTCACGCATTGCAAAAGCCAAAGCTGCCTTCTTAAACCTGCGGCATCTTTGGCGACACAAAGGAGTTTCCCTACGTCTGAAAGGCCGTGTATACAAGGTCACAGTGAGGGCCGTTCTGCTTTATGGTAGTGAGACTTGGCCCCTTCGGTCTGAAGGTCTGAGGCGCCTTCAAGTCTTTGATCATCGTTGTCTGCGAAGCATTGCTGGAGCCGGATGGCACCAGCGTGTCCGCAACGATGATGTGCGTAGAAGAGTACTAGGTGGTGATATTCATTCTATTTCCCTAGAACAACAGATAGCATTGAATAAGTTGCGTTGGCTTGGGCACTTGCTACGTATTCCTGGTCACCGCTTATCTAGGAGGGCCTTGTTCAGTCTACCAGGTGTAGGGTGGCATAAGGCTCGAGGTGGACTGAAGTTGAGTTGGCAGCGGGAAATGAAGTTATTGACGATTTAACTGGGTACCGTTGGTCCTTCTCCTCTTCCGGGCTAGAGTCCACGTGACTCGCCTTGTGCTTGGCTCGAGACTTTACAGGACATGGCTCGCAGTAGACACCAGTGGTCTGCTTCCGTCTCCAAATCGGATTGCCTGTTTACAGTGTGTTTGGTGCTGAGTTATCTGCGGGGTAATTGCTGATTATGACGCGGGACAGTGAAAGCCGCAAGAAAGCTGTCTCGCTGATGCCGCCTTATCCTTGCACGATTACCAGCTCTTTGAGACGTTATGTTGTCTACACAAGGTGTAGGCGCCTTGACTCGGAATGTTTGTTTAGGGCATTAAGGTTTACATGTAAGTCTCGCTTCTCTCCCTCTTCTTATTCTTTATTTCATAGGTCCTCATGGTTGAATGGCAGCGAAGCATCAGTTCAACTGGTTGATTTACTTCTGTTGTTGATGATTGATGATGTTTTTATTTGTTTCTGCTCCTTGGCTTAGTCTTTTCTCTCCAACTACGATCTCATTTCTTATGCGTGATATAACTCGGCGCACAATAGCTGGCTGGCTGCACTCCGGAACGATGCCCATCCGTTATTGGATGCTAAGCTGACGTGCTTCTGTTACCTGTTTTCTCTTCCTTTCTTATGTATTACGGCACAAATGCTGAGGTGGTTTACACCAGTTAACGTGTGTGATCACTAATGACATTTGACCTTATAACCGGTAGGCATGTTGTCTCCCATGGCTAGGTTTTAAAGGAAGTTAGGTAGCGACCTTTCGTTTACCTCCAAGAGGATTGGCTTGTGGGACTGAGTCTGACCCCTAACCATTGACCTGTCTGGTATGATTGACACTGTAGATCAATGGGTCACGAGGCTACATAAAACCGTTCCACGTTAACCTCCAATCTCTTTGCGATGCATCAGGAGTAAGGAGACGCCCTTCACGTGGTGCGACGGTTTGCGTACCTCTTCGACTTTTTGGATACTGAATACTGAAATTCACCATCATCATCAACAGCAGTACATCAGCCATTTGAACTAGTGCTTCGCTGCCATACAACCATGAGGACCTATGAAATAAAGAATAAGAAGAGGGAGAGAAGCGAGACTTACATGTAAACATTAATGCCCTAAGCAAACATTCCGGGTCAAGGCGCCTACACCTTGTGTAGACAACATACCGTCACAAACAGCTGGCTATCATGCAAAGATAAGGCGGCATCAGCGAGACAGCTTTCTTGCGGCTTTCACTGTCCCGCGTCATAATCAGCCATTACCCCGCAGATAACTCAGCACCAAACACACTGTAAACGGGCAATCCAATTAGGAGACGGCAGCAGACGCGCCAGTGGTGTGGGTAATGAGCCATGTCCTGTAAAGTCTCGAGACAAACAAAAGGCGTGTCACGTGGACTCTAGCCCGGAAGGCGAGAAGGACCAGCGGCACCCAGTTTGGTCGTCAGTGACTTCATTTCCCGCTGCCAACTCAACTTCAGTCCACCTCGAGCCTTATGCCACCCTACACCTGGTAGACTGAACAAGGCCCTCCTAGATAAGCGGTGACCAGGAATACGTAGCAAGTGCCCGAGCCAACGCAACTTATTCAATGCTATCTGTTGTTCTAGGGAAATAGAATGAATATCACCACCTAGTACTCTTTTACGCACATCATCGTTGCGGACACGCTGGTGCGATCCGGCTACAGCAATGCTTCGCAGACAACGATGATCAAAGACTTGAAGGCGCCTCAGACCTTCAGACCGAAGGGGCCAAGTCTCACTACCATAAAGCAGAACGGCCATCACTGGGGCCTTGTAAACGCAGCCTTTTAGGCGGATGGAAATTCTCTTCTGTCGCCAAAGATGCCGCAGGTTTAAGAAGGCAGCTTTGGCTTTTGCAATGCGTGAGCTGACGTCAATTTCTATGCGCCCATCATTGCTGATGCAGTTGCCAAGATAAGTGAAATGATCAACCACCTCGAGTTTCTCGTTAGCAAGCGTCAAGGGGTCAACAAGTGGCTGGTGGTCCTGCAGCAACACTTTGCACTTTGAAGGTGCAAAGCGCATACCAAATAATGCGACGACTCTAGACGGGCTACTCAGGGTTGGTTGTGCCACCGCAACATCGTCGAAAAGCAAGACAATATCGTCCGCATAATCAAGATCAACTAAAATTCCACCAGGTAGCACTTCAACGCCTACATCGTGAGATTCCGCAAGGGAACACTGCATGACAGAATCCACGACGCAATTGAACAAAAATGGGGAAATCGGACAACCCTGACGAACGCCACTTGTGGTCGGAAAGCTATCCGATAGGACACTGTAGACCCAGACGCGGCCTGTAGTGTTCAAGTATAGAGTACGTAGGATGTTCACATATTTCGTGCGAACACCTTTCCGCGCAAGTATTTCGGACAGAATTGATCGATCGACTGAATCGAACGCACTCTTGAAATCGAGGAACACAGCTACTGTCGGTCTGCGGTATGCGTGGCGCTGCTCTAGCACCTGCCTCAAAGTAAATATGTACTGAATATGTACAGAAATTACATACTAGGAAATACACATATGGTGATCCATCGATGTGTTGTCGGGCACGCACACGCAATAACATCATTTATTACCGCTCACTATTAACACAGTTCGGCTGCGCGATTAAATCCAATCAGGTGCAATGCGCTGTTGATATCTGTAGTTCATAAAATAGGCGTCTACGACTTTCTTGAGTTCCGACGCCGATTTCTTCTCGACATTTGTCTCTGGCAAACCATTACAATATTTCACCATTCGACACCGAAAACATAGAGGGTGAGCTATCCGCTTTAGGTCCGATACCACAATGTTTTCCCGATGTCCATGAATGCTATTAGTGCGGGCAGGTGCAGAAGTTATCTTGTCATAGTGATGTCACCCAGATGTACTATCGAGTGCGTCATGAGGTCCGCTCTAAACCGATGATACGACAAGATGTGCAGTCCTAGTCTGCTCCATCGGTTTCCGTACGACACGCCGTAAACTGTGATGAGCATAGTAGCGACGTGCTGAACACGTTCTAGTCTTTGAACCTTGCGACGGATGATCGGACAACAGGAGGGTCATCCGTACTCGAGCATCAGTCTTATGATGGAAGCGAAGAGCCGACTAGCAATCTATCCAGACCAAGTGTCGATGCTGTGTTGGCACGTTCAAAGCATGCGTAGTCCGTCTCCATATAGCTTGTTCGTGATATGAACGAAGCAACTCGCATCGTGAGTGTATGCCTTCACAAAGGTGCGTGATGTAGCGGTTGGCTTGCTAGAGTGCACGTACACCCACCATCACCCTTTCCGCAGGCTCCTAAATAACGACTTGACTGGACTGACCACCAGGTCGACATATGCAGACCACATGGATGGGCGGTTGAGTTCATGCTGAAGTTCTTCTAAGTCACTGGGAGCATCCACTACTCTCCAAATCTTTACTTCGTCTGCAAACAAGGCGCACGATAACCGAAGAAGCTGGGGTACTTCTTTAAGGTAGACCAGGAACAGAGTAAGCTGCACTGGTGAAGTGATACCAGTTATTTTGATGATCATCCATCTATGTTTCCCACTTTCGGGTGGTTCCATAGGGCCATGTGAGAGCTACTTCTACCGGGTTGGTCTACAGTTGGAGATCAGACGAACTCAATCTCCTGGCTATGCAGGTTAGGGGGCTGAAAATGGGGCGGCTTCGGGTTCTTTAAAGCCGGCTCGTTGCCGCCTCTTCGCTGCCTTACGGACAGGCTTCGGTGGAGGACCCTAATTGTTCCTCATCTGGATTTGGGCACCATAGCAGTATCTCAACCTACCTACAACTATGTATGTTCTACCAAACTTTAACTACGTCCTGCATCAGTCATCGCTCAGCTTTAAAGGTGTCACTTTATCTGCTACATACAATGGAACAGCAAACAACAACACAGCCATGTATGCTGATGCTTCGCTGCCGTACAAACATGGTTAGCTACGGAATGAAGTATAATAAGAGATTTTAACGCACGAGTGGGCCGCCTGCCACCAAGCGAGCACCATCTTGGTGGGTAGTTTTGACCTCGATAGCAGCCGATCAGACAATGGAGACAGACTACTGACTTTTTGTTCTGATCATCGCTTGTTTCTTTCGAGTACAAGTTTTCCTCATTCGAAAATGCAGACTGCTACCTGGTGTCCGCCTTCTCCTACACAAGAATGGTCCCTGCTTGACCACATATTAATAAGCTACAGTGGTCGCGGAAGCGTAACAGACTGCCGATCGTACTGGTCAACTTGTCTGGACTCCGATCACGCACTGATTCGCGCCAAATTTTGCACGCGTTTCGGAGAATCATCCAGACGTATGCACTGCCGACCGAACGTCGAAACTCTGCAACATCCTGCGACGTTAGGCAAGTACCAGACTTCTCTGTCAACACTAATTGCTTCTTCCTCAGACGATGGTCTCAATTTGCAATGGATGCACATCAAACACGCTTTACTTTCTGCCAGTACTGTCAGTTGTGGATTTGCTTGTCACCCGCCGAAAAGCTGGATCACCACTGCCTGCTTTTAGCTGATGGACAGACACCGCTTGATCCCAGCCGGCACCAGCTGTAATGAGGAACGCCGATCCCTAGATCGAGCGTTACGTAGGAGCATACAGAAGGACCGTGAGACCTGGTGGTGTGAACACGCTAGAGAGCTTGAACTTGCTAATCTCTGGTAATACCAGAAAACTGTTCCACCTCATCGGAGTCACCAAAAACTTCCGATCAGGAGTAAGCGAAACCATCTGCGAAGTTGATGGCTCTCTAATCCCTAGTCTTCAACGACGGTTGGAGCGATGGGCCGAACATTTTCGCTCGCAGTTTTCCTGGCCGCCAGCTCCATCTGTTTCCCTTGGGGCGCGCACTGGTGATGAGTGGACTGATCCTCCCTCACACCAGGAAATCTGGCGAGAACTCTGCTGCCTAAAGCATTATAAGGGGCCCGACGCTGATGGTCTACCTCCTGCTCTATTTAAAGATAGGGGCTCTTCGCTGGTTCGGAAACTCACCGTTTTGTTCTCAGAAGTCTGGGCAAAAGAGGAGGTTTCACCATCCTGGAGTGAGTCGATAGTCGTCCTCATCTTCAAAAAGGGCCTGTGCACAAATTGATCCAATCACAGGGGCATAAGTTTGGTTCCCGTCGTTTGCAAGATTCTGGTGTCCATCATCCTTCGCAGCCTATCCCCAACACGTGAATCACTACAGCGAGAAGAACAGGCAGGGTTCCGCCCTGGTCGCGGTTTTCATACTCCGGCAGATTCTCTAGCTCCGCCATGTGTATCAAAAGACAACCATTGTTGTGTTTTTGGATATATGTGTGGTCTTCGATTCTTTCGACAGGGCTGCATTGTGGCACTGTCTGTTGGGGAATGGTATTTCCGGGAAGTTCGTTTCCATTCTGCATGCTCTGTATAGTCTGACCTCAGGTAGAGCTAGGGATTATGGCAAGATCACCTTTCTTTGTTGTAACCAGTGGAGTTCGACAAGGATGCCCTCTCCATTCCTCTTCATCTTCGCCATTGAGGATGTCTTCAAAAATGCTCTAGAAGACGTTGAACGCTGGCGTTGAGCTCCTCCCAGGTGGTCGGGCGCTTGATTTGGATTACACTGATGATATCTTATTGTTGGATGACAGTCCGCAGGCTGTCTAATTTGCACTTAACCGCCTGGTGATTGAAGCATCGAACTATGGCATGCACTTTTCACCATTCAGATGCAAAGCGCTTTTTCAAGACTGGTATACGCCCCTACTTGCACTTACCATCGATTGGGAAACGTTAGAAGTGGTACAGAGTTTTGTCTACCTGGGAAGCTGCATAACTGCTGATGGGGCTGTTGGAAACGAGGTTTCGATGCATATCTCAATAGCTCGTCTCCTCTTCTCCAGGCTGAGGCATTTATGGCACCGCTATGATATTCGTCTCCCCATCAAAGGACGAGATTATAGTGCTGCTGTCCGCGCTGTACTGTTGTACGGTTGCGTGACTTGACCTGCTCGTACCGATGACCTACATCGACTGTCTGTCTTCGAGCGCCGTTGCTTGCGGTCTATCACCCGTGTGTGGTGGCTGAACCACGTAACCAACGCCGAGGTCAGATAGGGTGTCTTGGGTGGAGACAGCCACTCCCTCGAGGCGCTTGTTTCGCTGCGTCAACTACGATGGTTCGGACACGCACTGCGTATGCCCGTTCAGCGCCTTTCGCGTCGTGCCTTGTTCGCGGTCACTGGACAGGGTTGGAGGAGGCGGTGTGGTGGACGGCCTACAACTTGGAGAAGCAGGATGAAAAAGCTGACAAAACTGCTGGCCACTGTTGGTTCCTCCCGACTCCCTGGATGGGTTCCCAAGGATTCTGAGTGCAGTTGGTTGGAAACCTTGGAAGTCATGGCTCGAAACCGAACTCAGTAGCGGGCGTGTATCCCGGCTTGTTGCGGTGATTCCCCTTCCCTCCCTCAATAAAAAACATCTAAAATCTCAAACACGGTAAAAATGAACGAAAAAGTTCGTTTTCTAACCCTGTTTTCCTATTCCGCCATGGTTCCGACGGCACAATATCTGTACACAGATTGTTATATATATATATATATATATATATATATATATATATATATATATATATATATAGGCAGGAGAGCCTATGGTGCGCTGAGGCTGGTGGTGGCTAGATCCTGACAGATGGTCTACCCACTGCTGCTACTGTTGCGCCATAGTCTCATGTCCTGGGCGCCTCCACGTGGCGACCGCTGGGTGGGAGTTGGGTTTCGCCCTTCTCCCTGCTAAGATCCAGGACACCAATCCGCATGAGTCGGCTAACTGACCATGTGCTAGACCCGCTGCCTTTCGGGTGTACATTTAATCGAAGGCTTTGGCTGAGGACCCGAGTCGTTCTCCTGTCAGGTGTGGGCGCCCTGGCAGTATCCTAGTCCATCCTCTTCAGAGGTTAGGAAGTGGTCGATGGCCCTCTTCCCGTAAAACCTAGCCATGGGAGACAACAGGTTTACGGGTTATAATCTCAAAGCTCGATTGGCGTAGAGCACGAGGGCCACGCATTGTCTCTGACGGTGGGAGGACACCTCCGGGTGTTCAATGGTTTGCTACTGCCCGCCTCAAGCCAGGCAGCCCCTGGTCAAATTGGTGCAAACCCGCCAAAACCCACCTGCGTCTGGCCGTGGTCGCAGGTGCGTATCCAATTACGGTCGCAAAACATATGATAATTGTTCCAGAACCTCAAAGGCTGCGTGTGACGGCCGTCAAGCAGATCCCAATCTGTCTCTGCAATCACATTCCCGAGCTGGATCTGCTCTCCACTGCCTTGTGGGTCAGGCTATTGAGCCAAAGGCTCCGGGTGGAGTCCCTCAAGCAAACCTCCGAAGCACAACGACCACCTCGCGTGCGACTGCCCACCAATGCAATCGTATGCCTGCGCGCAAAGCACTCAGCATCGGGTGCTGGAACGTGCGCACACTACTGGACCGGAACTCCAGCGAGCGCCCGGAGCGACGCACTGCACTGGTCGCAATGGAGCTGGCGCGCTACCACATCGATATTGCGGCGCTCAGTGAAACTCGGCTCGCTGAGCAAGGTACGTTACATGAAGCAGGTGCTGGCTACACATTCTACTGGGTGGGGAACGCCGCCTCAGCACCACGTGAACATGGGGTCGGATTTGCAATATCCGATCGCCTCCATGGCCAGCTGGTGGGTGAACCAACGGGCATCAGCGCGCGACTGATGACTGTTCGCCTACGACTCGGAAGAGGTAAGTTTGCTACTTTATAAGCACGTACGGTCCGACCATGTGTTATCCTGATGACACGCGTGATCAGTTCTACACTGAGCTATCCTCCGTGATACGGTCTGTGCCGAGGAGCGACCGACTATTTCTGCTGGGTGATTTCAACGCGCGCGTTGGACGTGATGCATCAGCGTGGACAGATGTTATCGGTGCGCATAGCATTGGTTCAGCGAATGCGAACGGTGACAGGCTGCTCTCACTGTGTGCCACTCACGGCCTGACGATCACGAACACTCGATTTGCACTGAGTGCGAGTGATATAGCAACTTGGACGCACCCACGGAGTGGTCACGCTCACCTGCTCGACTGTCATCGTACGTCAGCGTGATATGCGTGAAGTGCGCATGACACGTGTACTGCGTGGAGCTGAGTGTGGCACTGATCACAAATTGGTTCGGACCAAACTGTACATATATTTTCGTAAATCGATGTATTGCACTCCCGCCGTGAATCGGCGTAAATTTAACATTCTCTCCCTCGGTACTGTGGCGAAACGTACTGAGCTGGAGAAGGCGATGGCTGCACGCCTGTGTGGTGATGTGGACTGTATAGCCACAGTGGGCGACCTGTGGCACCACATTCGCGACCAGGTGACAGCTGCTGCCGAGGAGACCATCGGGCGCGCAAACTGTAAGCGGCCTGATTGGTTTGATGACAACAATGTGACGATTGGCGCATTGGTGTCAGAGAAGAATGCAGCATTTGCTGCACATGTGGCAGACCCCAGTGACTTGGGGCAGAGTAGTCAGTTTCGCAAACTTCGACGGCGACTGACCCGAGAGCTCCGTCGCATTAAAAATGCATGGTGGACGGAGAAGGCGAAGCAGATGGAATGCTACGCCGAACGCCGTCAACACAAGGAATTCTTTGACTCCTTGAAGGCGGTGTATGGACCGAGATTGGAGCCTCTGAGGACACTGATCGATGGTAGTTCAGGCGCTACCTGCACCCAGACTGCAGACATAATGCAGGTCTGACGGAAACACTTTGACTGTCTCTTGAACAACCGTTCAGAGATCGACTGGCCTACATTGAACGGCCTGAAGCAGCACGATGTGAAGGCGGATCTGGCGGATACGCCGACACTGGATGAGACGCAGAGAGCACTTGCTCAGCTGCGAAACGGCAAATGTGCCGGAGGTGACGGGATCCCACCTGAAGTATTGAAACACGGTGGACCCGCGTTGTTGACTGCGCTGCACCACTTGGTGCAACGCGTGTGGATTGAGGAGGAGGTGCCTCCTGAGCTGAAGGATGCCCTTGTGCTACCACTGTACAAGGGCAAAGGTAGCAAGCAATGTTGCACGAATTATCGTGGCATCAACTTGCTGAGTTGTGTGGGCAAAGTGATTGCCCGAATCCTGCTCAACCGCCTCGTCAGTCAGGTTGTGGAACCTAACGTGGCGGAAGAGCAATGTGGATTCCGTTCGGGTCGCAGCACTATAGATATGGTGTTTGCGGCTCGTCAGTTGCAAGAGAAGTGCAGAGAACGACACCAGCCATTGTACTCGCTTTTTGTTGATTTCACCAAGGCATTTGATACGGTGAACCGCGAGGCATTGTGGCTGGTGTTGGGTAGGTTTGGTTGCCCGCGTAAGTTTGTAAGTTTAATTGAATGTCTGCACAGTGGTATGCAAGCGAGGGTGCAGCTGAGTGGAGAGACCTCGGATGACTTTGCAGTTGTCTCTGGTGTGAAGCAAGGCTGTGTCTTAGCTCCTGCCCTGTTTAATATATATCTTCATGCAATGTTGTCTTGTGCTTTTGATGCGGCTTGTGCTTACGGTGTTCGTGTGGAGCACCGTATTGACGGTGGGTTGCTGAACATCCGTCGTTTCGGTGCGAGAACTCTAGTCTGTGAGACAACTATCCGTATGTTGCTGTTTGCTGACGACTGTGCGTTGTTTTCACACAGCGCGGATGAGTTGCAGCACATGACTAGTGCTCTGGCTTCGACAGCAGCCAAATTCGGGCTCACCATCCACACAAGCAAAACTGTGTCTCTTTCAGCCTTCACCGGAGGTGCAATCTTCAATATTGCCGCGAATCAGCATTGGTGCTGAAGTATTGGAAACCACCTCCCGTTTCAGCTACCTTGGGAGTGTGATATCGACTGATCAGCAGCTACACGTTGAGTTGCGTAATCGCGTGTCGAAGGCGGCAGCGGCATTCGGGAAGCTTGAGTACCGAGTGTGGAACAACCATCAGCTTAGCATTGGCACGAAGCTGATGGTGTACAAATCCATGGTACTGTCCGTTCTTCTATACGGCAGTGAAACGTGGACGATGTACCGTCGGGATGTGCGATATCTCGAGCGGTTCCATCAGCAGTGTCTGCGACGAATTTTCTGCATCAGTTGGGGCGCCAGAGTTGCAGACACGGAAGTGTTGCGCTGAAGTGGGATGTATGCAGTGGACTGCATACTTTTACTGCGACACCTGAGATGGCTCGGTCATGTGAGCCGTATGGATTCGGCGCGGATACCGAAACAACTTTTATACGGTCAGCTGAGTATTGGGAAGCGGCACGTGGGGAAACCAAAGTTACGTTACCAGGACATGATTAAAGTGAGCCTCACGCGTTCTAACCTTGATTGCAGATCATGGGAATCGAAGGCGGTTGATCGTGGTGCATGGCGCGATCTAATCACGAAGGCAGTTGCTGAAGTGCGGGAGAAAGACCTCATGCATGCAGAGAAGAAGCGGAAATTGCGGAAGCGGCAAGCACCAATGAATTGTACTCCATCGACATCGAGCGCATGGTGCTGTAGGACATGCGGTCGCGAGTGCCTTAGTCAGGCAGGCCTAGTGAGTCATGAGAGAGGTCACTCGGGACCACTGCCGAAGCGACGACGGGTCCCGCAGTGAACGTAGGCAGCACCGGCGCAGCGTTTGTAGGCACGCTGAATTCGATTTACTAACCGCATGCTTGCATGCTAAGTCTCTTTATTTCAGGTGGTGGGTTTTCGGTTCTGTCCTAATGCCTTTCTTTCTCATATAAATGTATAATGGGCCATGAGCTATGTCATTAGGGGCCACTACAGAAGCGACGACGGGTCCTGCAGAGAACTAGGGCGAGCCGGCGCAGCGTTTGTAGGCACGCTGAATTCGATTTACTAACCGCGTGCTTGCATGCTAAGTCTCTTTATTTCAGGTGGTGGGTTTACAGTTTTTACTTTAATGTTTTTCTTTCTCATATAAATATCTCCCTGTACTCTATTCCCTTAACTTGCACACCTCGCCTAAGCCAATTGTATTCGATTTCCATAACACTTTTGTGTTCGTGGCATTCCGTGAACTATACTTTCTGACCTCGTGCACTTAGCTAGGATTTGTTTGTAAACAACTTATTACATATGTTATTTAATTAAGGTCTATATCACCGTTTCCTTATGCATTAATCGAGTTTTTCTCTTTTCTCTCTCCCTTTCTCAAGTGATTGGCTGTTGTTTGATATCCCCGGTGTGGATGCGCTTGTGTTCGTGGCATTCCGTGAACTATACTTTCTGACCTCGTGCACTTAGCTAGGATTTGTTTGTAAACAACTTATTACATATGCTATTTAATTAAGGTTTATATCACCGTTTCCTTATGCATTAATCGAGTTTTTCTCTTTTTCTTTTTCTTTCTCTCTCTCTCTCTCTCTGAAGTGTTTGGCTGTTGTTTGATATCCCCGGTGTGGATGCGCTTGATGTGCATGTTGACAAGGTGCCTACCTGTCTATTACCCACTACCTCGTCCATACTGGCTCCAGGAGACAGTTGGTCGTTTCTGGAGGGGACGGGGTGCGCGGTCTTTGTGGCCGTGTTAGGCTCGAAGAGTGGTTCCATGCAGTCAGTGTGGAGCGGACTACGGTCCAGCCACCGCCTTGTGTGCGGTTGATTCCCCAAATACAGTGTGCTTGTGTTTGCCTGTGAAGGAGTGTGGGCCGGCTCCGTTGATGAAACGTGGTTCCCATCCGCATGCCTCCCGGTCTTATTCCTTCGGGTTTACACTGGATATGGGGTGTGTGGTTGGAGCTGTGGGTGGTGCAGCGCAAGCCATCCATGGTCCCTCTGTAGGCGCAGGCGTCCTGTGGCTTGCCACAGTGACAGGCAAATCCGAAACCGGATGCCGCCAACCATATATGGTTGGCGGCATCCGGTTTCGGATTTGCCTGTCACTGTGGCAAGCCACAGGACGCCTGCGCCTACAGAGGGACCATGGATGGCTTGCGCTGCACCACCCACAGCTCCAACCACACACCCCATATCCAGTGTAAACCCGAAGGAATAAGACCGGGAGGCATGCGGATGGGAACCACGTTTCATCAACGGAGCCGGCCCACACTCCTTCACAGGCAAACACAAGCACACTGTATTTGGGGAATCAACCGCACACAAGGCGGTGGCTGGACCGTAGTCCGCTCCACACTGACTGCATGGAACCACTCTTCGAGCCTAACACGGCCACAAAGACCGCGCACCCCGTCCCCTCCAGAAACGACCAACTGTCTCCTGGAGCCAGTATGGACGAGGTAGTGGGTAATAGACAGGTAGGCACCTTGTCAACATGCACATCAAGCGCATCCACACCGGGGATATCAAACAACAGCCAAACACTTCAGAGAGAGAGAGAGAGAGAAAAAGAAAAAGAGAAAAACTCGATTAATGCATAAGGAAACGGTGACATAAACCTTAATTAAATAGCATACGTAATAAGTTGTTTACAAACAAATCCTAGCTAAGTGCACGAGGTCAGGAAGTATAGTTCACGGAATGCCACGAACACAAAAATGTTATGGAAATCGAATACAATTGGCTGAAGCTATGTGTGCAAGTTAATGGAATAGAGTACAGGGAGATATTCATATGAGAAAGGAAAGCGTTAGGCACAAACTGTAAACCCACCACCTGAAATAGAGAGACTTAGCATGCATGCACGCGGTTAGTAAATCGAAATCAGCGTGCCTACAAACGCTGCGCCGGCTCGTCGTAATCCTCCGCAGGACCCGTCGTCGCTTCTGTAGTGGCCCCAAATGGCACAGCGCATTGTCCACACCAACCATATATATATTTATATTTATATATATATCTAAGAGGGCGAGCAGGGAGATCTAGCCCTAAACAACCATTCATTGTCAAGAAGTCTACACCTCTTATCATTATCAACACCATCATCAGTGCACATTGGCGGAAGGTGAGAAATACCCTTCAACTATTGTGCCGCAATACATAAATATAACACATACGAATAAAACAAGCTGCTGAAAATTATAGAATGCTAAGAAAACTGGCGACAGACTACTTAGTAACATATTATATGTCAAGAGGGAGATCTTGGTTGGAGGTAGTCGCAGGGCGGGATGGGGAGGGACAAAGGAACTCCATTGTAGTCGGTTCCCTGCCATGTCAACTAGTGTGTCCAACCAAACGTGATCATCGTCCTTAGAACCCCAGCCAGACAGTTGGTACTCACCAACCGACGCCGACTTCGAAGTGAGGGATTTCATTTTTCTTGACCAAGTCCTTGCTTGGCCGCCCCTCATCTACTTCCATCCGCACCCCCAGCGAGTAAACAACGCTCGTCGCATGACTCCATTGGCTGATATGCGCAACACGTGACCTAGCCATCGGAGTCTGGTGCGTGATATAATGGTGCTGAGCGGGTCTCTCGCTCTTCCTGAACCAAATACACGACATCGAACACGCCCATTGCTCACGCGGTGCTCCCACCAGACATGAGCTAAGGTGCGAAGGTAGCGGTGCTCAAACGTGAGTAGCCTCTTTATGTCTGGATTGAATGAACGGCTGCATTGTGAACTCTACCCTTCAGGGCGAAGTGATATCGCGCCGGCTCCACAGATGGCCGTGATTGGCAAAAGTTCCTCGAAATTTTGCTATGCGCTTTGTGATCTCATCATTCTTTCCATTGGCGCTGATATAGCTGCCTAGATACTTGAATTTCTCGACGACTTCTAGCTGATCCCCACCAAGGGTCAGCGCAGGGTTGGGTCCCTGCCAATCTTAGAGGACTTTGCATTTCGAGGGTGCAAAGCACAGTTAACACGACTGACAGCCAGCGCTAATTTGTCCAGCCGTACTTGGCACACTTGAAAGCTGTCTCAGATAGGGGCAATGCGGTCGGCGTACTCCAAGTCAATAATTCGTTCGCCTGGGAGAAACTCCACACGTTGCAGGTCTTGTCCAGTGAACTCAGTATTTATGCCATCACAGACAGCTGACCATCGTGCGGCGGCTTTCATTACCCCGCGTCATAATCAGCCATCCCCCCGCAGACAGCTCAGCACCAAACACACTTTAAACAAGCAATCAGACTAGGAGATGTCAGCAGATACGCCACTGGTGCCGACTGCGAGTCATGTCCTCTAGCGTCTCTAGCCAAGCGCAAGGAGGGTCACGTGGACTTCAGCCTGGACGGCTAGACAGACCGACAGCCCCTTGTTTGATCGTCAGAGGCTTCATTGCTCGCTGTCAAGTTAACTTTTGTCAACCTCGGGTTTTGCGCCACCCCACATCTGACAAATAAACCAGGGCCCTTCTCAGTAAGCGGCAGTTGGGTATACGTAGTGCGTGTCCAAGCCAACTCAGTGTTATCTGCTGTCCTAATGAACTATCACTATCATTGCCTAGCACTCGCCAACGCATATAATCGTTACGGACATGCTGGTGCCATCCGACACCAACAATGCTTCTCAGACAGCGATGATCAAGGACTTGAGTGTGCCGCAACTCCTTAGATCAGTGGCACCACGGATTGATAAAAGCAGAAGTAATGGGATGCTTGTCAGGCGAAAACGCGCCACCAGGAACATGAGACCAGATACGCGAGCATCACGAGTTTGGCTAATGCGCCGTATGCGTGAGGTTCCTTTACTGCTGATCTGTCCTATGTCGATACACTTACCAAAATACAGCATTCACTAACGCGACTGTATCTCGGTTGATTTCCTCATGTTTTGTAAATTCATCATTTATCTACCCTGTGACATCACACGAATTAGTGTGCATGAATACAATACACAGTCGAAAGCTATATGAAGAGGACGACCATTGACGACTAAGTGCAAACCGTGGTCCAATATTGCAGCTTAAAACTCGTTTCCATGACCCAGATGGCGGACATCAGCATTACACGCTCTGTGATCAGTACCACACGGAGTTGGCGATCCTTTTATAAGTAACTAACCCATACCTTTTCAGATGCACTGCTTCGCCGGTTGTCTTGCTGCATTTTAGTGTTCATTGCTGTTTCCTCCATATAGAAGCAGGAATGAGACGTAAATTACTCCTCTCTAACCTACCGAACAGGTCGATTGCATTCAAAGGGCATGCGATACATCAATCAGTCCCTTCGTTTCGCACATCCCACAATCCCAATGGATACATGGTATAGTGACGAGCGGTGCGAACCATCTCTACTGTACAGTGTATCGCGAATCTGCTTTTTGTGGGTTTTTTACTGTTTTCCGAGCTGAGCGATTATTTTGCGGACGTTTCCTTACCAAACTTGACAAACTCGTCAGTGCGGTTTTGAGGGCTTGTTTTGCGGTCTGGAAATACTGTCTTGCGTTGTCATCAGGGAATCTGTTAACTTCTTCGCCAAACCTCTATCCACATTATATACATTATGCATTCAGCAAAGGAAAACTGTTGACTTCTGAGGAAGTGCCAGTATTACACCATTACCGAAGAAGCGATCAAGCACAACAAGAGATCAGACACAGGATCATCCCATTTCTCACTCATAAAGTTGAAACTAATATATTCTGCACTGCGGAACAAAAGGTTTTGATGAGTTTCAAAAATAGACAAGAGCATAATTATACTGCTAGCCGACAAAGGACACCTTACTGTTCTAATGGACAAAACCGATTACGTACTGAAGGCACAACATCCGCTCAGCGATACCAACACACACACCAGCCGATAAATGCAGATCCGACAAAACGCTTAGAAGTTAATATCAAGCGCACTCTGCTAAAACTAAAACTAAATGTGCGAGTCACAAAATTAGAACACAAAAGCGCAGTGCCTCTTTACCCCATCGTGTCGCTACCTGGAGCACCAAACTACAGACTTGCAAAATAGCTTAGGAGATGGCTAGAACATATAATTGCGGGATCAGAACCCTCGATCAACTTGGCCGTACAGTTTCTAGCAAAACTCAAAATGACAACCATAGAACGCGGGTTTCGTCGTTGTCGTGGCTACATCGACCACATCTTCACCTTACGTCAGTTGTTGGAGCACCGTCACACATATTGGCGGCCCACCGTAGTCGTGTTCCTCGACATCAAAGGTGCCTTCGATTCGGTTGATCGATGTGCCCTTTGGAATTGTTTACTCAGGAAAGGTATGACCGAGAAATATGTAAATATTATCCAAGCATTATATGCGCGTAGCACGGGCAGAGTGAGGGCTTACGGCAAGCTGTCGAGCCTTTTAATATCTCCAGCGGTGTGAGACAAGGATGCCCGCTGTCACCTTTCCTCTTCAACTTCCCTATTGACGAAGTCATGGAGATTGCATTTACAGGACATGAATTGGAAGGTGTGGAGCTACTCCCAGGAGAACGACTTCTTGACTTGGGGTATGCAGACGACATTGCCCTCATCTGTGACAGCTCCCAGATGTGCCAAGCCGCGCTGGACAGATTAGCACTGGCTGTCAGTCGCTTCGGGCTTTGCTTTGCACCATCGAAATGCAAAGCGTTCCCCCAAGATTGGAAGAGATCGCCCCCTGTGCTGACTCTTGGTGGGGATCAGCTAGAAGTCGTTCAGAAATTCAATTACCTGGGAAGTTGTATCAGCGCCCTTGGGATCGAAGACGAGATCACGAACCGTATAGCGAAAGCTCGGAGTGCTTTTGCTAACCTTCGCCACCTATGGCGGCGGCGCGACATTACTCTCTCCCTGAAGGATAGAGTGTGCAATGCAGCGGTACGTTCGACCTTACTTTACGGTTGCGAAACCTAGCCCCTAAGATCGGCGGACATGAAGAGGCTACTTACGTTCGACCATCGGTGCCTTCGCAGTTTGGCTCACATCTGGTGGGAACACCGCGTGAGTAACGAGCGTGTTCGACGCCTTGTTTACGGCCCAGGAAAAGGTAATGAACCGCTCAGCACCGTTATTTCCCGCACCAGGCTCCGATGGCTGGGCCACGTGTTGCGCATGTCAGCCCACCGACTCCCTCGACGTGCGTTGTTTGCTCACCGGGGATGTGGGTGGAAGAAGAGGAGAGGTGGCCAAGCGATGACTTGGTCCAGAGGAATGAAGTCCCTCACTTCGGAGCTAGCCTCGGTTGGAGCTTCACGGCTCCCTTGTTGGGGTCCAAAAGACGGTGAACACGTTTGGCTGGATACACTTGCTGACATGACAAGGAGCCGACCTCAGTCGCGTTCCTGCTGTGAGTTTCTTTGTCCCTCCCCATCCCTTTTAGCCTCGCCCTCCATCTACGATCTTATTTCGTAGGTCAAAACATAATTAACTTTTTTTTGCCTAGTAGCCGGCCGGTAGCTTACCGGAACGATGCCTATCCGTTGCTGGTAGCTCAGCTGGCATGCAACTGTCGTATTTATTTTTCTTTTATGTATTATATGGATGTATGTATTTCCTTTATGTATTGCGGTACTATAACGGAGGTGTTTTACCACCTCTAGCTGACATGTATAATGATGATGATGTTGATGACCATAGAACGCGACGAACTAATGGCCATTATTGGTGTGATGGCGCTATTCACATCGATCGACATCAACTTGATGAAATAAACATTGGTTGCGGCTTCCGACATAAGTAGTACAATCAACGCCAGACAAATGATGGAGTTGCTGGGATTCTGTCTAACATGAAATTTCACTTTCAGCGACCAAATTTATAAGCTGATAAAAGGCACACCAATGAGATCACTGATCTCTGAACTGGTAGCCGAAATAGTGATGCAGGCCCTAGAACGGATAGACCTTCCAATTGCGAAACCGAAACTTTGGGTACGCTACATATATGGTACCTTCGTCATCTTTAGGCATCCCAACTTAGAGGAGACACATGAGCTAATCAACAATGTATGCGGTTGCATCAAATTCATGAGGTAAGAGGAGAACAATGGGCAGTTACCTTTTGTAGACGTTCTCATACGTAGGACTGGTTCAAGACCACTGGAAAACCAGCACATACGGACTAGATCCTCAATTACAACAGCAATCATCCGGCAGTCCACACGCGCAACTGCGTGCTAACCCTTTTCAAATGAGAATGGACACACTGTAGCACGCCGCAACTGAGGCAGGCGAACTAAAACCATTTCTTCAGCCTGTTCCAGCGAAATTCGTACCCAAAAAGTTTCATTCTTTGCTGTTTGACCTCACATGAGGCAACACAATAAGCCTTACCTAATGCAACGGTTGAAAAGCCAGTCGTGCTATGTCATATCAGTGAAATCTCTGAAATGGCAGTGCGACTTTTGTTGGCTTTCGGAGTCAAAATTGCCCACCAACCGACAGAAACAATACGAAATAAACTCTTCACAGTGAAGGATAGGCTTGACAAATAGGAAAAATCTGGTGTAATCTATAAGATCTGCTGCTGAAACTGTTATATACTACGGAGAACAAACAAGAAGAAAGCTTGGCACACGGCTGCATGTACACAGCCTAGTAATGATCAGAACTTTTTGATCTCCTTGCAAATAGATGCCGAAAACCACCATTTCGACTTGGAGCGAGTCGAAATCTTCGGAAGAGCCATAAGCCGACAAGCACATGCGTTTATTGAAACCTGATATTCAAAGCAGAAACCGATCAAGCACTTAGATCTCAAAGTCGCCTACGAGTCTCTGCGAAACAGGCCCTTAAAGCCGCACTGACGATGTTACCTAGTCTGGCAACGAAACGTCTGCGAAATAATCATTCAGCTCGGAGAGCTATGCAAAACCCAAATCCACCCTTGAACTACGGATATTTCCAACCATTTCAAATCTGCTTGTCTCAGACGCGTTAACCCGTACGTTAACTTGATGCCATGAGCAATATACTTATTACTGTTTCGTTACTTCATTTCTCTCTAGCGTTTATCAGCTCTGTCCGTTTGCCATGATGTCAGTTAACTTGAACGAAGACAGTAAGTATCGTACAATAGTAAAATTGCAGTTGTCACGCATCACGCGTTCTCGTAAGTTTCGGGTTCCCTGAAGCCGTCCTTTTTACCTTGATTCCTTCAAATCATCCTGCGCTAATCCGCATATTTCAGTGGTATTTTCTTGCTGGTACGTAGCATCATATACGCTGTTCTATTCGTTGTCACTTAATATCTGCTCGAAGATGCAGGGGCATTGTTATAAACAACAACGGGTATAGCTCCCACTGTACAGAACAAAATCGTTTCCCTGTGCTAACGGTTTCTTCATTTCCCCTTTTAGGCTCTATGCTCCATTACATTTATAACTTTAACCTTTTTTGACTTGTTTGGCGAAGATGGTCCAGAACGTTGTTGACTCGCCGGAGGATGGGCTAGTGAGCATCAATCCGATAGTTTACAACACACTTTAGTCCGCCGAGTTTTTTTCCAAAGATGGAATCTTCTCTCTCGAGCCGTTCCAACTTTTCAAGTGAGTTATCTGATGCATTATTAATAACTTTCAGACCAACGTCTCTGATAACTAATGCCCAGGTGGCAGGAAACCACATCATTGCAGCTACTGTAAAGAACTCACTGCTGCGTATCTCCCCAGGTTCTCCTCCGAAGGTTTCAGGTATGCTAACTTCCACCTAACTTTTTCTGATGGTTAATGATTTCTTAGTACTCAATGCTAGTTGCCACTTATTTACTATTTTTATCTATCATTTTACTTCCTTTTAGTTAAACTGAAATGCACTCTTTACACATACATCCAGTAGGTAAAATTCTCAGGATCTCAAGTTTATGTTGCGGCATATCTCACCATGTATCGCACCGAGCGGCTATTCAATCGCTTATGGTTGACGAAACGACATCTATTTCACACCTTGAGTATGCAGGCCACTGCTACAGGATTTGGCCCAGCCAATGAGATTGCTCGATCCCTTCACTTATCGTGATGCTTGTGTTACTTCTGGCACTCACATCACTAAGGAAGTTACCTCACTTATCTACAAAGCTCGCGTGATTTTTTGAGTCTGTGGAAACGACGGTATATCAGCCTATCATTCAGAGGATACAGTGCACAACGTTGTACTGAGGTCCGTGTCACTGCGCACCGCAAACTTGATAACTTCGCACATTAGGAGATCGTCTGTCTTCGACCACCAATGCTTGCGGTGTATTGCTAACAACTGGTGGAAACTCCGGACACCTACTAGTTAATGTTTAGCAGGAAACCTTCTGGTGCCTCACTTCGTCAAATCACGTTCTCATTCCCTTAGACTACCTACCTCAGCGTTCATCATATGCGCTCATTTCGTTTAGTCAGCCAAAACCACGAGGCGTCCAATCATTGACTTGACATACGGGCATGTAGAAAGTATCAAAGAGAATTGATCAACTCTATACGCGCCCTCTTCGTGGGTGACGGTATCGAGATGTGCCCCCATATAGGGTTCATGTTCGTATCTGACTGGACGCGGTCGAAGTCATTGGGGCTTCTGCGTTCGGTTTCTTGCATCTAGTTGTTAATGTTCCATTCCGATTAATTTTACTCCCTGTTTTTTCCGATGTCCTTTGTGGTCCACTTGCATTGCACGTCATATTCCTCGCCATCGTTAATTGTTGTTACTCTGGGAATACCACTCGGGACAATTGGATTTTTGCATTTCGGTGCTCGGATTGTCGTTCAACTAAACTGAACCTTATGATGAGTATCAACACACGGGTTCCACTCCACCTTTATAAGCACAATCGCAGTTACACTACCATCACAAGTGGCCATTGAACCCCTGCACGTCAGATGGTATCAATATACTGGCACACCCCTATTTTAACCGTAACTTTGATCACTAGTTCAATTTACACTTTGTAGTATGCACTACAAACCATTCATTGGCCAGGTTGCGCTCCTTGCGTTGACTGATTAATGAGATCTCCTCATCGAACGCGGTATAATCACCTTTTTAGGGCGCATCCCGCTTTCCTGGAACTATACTAATGTAAGCGCATACTCCTATATTTACACTGCAATTTCATTAATTTCCGACACCACGAAAAACTGCGTTTCCTAATCAAGCGATTTTAGAATTCGTGCAGAAAACGAAACCGCTTGACAATATTTATTTCATCGCCCTTCATGAACGCTATCAGCGCGCATCTAAACAGGAATTTCCATACAGTGTTCTCACGTAATTCACTCCAAGAAACTAATTTCCGGACGATCGTTCCCCTACTTCAATGCCGGTAACACATACCCTCCCTAAGAAATGTGTTCTTTCCGTTGTTGTCACTTAGGTGTACAATTTCAATAGTCCGGTACGACGCATCCTTCCATTAACTATTCGTTACCTCATCATGTGATGCCTCGTTTATCTACGCCTCCGTTCACACGGTAAATCAATTTAGCATAGCTGGGCGATCATTTTATCGTTCTCTCAGTATTTTTGCCGCCATCAGACGCCATCATCCTCGTTTATTCTTTTCTTCTGACCGGATAATCGTCTTCATCAGTCGCAAGGTGCTGTTTGAGCAATTTGATGAGTCAGTACGATCAGTGCTGGTGATACTCTTCTTGTCGTATTCCTAAAGCTTGGCTTAAAATGATCCACTTATTCGTTTCTTTTTGAGTATCTTGACCCCTTTCTGAACAGCTGGTAATCACTTGGCACTAACATTGACTTTGATTAAATGACTAGGTCCTCTTTGAATGTTTAACTCCTTTTCTTCACTTCTTTCTCGTCGTCTTCACCTGTGAGTCAACGAAGCAACACCGCTGATTACCGACATTTTGCTTAATTTGCTTGAGCCAATGCACCTGGAGCTGGCCATATTTTTTCACATATCTTCGACATTTTATTCTCATAATTCTCTGTTCTGGCGACCGCCAAATATCATGGACCTTCACCCGTCACTGAATGACACTGTAATCTCGCCACGAATCCCTTCATTGTAGAGATCGAAATCAGTCGTGCCTCAGATGACCGGGTGCACAATCTATTTCTCGATCACATGGGCTGGCATGCTATCATCAGCATGCAGTCAGGGACGAATTTCTATGTCAACCGAAGTTTAAAGAAAGTACGCCCGTTGGCCAAGGCCAAAGTAAGTTTTTTTTACATCATCGCTGGTTTCCGTCGCATAGCTGAGGGGCTTTCACCTTTAAGTGCCTTCGCTTAGCCAACCGCTTTACGTGCGTTGTTGTAAAGAGATATAGTGTAGGTTACCACCCGTTTAGCTACGAACTTTTGTTGTACATTGCAAGAGCTGCTTACAAGTGGTTAGTGGGTGATTGACCTATTATCGTCAGCAACAGTGGCCCGTTCGTATCTTATATCCTAGCTGTACTACTTCACCACCACAAATTAAAATCGGTGAGTTTAGCTTTGCATGCGTAATTCGGGTGAACGGGGGTCCGTTGTCAATTCCAAAGTCATTAAGCAAACATGGTCAAACTGCCAACATTTCGTCAACGCGGATGGCTACTGTGTAGCGAAAAGTTGGCGTCTGCAAAGTTGCTTCCTTCTTGCTTTCATTCTTCCCCCCTGAGCACTCGATTTTACTCTTGTGATTTACAGCGTATGCTTTCATATCTGCTTGTCTACATGGTGTGCCTTTAACACATCTGCCCCTTGTCCACTAAGGAACCCAGCGTGTTTACGCTTTACTGTTCCCTCCCCCACCTCACCCACGGACCTCATATCTTTTGTGAATCGGATGAAGGTCAGGCAAGAGAGAGGTCACGGCTGCTTCAGAGACTGTTTACATCTTCGCGGTGCGTGACACTGATGTGGTGCCGGCTTGGGTGTCTATGCCAAACGTCAGCACATCAATGGCCCGTTCCATGCTAGAATCGCTCTTTGAACCTAGCATTATCCAAGCGAGTGTTCACCTATTCTTATTTTGGCGTCAAACGAAATGATCTTACTGGACAGGTAAGCACACACACACTACACGTTAGCTAAAGGGGGGAAACACCTCATCTACTGTGCCGCAATACCTAAAAGAAAAGAAAGGAATAAAATGCTACAGGTGCAAGCCAGCTGAGCTACCGGTAACGGATGGGCATCGTTCCGGTAAGCTATCTGCCGGCTACTATGCAGCAAAGAAAGTAATTCCCTATGCAAAATTATAAAATGTTAAATAATGAGATCGTGGTTGGAGGGGGAGGCTAAGAGGGATGGGGTGGGACAAAGGAACTCACAGCACAAACACCACTGAGGTCGGCTTCTAGTTATGTCAACAAGTGTATCCAGCCAAACGTGTTCATTGTCTTTCGGACCCCAACCAGGGAGCCGACACGCTCCAACTGAGGCCAACTTCGAAGTGAGGGACTTCATTTCTCTTGACCAAGTCATCGCTTGATCACCTCTTCTCTTCTTCCATCCACACCCCCATCGCGCAAACAACGCACGTCGAGGGAGTCGATGGGCTGCCATGTGTAACACGTGGCCCAGCCATCGGAGCCTGGTGCGTGAAATAACGGTGCTGAACAGTTCATTACCTTTTCCTGTGCCCTAAACAAGGCGTCGAACACGCTCGTTACTCACGCGGTGTTCCCACCAGATGTGACCTAAATTGCGAAGACACCGGTGGTCGAACGTAACTAGCCTCTTTATGTCCACTGATCTAAGGGGCCAGGTTACACAACCGCACAGTAGGGTCGAACGTACTGCTGCATTGTACGCTCAGTCCTTCAGGGCGAGAGTGATGTCGCGCCGCCGCCATAGGTGGCGAAGGTTAGCAAAAGCACTCCGAGCTTTTGCTATACGGTTCGTGATCTCGTCTTCGATCCCACGGGCGCTGATATAACTTCCAAGGTGTATGACTTCTAACTGATCCCCACCAACGGTCAGCGAAGGAGGCGGTCCAGACCAATCTTGGAAGAACGCTTTGCACTTCGATGGTGCAAAGCAAAGCCCGAAGCGACTGACAGCCAGTGCTAATCTGTCCAGCGCGGCTTGGCACGTCTGGGAGCTGTCACAGATTAGTGCAATATCGTCAGCATACTCCAAGTCTCCTGGGAGTAGCTCCACACCTTCTAAATCGTGTCCTTTGAACTTGATTTCCATTAATTCATCAATAGCGAAGTTGAAGAGGAAAGGTGACAGCGGGCATCCTTGTTTCACACCGCTGGAGATATTGAAGGGCGACGACAGCTTACCGTAAACCCTCAATCTGCCTGAGTTACGCGCGTAAAATGCTCGGGTAATATTAACATGTTTCTCAGGTACACCTTTTCTGAGTAGACAGTCCCAACGTGCACGTCTATCTACCGAATCGAATGCACCTTGGATATCGAGGAACACGACAACGGTGGGCCGCCAATATGTATGACGGCCCTCCAACAACTGACGCAAAGTGAAGATGTGGTCCATACAGCCACGACTTCGACGAACTCCGGCTTGCTCTTAACGAATATGGCTTTCACTAGTGCTAATCAGTCTGTGAAAGATGACAGATGCAAGGAATTTGGAGGCGATGGGGATCAGACGGATTCCTCTATGGTTGCTGCATTCCGATTGTAAGCCTCCCTTGAAAATTGGGACTATGATGGAGCGGCTCCAATCGGTTGGAACGGTTTCCTTCTCCCACAGTTTCACTAGTAACTCGTATAAATCATTCACAAGTGCCAGATCCCCTGAGTTTGAAGAGGGCTGGAAGTAGATCATCTGGTCCCGTGACTTTATTTAACTTTAACAGTCCGAGCTCACGTTCGACTTTTGAGCGAGAGGGGGGATCCAAAGGGACAGCCCAAGGAGCGGCGCGATCAGTGGCCAGCGAAAAATCTAACAATTCCGACCGATTGAATTGCCTTTCAATGTGCTCAGCCCAACGCTCCAAGCGTTTCGACAAGTTGTGAATAGGCTATTCACTCTCGTAACGTATAGTTTCACTAACACCAGGTCTCCTTCTGCCCGTTTCCCGTATCAAACGGAATAACTTACAATGGTTACCATGGACAGCGGCCATTTCGATCTCTGATGCACGATGAGACCACCAGGATTCGCGGTCTCTCTTCAGGCTAACACGGAGTTTTGCCCGGAGCTTTTTGCAAGTTTCATTGTGTTCGCTTCCAGCCGGGATATGCCGGTGAGCATCGATAAATTCCAGAGACTGCGAAGAGACCCAATGTCCACGTTGGCGATTAGACTTATCACCTGAGGATTTTCCTACTGATGGTAAGGACTGAGGAATAGGAGACCAGTGAGCTTCACCTGCATACAGTGAGCGCTTACTCAACTTGCGACAGCGTACTTTGATACGCATTCATAACAGCTGGTTTCGCCAGTTGGCTGGTGTCAATGCGCTCACAACGTCGTCTTGAGCGTTCGCGAAAACTTATCCGCAGGTCAGCACATACAAGTGTATGGTCGGTCTCCACACCTGTGCTCCAAATCGAGCGACAGTTCTGGACGCAGCCTTTCCATCGGTAACCGCTCGGAATGTGATCGATTTGCGTCCATAGCTAGTTCGAAGCTGGTGGGCGCCAAGTCACCCTCCGGCGGGTGCTGTGTCGGAAATTAGTGCTCGCAAGAAATAAGCTAGCATGTTCACACATGGAGTAACTGCTTACCGTTATCATTACGGGAGCCTACACCGTGCGGACTGCCCAGATGCAGTTCATCAGTGGACAACTTTCCAACTTGAGCGTTCAGATCCCCAGCCAGCACCACAGTGTCCGTGCTCAATTGACGATAGAAGTCGTCTTTTTCCGAATCATCGCTAGAGTTTGTGGGTGCATAGGTATCGATGACGAATAGACACCTGTTAGTCCCGCGCGACTTCGAAGTTTTGAACGAGCCAGCCCATCGGACCGCACACATCCGGTTACTGATTGATATCAACTCAACCAGAGCAGCTTCAGCCCGTGGACTCAGGGCGATACCGAAACCGGCTTGGCCGGTGCTGGAAACTGCATCGTCACTGGATAGGCGCAAGGGGAAAGTGCTGCTGGTGTCACATGAAGAGGATCGTAAAATGAGCACAGAGAGAGGGTCTCTAATGTTCGGGCAAGTGCTGCCTGTTGACCGATCTTTAGCAATGTGCGTACATTGAGGCATGCCAATCTGAAGGATGATCGAGGTCGCCAAATAGAAGTCAATGAAGTGAGCTTGGCCGCTTGGTTTGACATGGGCTTCTCGACAGGACAGGAATGACGCTCCGCCTTCACACGTGAGTTGCAACTATAAGGTAAAAGCCTAGCAAAACAAGGTGGAGGAGGGCCAAGAATTGGGGGGTTGAAAACAGGGGGGATAAAAGTGAAGCTGGAACGTGACGGTAAGAGAGAAAAAGCGTAAGAGGGGGAATAAGAAGATGGGAAGGCTTGAGCAGTAGCATTCAAACCCTATCCACCCTGCTCGATGCAGCAGATAGAGCACCGTTACTTATCTTCTTCGGTGGCCAGACTATCACGAAACTGTTTGAAGAGAAATTCATTGTATTTCGTGGGCAGGATAATGTCAGGTTGTCCAGGCCTAGTCAGGAGAACGATTAGGGTTCTCAACCAAAGCATTTGGTTCAAAAACTTGACCGCAAGGCAGCGGGTTTGGCGTTGGGCTACAAGGAGTCCGTTTTAAGGAATAAGGAGCCACCTCATTCCAACCCCCAACCTGGAGGACCAGGGGGCTGAGTTTGTTTGGCCTCTAACCATTGACCAATCTGGTATGAGTGGCTCTGAAGGTGCAAAAAAAGCACCACCCAGCATAGCTCAATGGATCGCTGAGGCACACAAATCATCGCACCACGGTAAGGTTCAGCCTCATTGCGATGGAGACAGGTAGGCATCTTGCCAATATTCGCTGCATGCGCAACCGAACCTGATATAACACTGATGAATCACCGTTAAACACGCGACAGCACACTCCCATCTGTGTGCGTGTAGGCTATTTACAGTAATGACCAATCCTATCTGTTGCGTCAGCCGCAGAACCAGTGTGGGTTCGATAAACTTATCTGCAACCGAAATTTTAAAAACACCACTCACTACTTACTCAACGCTTTTTCGACGTAACTTACTACCACATCGATGGCTTACTTGTTTTTGTCACTTGGAACACAAGTGACAACACTATGTATTACGGATTCGCGCTATTCTCAACTTTCGCCCGCCGCTTGCTTATCCGCGGTTTCGCTCCTACTGCACTTGTCCATTCTCAGGCGCTTAAACTGTCACGGCACACGTGTGCTATTTCTTCCCCGTATCACAATACAACTCTAACACACAACAACTAACTCATTCATGTCCGGAAATCGTAGCTTCTATTTTTTGCTTGCACTCGCATCTCTACGAGAAATTCGTCCTGACCACATGAGGTATCGCACATACAGTGATCTTCGACCTCATCATCAAAAACGTCAGTACTAGCACCACTATCATACAGCCATTCTCACCTTACTCCTGTGGGAGTGGGGGATACCTGACGCGAAACTTTACTGCCCTAAACGGACGTTTTCTCATATGACGATGGGGTAGTCTCTCATGTAAGCAAGTATTTTGTGATTTTCGCCACCTCGCGTCATGATTACCGCTGTTCCGTAGACAATTCAGTATCGCACACCACACAGCCAGTCCGGCTAGGATGCAGTAACATGCACTTCACTGATGACAGATTCGAAACATTCTTTACGGCCTCTAACCAAGTACAGAGTGGTTCGCATAGACACCAACCCGGAAGGCGAGACTGATTAACAACACCTAATTGGCCGTCAGTAACTTCACTTTTCGCCATCCAAGTCCGATAAACGAAACAAGACCTTCCTTGCTCAGCGGTAAACGAACATCTTGCACGAAACGTCTCAGAGTCATCGATTTATTCAGTCATGGTCTACTACACTGACATGATCATCACTTCAGCCTGATTCATGTTTTCCCAGCGAACGATACCGCGTTAATGGGCATGTGAGGTGCCATTCTGACAGTTGACACGTCTCGGCTTAACACTAGCGGTTATATGTCAGCGCTACGTGCTGATTAATGTCTTCGATATTACTCGCTTTTTTTGAACCTGCACATCACAACTCCGCAGACGCGTCCGCGCTTGCGAACATTGCATTGTTCTGGGAACAACGGCTAAAACTCAGTGAGAGTCGTCAGATATTGCTCAAAAATCTTTTCACTGTTTATGGATATATTTCCACGGGGTCGTCGGTAATCGTTTTTACAGGCTTCTATTCTTTTCCGACTGACCAGAGAAAGTGGGGGAAAACGATGTACGATAGCAGAAAACACGCTTTTTGAGTTTTACACATGCCAATTTGCATTTTTTCATTTTGGAGTTTTCATGTTCGATTAGACAGTGATAGATAATGCAGTTAAACAACACTGTCACCGCTGATGTCTGTTGCGCTCCATAACCTCCAGACTTCCCAACCACTGAGAGTCGCGTAGTCTCCCTCCTGGAAGGCGGACAGGTCTGCCTCATGCTGAGATTGATGTTACCTACATCATATTTCACCGCATTTAGGCTACGTAGACTTCCACTTATACTAGATCTTAACCTAGATAAAAGCTATTCCTCTATCAGATTTTCTCAGTTCCGTTATTCTGCTGCATATTTCATGTCAATTTTGAGCATTTATTTTCCTTCGGATTAGGTGTTGGCTATTTGATATCACTATCGTAGTTGCGTTTGATGTGAATGTTGACAAGGTGCCTATCTTTTCAACACCCACCTCGATTACTGACTCCAGGAGACTGTGAATCGTTACTTGGGGTGTGCGATCCTCGTGTCCGTGCTAAGCTCAAAAAGTGGTTCCATCCAGTCTGGAGCGGACTATGGCCCAACCATTTCCTTGTGTACATCTGGTACGCATGATTCCCTACATGGATACTCAGGGATGCTGCTGCTGTGCATGTTGAAGGAGTGGGGGCCGACTCCGTTGATGAAACGTGGCTCCTATCCACATGCCTCCCGGCCTTATTCCTTCGGGAGGGCTGCATACTGAGCTGAAGGATTTCCTTGTGTTCCCACTGTACATGGGCAAAGGAACTTAGCAATATGCCACGAATAATCGTGGTCTCAACTTACTGAGTTGTGTGGACAATGTGATTGCCCGAATCCTGCTTAACCGCCTCGTCAGTCTGGTTGTGGAAGCGACAGGGTCTTTTGGGTGGAGGCAGCCACTTGCTTGAGGAGCTCATCCCGCTGCGTCAGCTGCGGTAGCTTGGACACATACTGCGCATGCCCGCTCATCGTCTTCCGTGTCGGGCGTTGTTCGCGGTTGCTAAACAGGACTGGAGGCGTCGGCGCGGTGGACAACGTACGACATGGAGAAGCCACGTGCAAAAGCTGACGAAACCGTTGGCCTCGGTCGGTTGTTCTCGACTCCCTGGTCGGGATTTCAGTGATACAGAGTGTCGGTGATTGTAGGCCCCCAGAAGTCATGGCTCAGGACCGACGTCAATGGCGAACGTGTATCTCTACATGTTGCGGTGATTTCCCCAATAAAACAAATTATAAAAGTAAACTCAAAAACCCTGCGTGAGAAACTACTGAAAATGCTCATGTTCATTTACTTCTTATTCGTCTCCTGTTTTCTTCTTCCATCATGATATATATATATATATGTGTGTGTGTGTGTGTGTGTTTTGAACCGAACATGGCAGAAGAGCACTGTGGATTCCGTTCGCGTTTAAGCACCATAGATATGGTGTTTGCGATTCGTCGGTTGCAGGAGAAGTGCAGTGAACGACACCAGCTGTTATATTCACTTTTTGTTCGTTTCACCAAGGCATTTAATACGGTAAACCGCGAGGCATTGGTGTTGGGTAAGTTTGGTTGTCCGAGTAAGTTTAGTTGAATGTCTGCACAGTGGTATGCGGGCGTGGGTGTAGCTGAGTGGACAAACCTCGGATGACTTTGCAGTTGTCCCTGGTGTGATGCAAGGCTGTGTCCTAGCTCCTGCTCTGCTTAACATTTATCTTCATGCAATGATGTCTTGCGCTTTGATACCGTTTGTGCTTATGGTGTTCGTGTGGAGCAACGTATTGATGGTGTGTTGCTGAACATCCGTCGTTTCGATTCGAAAACCCTAGTCTGTATGTTGCTTTTCGCTGACAACTGTGCGTTGTTTACACACATCGCAGATGAATTGTAGCACGTGACTAGTGCTCTGGCTTGGACAACGGCCAAGTTCGGTATCATCGGCAACACAACTAAGACTGTCTCTTTCAGATTTCACCGGAAATGCACTCTGCAATGGTACCGCAAATGAGCCTTGGTTATGACGTATTGGAAACCACGAGTTGCTAGTGAAACTTTGAGAGCAGGAGACTGTCCCGACAGACTGGAGCTGCTCCGTCGTTGTCCATATTTTCAAGGGAGGCTCCCGTTCGGAATGCGTCAATCATAGAGGGATCTCTGATCTCAATTGCCTCTACATTGCTTGCGTCTGTCATTCTCCACAGACTGTCTGACGCTCGTGAAAGTCACATCCGTGCAGAGCAAGCCGGGTTTCATCGAGGTCGGGGCTGCATCGACCACATCTTCACCTTGCGTCAATTGTTGGAGCACCGCCATGTTTATTGGCGACCCACTGTTGTCATTTTTCTTGACATCAAAGGTGCCTTCGATTTGGTGGATCGATGTGCCCTTCGGGACTGTCTGCTGAGGAAAGGTGTGTCTGAGAAATACGTAAGCATTATCAAAGCGCTGTACGCGCATAGTTCGGGCAGAGTGAGGGTTTATGGCAAACTGTCGCCACCCTTCAGTATCACCAGCGGTGTGAGATAAGGTTGCCCGCTGTCACCTTTTCTATTTAACTTCGCAGTTGACGAAGTCATGGAAACAGCATTCGCTGGACACGACCTAGAAGGTGTAGAGCTACTTCCTGGTGAGCGACTCTTGACTTGGATTATCCGGATAATATTGCCCCAACCTGTGACTGATCCCAAATATGCCAAGCAGCACCGGACCGATTAGCACTGGCTGTCAATCGTTTTGGGCTATGCTTGGATCTATCGAAATGCAAAGTTCTCCAAGCTTGGCAGGGACCTACCCCTGCGCTAACGCTTTGTGGTTTTCAGTCAGAAGTCGTTCATGGATCCAAGTACATGGGCAGCTATATTAGTGTCCGTGGGGTCGAAGCTGAGGTTACGAACCGTACAGCAAAACCTCTAGGTGCTTTTTCCAGTCTCCGCCACCTGTGGCGCAGACACGACATTACTCTCGCCCCGAAGGGCAGAGTTTATAAGGTAGCCGTCCGTCCAACCCTCTTAAACAGTTGTGAAATCTGGCCCATCAGGTCGACAAACATAAAGAGGCTCGTCACGTTCACTTATCGCTGCCTTCGCAGCTTAGCTCATATCTGGTGGGAGTACCACGTGAGCAATGAGCGTGTTCGGCATCGTGTATTTGATGTGTGAAGAGCGAGTGAACCGCTCAGCACCATTATATCACGCTCCAGACTCCGATGACTGAGCCACGTGTTGCGCATATCAGCACACCGGCTCCCCGTGACGTGCATTGTTTGTGCGCCGGGAGTGCGGTCGGAAGAGGAGGATAGGCGAAGCGATGACTTGGTTGAGAGGAATGAAAACCCTCACTTCGAAGTTGGCGTCGGTTGGTTCATCCCGACTGCCTGACTGGGGTCCTAAGGACGAAGAACGCGTTTGGTTGGACACACTTGCTGATATGGCGAAGAGCCGGCCCCAATGGCGTTTGTGTTGTGTTTCTTTGTCCATCCCTCTCCCCTTAGGTTCCCCCTCCAATCCCGATCTCATGCAAAGCGCGTAACATAATATTTAACATCATACTTTTCGTAGTGTAATTTATGTAATTTGTAGTTTAATTATTAAGTCTTATCTTTTTGTATTGCGGCACATTAGCTGAGGTATGTTTCTCACCCTGTGCTAACGTGTATTGATTGTTATTGTTATTATTATTATTATTATTATTATTGAAAATCATCTCACCCTTCTGGGAGTGAGGTTTCGATTGACCAGCAAATATACAGTGCGCTTCGTATCCCCGCGTATCAAAGGCAACAGCGGCATTCGGGAAGCTTGAGTCCCGACTGTGGAACAACCACAAGCCCGTTATTGGCACGAAGCTGATGGTGTACAAAGCCATGGTGCTGTCCGTTCTTCTATATGGCAGCGAAACGTGGATAATGTACCGGTGAGCTGTGGGATATCTCAAGGGGTTTCATCAACAGCGCTGCAATGGATTCTGCGCATCGGTTGGCACGACAGAGTCGCAGACACTGTGTTGTGCCGAATCGGAATGTATACAGTGCACTGCATACTTTTGCTGAGACACCTGAGGTGGCTCGGTCATGGGTGCCGTATGGTTTCGACTCGGATACCGAAGCAGTTATGTAGTCAGCTGAGTGTTGGGAAGCGGTTTGCGGGGAAACCGAATCCTCGTTACCAGGACATGATCAAGGTGAGCCTGTCACGTTCTAATTTTAATTTCAGGTGTTCGAAGGCGGTTGATTGGCGTGCATGGCGCGATCTGATCACGTAGGCAGTTGCCGAGATGCAGGAGAAAGCCCTTGTGTATGCGGAGAAGAACTGGCAGGGGCGGAAGCGACTCGCCGATGGGTTGTACTCCATCAACATCGAGCGCATGGTGCTGTAGCACATACGGTCCCGAGTGCCTGAGTCTGACATGCCTAGTGAGCCATGAGCGAGGCCACTCGGGACCATTACCGAAACGACGACAGGTCTTGTTGAAGACGTAAGCAGAACCGGCGCAGCGTTGGTAAGTACGCTGCATGCGCTTCCATTCGGTTTACTAGCCGCATGCTAGGTTGTTGCGATTCTTTATTTCAGGCAATTGGTTTGCTTTGTTGTCCGAATGCTCAACTTTTTATCTCATTTTAATTTCTAACTGAACAATATTCTGTTAACTTGTTCATGTCACTTAAACGAATTGTGATTGATTTCGTCTATTTTTCTCGTTTGTTGCACATGTTTTTTGATCTATTGTTTTGCCACCTTAAAATTATAGCGTATATGTTGTTAACCCATTTATCCCATATGTTAATTCAGAGAAATTGTGTCGGCATATCCGTATGCTGTTTTCGATGTCATTTCAAGCGATTGGCTGTTTGACATCCCCGGCGTGGCTGCGCTTGATATGCATGTTGACAAGGTGCCTACTTGTCTTTTACCCACTACCTCGTCTATACCGGCTGTAAGAGACAGTCGTTGCTAGAGGGGACGGGGTTCACGGTCCTCGTCGTCGTGCTAGGCTCGAAGGGTGCTTCCATGCACTCCGTGTGGAGCGGACTACGGTCCAGCCACCGCCTTGTGTGCACTTGATTCCCAAATACGGCGTGCTTGTGCTTGCCTGTGAAGGAGTGTGGGCCGGCTCCGTTGATGAAACGGGGCTCCCATCCACATGCCTCCCGGTCATATTCTGTCGGGTTTACACTAGATATGGGGCCTGTGGGTGGTGCAGCGCAAGCCACCCATAGTCCCTGTGTAGGCGCAGGAATCGTCTGACTGTCCTATGGAAACCGCAGTGACAGGCAAATCTGGGACCGGATGAAGCCAACCATACATACCTTCTGTTAGTGTGTGCCCGTAGCGCCTAGCTGGACTATATACTCCCAGTGTCTTTTTTTATCTCGGCACTCATTACTTGGTTTTAATCAGATCATTGCCTATTCTGGATTCACGGTTTGTTCGGCTCCTCATCTACAGTGCCTGTTGACCTTGTTGATCCTCCTTGATGCCCAGACCGTTCCATCTCTTTATTTACCTCATCAACCTTTCCACTTTCCACAGGTACATCTGTCCACGTCCTCCTCAAGAAAACATAACTGTCTTGACCTACGCAGTCCTCTCAGTTCTGTTAGCTCTCACGAAATTGCTATAGCTACTGGCAAATTGTCATCCTGGGGCTTCAAGTTTTTGTCATCTTTATGTTTTTATCCACTGATTTGGCTAATTTTGCTTCGATTTATCGTCATTTGCCACTCGCATGCGGTTCACCTTTATGCCTGGCCAGTACACGACTTCATGTTGAAACATTTTGAAAGCCGATTGTTCTATTTTCATGTCTACCATAATGCATTTTGTAGGATATGCTCCTCGATTCGGTGGCTTGGAACAAACACAACAAAAGCGAATCGTCTACGCAAGAAATCCTCATTGGAACAAATGATGGGCTGATTTTTGAAACCGTCCTACTGAGCGATGAGGGACGGTTTATCTCCAATGCGCCGGAGCAGTATTGGAGACAGGTAAGATTGCTTTGATGTCGCCCTTACGCGTTCACTGAACTATGATCTTCGTTCTACCTGGAATCAGAGTAGCTACCGACGTCTCCTTTGATGTTCTGTACTTGTCAGTTTGTCTTCTCATGTCAATTCGACCTTGCCGTTTTTGGTGTCAAGCATTGTAACCAACCCAGCGTGAATCGGCTGATGGTTCCAAAGACCCAAACGCGAAGTCTTCAGCCCTTTAAGGCACACATTTTCGTCTCTATGATAATCAACAGTGATGTAATGATAGAGGAGCGGACGTTGTCCGCGGAGCTTTGTTGATAAAAGACTAAGCAGTCAGTCACTATCTGTCAGATTCCATCCTCAGCTCAGGCTATCTCTGCTTGAATCGTCCAAATTAGAATGAATCTGGCCGTGGAATGCAGGATTAGGAGAGAGCAACACTGAAACTGCCCTTCCTTCTTGTTCATATAGGGGATCGACTATCTCAAGTATATGCACTTGACTGCATGCACTACGCTTTCTTTTAGTTCGTTTGCATTAAATTCATTGCTGACGTCATTAGGCCAAACATATATAACAGCACCTGCTTGCACGCAGATAGGTCAGTCCCGTCTACCAGGGCGTGGTTTCTATTCACCTCTTAATTTTCGTTTTATTGTTATGCTTACATCATTTATGCTGCTTTCGTATCCGTGTTTCATACGTTTAACCACTCCCGTTTCCGCGTTTGCCCGTTACTGTGAATGCTAAAACAACTACGCTAGCACCTTTAGAGTTTACATGAGTAGTTTCCGCTGTAAAACCCACCTCCTCTTTCATGCGCTCCGTTTCCAGTGTAGTCCCGGAGAAGTGAGACTGAAAGACATAGGAATGAGACTTCTGCATGGCGTCCCGTAGCCTAGTGGATCACAAACCTGCCTTGTACTCCGAGGACGCGGATGCGAGCCTGCGTAGGGACCGTGCGACCCTCGCAATATCCTTAACACACGCGCCTCTGTTAGTGGTTGAGCGGCAGCAAAGCGTCGATACTGCGTATCGTCGTACTGCTGATACCTATGATTGGCTCAGATCCGTGCTCACCCTTCTACGGCTTGCACATCGTTGATATAAAGCTGAGAAAAGACTGCACGCCAGGTGACATAAACGATAACAACAGCAGCGGCAGTACATCAATATGGTGAACTGATGCTTCGCTGCTTCTCAACCATATTGCGTGATATAGGAAGAGACCATACCGTCATAAGTCGCTGAACATCGTACGAAGATAAGGGACATCGGTGAGACGGCATAATTCCGGCTTTCACTGCCGTACGCCATATTCAGCCTCCTCCCACAGACAACTCAGCATCATACATACTTTAAACTGGTAGTCCTACTATGAGACGGCCAAAAATAAATAAGTAAATCTTTTATTTCTTGACGGTACGAGAAATTATTCCCACACTGGGAGAGCTCGGAATGTATACAGTTTTTCTTCATAAATCCTATCAACAAATGAGATAGAAATATGTATAATATTATGTCCGTTACAGTTCCGCACATATGCGTCGTTCAGGAAGAAGTGCAGAGGAATTTACTGTTGTTAGATTTTCCGTTGAATGATGTTTCGTCGATGTGAACTAGCTAAGTCTGACCAGAAGGCGGAAATGGGACTTTAGTGACCGAGCCAGTCTTTCAATCTCCCGCTGACGTGCAATCCAACTTTATCAGTCATTTGAAACATCTTCAGAGGCTTCAGTTCATAGTGGGAGGAAATAAAATAACTGCAGTACCAAGCTAGACAAGAAACGGCTATAAAATCTTTGCCAGTAGGAATAAAGTATGAATGTATAACAAAGAATAATTCAAAAATATGGGCAACATTTTGCAAGGAATACATTAACTTTGGCACCACTGGAGCCATGTTCTGTAAAGTCTCAAGCAACTTGTAAGGACTCCAGTCAGGAAGTCAAGATGGATCAACAGCACCCAGTTTAGTCTTCAATGCCATCATTTTCCCCTGCCAAGCCACATTTCGCTCCAATTGAGCTGTGCACCGTTCAACATACGGCAGATGTAACAGAGCTCTCGGTTAGCGGCGACCGCCATTACATCATCCTCATCACCATCATTACACGTTAGGTGAAGGTGAGAAACACCTCAGCTACTGTGCCGCAACACAAAAGGATAAGATACACATAAAAATCGCAATACGAACATTATAGCCTACAAAATAAATACCGAAAACAAGTGATATATTGTTTAATATCATATATGCTTCGCTTGTATGATCTTGGTTGGGGGAAGGAGAAGGAAACTTATTTTACAAACGTTTTTGTACCATTTTATAAGACTCATATTTCCCCCATTGATAGTATATTGCCTTTATTTTTCATGGTATTAGGTCACCAACCTTGGGCACAGCGTTACCGGATTGGAGATCATTCGTCACCCACCTGGCTCTGCGTCCGTTTTGGTGGGCGAACCTCAGAGGTGCGTTGTGTTGGCTACAACACCCAGTCGTATGTATCAGTTTGCCGGATGGATTAACTCCAACTCCACACCCGGTCTGTTGTCCCACCTAACTCAAGGGAGTCCCCCTCAGACTACCGCCATGAATCCACCTTTGAATATATCAGCGACCAACGCCGACACTTTTCCACCCGCTGGCCCCGGACCTGTTTCAGGCTTGTTTCCGAACGCTCCAGTGGGCATCTATCATGGTGTTTTTAATCAGGATGACAAGCTTCCTGTTGGTAAGTTTGTGTATGATTCCAACCCTGATGATATTTTTTCTGATTTCAGTGGTAGATTAACAACAACTCTGGGAAGCGTCACTGTATCATACACAATCGCCTCACCGACGTACATCCATGTTGGTTGTTTTTCAGCTAACCTGGCCATCACATAAAATTGGTTACAGCCGTTATCCTTTGTCATAATCAGCAGTAGCAGATCATCGCTCTGTACCGGCACTTCGCCACCGTAAAACAATAAATCATTAGGTGATCTTATGAGTAGCCAGATGTGGAGTGACTTGCATCCTAATATAATACTTAAATGTCCCACGTGACCATTCAAGATCAAAGCGCTCACACTTTGTCAAAGCAACACAATCACAAACAACCGACTATCCGGTGAGGCAGCATTTGCTCGACGTCATCCTACCAGGATGCCATGCGTATCTAGTTTTCACCATCTCGTCCTATGAATGCCGAACTTCAGTGGAATAGAATCTCAGTCGCCATGCACTACACACGAGCCTCTGTTTGCGGCATTGTTATTCATCACCGGACCAATCACTGGTGCGCCGAGAAGTCGATGAATGCGCTGGAATACAGCAGAAAACTCCCTGCTGGCTCTGAACACAATGTAACCAGATGTGGACTATTAGGCGTGAACTAAAGCTGAGCATGCGTACCGACAAGGAAGCCGGACGGACCCAACGCGCTAATGAAGTACAACATCATCATCATCATCACCATCGTCGTCGTCGTCGTCGTCATCATCATCAACATCCTCCTCGTCATCATCATCAACAGCAGTACATCAGCCATTTGAACTGATGATTCACTGCCATACAACCATGATGACCTATGAAATAAAGAACAATAGGAAAGAGAGAAGGGGACTTACCTGAAAACTTTAATGTCTTAAGAAAACATTCAGGGTCAAAGCGCCTACACTTTGTGTAGACAACATAGCGTCACAAACAGCTGGGTGTCGTGCAAAGATAAGGCGGCATCGACTAAACCGCTTCCTTGCGGCTTTCACTGCTCCGCCTCACAATCAGCCATTACCCCGCAGACAACTCAGTACGAAAAACACTTTAAACAGGCAATCCGATTAGGAGACAGCAGCAGACGCGCCACTGGTGTCAGTTGCGAGCCATGTCTTGTAAAGTCTCGAGCCAAGCACAAGGCGAGTCACGTGGACTTCGGTCAGGAAAGCGAGACGGACCAACGGCACCCAGTTTGGTCGTCAGTGACTTCATTTCCCGCTGCCAAGTCAACTTCTGTCCACCTCGAGCCATGCGCCACCCTACACCTGGTAGACTGAACAAGGCCCTCCTAGGTAAGCGGTGATCAGGCATACGTAGCACGTGTCCGAGCCAACGCAACTTATTCAGTGCCATCTGTTGTTCTAGGGAGCTAGCATGATTATCACTACCTGGTACTCGCCTACACACATCATCATTGCGGACACGCTGGTGCCATCCGACAGCAGCAATGCTTCGCAGACAATGAGGATTGAAGACTTGAAGGCGCGTCAGATCTTCAGACCGAAGGGGCCAAGTCCCACTGCCATAGAGCAGAACGGCCCTCACTGTGGCCTTGTATACACGGCATTTCAGACGAAGGGAAACTCCCTTCTGTCGCCAAAGATGCCGCAGGTTCAAGAAGGCAGCTCTGGCCTTTGCAATGCGTGAGCTGACGTCAGTATCTATGCGCCCATCATTGCTGATGCTGCTGCCAATATAAGTGAATTGATCAGCCACCTCAAGTTCCTCTTTTGCAAGCGTCCAGGGGTCATCAAGTGGCTGGTGGTCCTGCAGCAACGCTTTGTACAGTACAGCATTCAAAGGTGATTATCTCAAGCTCTTCCAGCTCATCTGTATCACTAGTCGCACTAGTCCGTGCCTCAGTGAAACAATCATGGAGAGCACGAACGGACTAATTCACAATCGGGAACGCCGTCTGGCTCTCTATGCACAGCACTTTCGAGAGCACTTTAGCTGCTCCTATGTCTCTTCCTACTCAGGTGGTGAAGGTCTAGAGGCTGTTCATTGGTTGAAATTCGAAACGCGATTGCACCCGTTAATCGTTTTCATCTTGCTGGCCGTATTCCCTTGCACCCGCACAATTTAATGATGGTGATGATGTCCCTGCAGAGCACTGACCTCCCTCTTCCTATAGGTCTAGAAGGAAGAGGTCATTACAATGGCAATATACCAAAGTGGTGGTCACACCGAATGAGCTAACCAGAACGTCGATGGTGGCAAAAGTACTGGCCTCGATTCTCGTCCGTTGGCTTACTGCGGATCGGAAATCCCGGGTTTGAGAAGCAGGTCTATTTCCGTCCAGGATTAGGCGGTATAGACCATGTATTCACTTTGCGGCAGGCGTTAGAACACACATCTCACGTACCGCAGACCGACTTCAGGAGTGCGTCCAACTCAGTCGGTGGATCCACTATGTTTGAAATACTTACGCGGGCAGTTGTTCCCATGAAGTATGTAGACATTTCACGTGCTCTGTACTCTGACACCTCAGACCGCGTCGGGGTCTAAGGTCATCTGTCCGATGTCTTTCCCATAACAAGTGACGTTCGTGGGGATTATCCCGTTCCTCCATTTTTGCTAAACTTCGTTATGGACTTCATCGTTAGGGTTCTTTTACGGAATCTCACGATGCCTTGTTGAAAACTAGTTGATCCTGATTATGCCGATGATATTGTCTTGCTGTTTAACGATGTTGGAGTTGTCCAGTCAACCACGAATAACCTCTCCCTAGAATGATCCCATCGTTCGACATGAGCTTCGCACCTTTAAAGTGCAGTGTCTTTTTGTAGAACCCCCAGGCACGTGGTGATTCCTTGACCCTCGATAGCTAGGAACTCGAGGCATTTTATCGGTTCCACTACTTTAGCAGCTGCATCTGCAGCGATGCGCATGTGGCTGCCCGTTGTGTGCCAATCAATGATTGAGTCTAAGGAAGGTTTTCATTGTTTGCGGAATTTCTCTGTCATTGCATTGGCGGACAGACCCCTTACATCGTTGGATAGATCTCATCGAGTACCCTTTATTGGATAAGTTTTCATGCATTATAAACGGAACTTGTTTAGTTTGTTATAGACTTCCTTTTAAGACACATCTTGCCTATTTTGTTCTACACTTGCAAATGGGCTTTTCTCTTGTTATCTCCTGTCCCTAACGCACTTTGCGACTTTCTTAGCAATTTCTCTTTCAACTCAGTTACTTAGTTTCCAAGCTAAATCTGGATTGATTGTGCTTTTTGTCCTGATTCGCATGTTGTATTGATCTTCACTGAAAGCTTTGTACTTTTTTGGTTATTCGTTTTTTACTCTTCCCTGTGTGTTGTGTGCTGATTCGCATTGTTTTAGCAGGCTGTGCATTGTCCCAAACCTTCTGGTCATATAAATCTCCGGATAGCGTCGTGCCATCTTAGCACTTGCATTATGTCCTTGTTGCTAGTTTTCTCTCACTCTTGTTTCCCACTATTTCTGATTGCCGTAAGTCATTTCTTTCTGCCAAGTTTAACCATCTTCCATGTTCTACTACATATGATAAACTACTACTTCATTTGTAAACTCTCCTTTCGCTATTAGAATTCTTTTTGACATTACCACCACACACATTTCCTGCCACAGCTACAACAATCACTTGCGTTCACCTGCGATACCTGTATTGTTCTAAGATTCTCTGCCTACTTACAAGTAGCTAGAATTCATTAAGCTATTTATCGCATCAATTCCACTGCATTCTTTTACTGACTTCGATAGCCTTTGCAAACAATTTCTCGTGATTGATTGCTCTGCGAGCTATCGTGCATTATCTCATCTTTTAATTCTCGCTTTCCATTGTGGCTTTTTGAACAAGTGAGGTTCCATCCTCCGTCCTTCAATTTGTGCTATTCGTCTATCCCTTCTTCCACAGTCTGAGCTCACCAGCTTAAACTGCTACCTAATGCTTGTCAAACTGTCTCACCGCTGATTTGTATCGAATTTCACCATGCCCAATCCCGCGACCTCATTCATCTTACCCTCATCGAACCCCCACAAGGAGACTGCAACTGTCATATCTGCAACTCCGAATCCACTACTATACCAGGCTTTAACCCGTCACCTACCAGTGTCTTACATGGTTGGCAGCATCCGGTTTCGGATTTGCCTGTCACTGTGGCAAGCCACAGGACGCCTGCGCCTACAGAGGGACCATGGATGGCTTGCGCTGCACCACCCACAGCTCCAACCACATACCCCATATCCAGTGTAAACCCGAAGGAATAAGACCGGGAGGCATGCGGATGGGAACCACGTTTCATCAACAGAGCCGGCCCACACTCCTTCACAGGCAAACACAAGCACGCTGTAGTTGGGGAATCAAGCGCACACAAGACGGTGGCTGGACCGTAGTCCGCTCCACACTGAGTGCATGGAACCGCTCTTTGAGCCTAGCACGGCCACAAGAACCGTGCACCCCGTCCCCTCCAGCAACGACCAACTGTCTCCTGGAGCCAGTATGAACGATGTAGTGGGTAATAGACAGGTAGGCACCTTGTCAACATACACATCAAGCGCAACCATACCAGGGATATCAAACAACAGCCATTCACTTTAAACGACAAGCTGAAATAAAATAAATCCAATAATGCATACAGATACGGTGGCATAACTCTTCGCTAAATTACCATATGAAGTAATTTGGTTAGCAACAAATCCGTGATAAGTAAGAAATGTCCACAAGTTACTTAAAATGCTACAAACGCAACAAAATTACCGAAGATAAGCGCAATTAGTGTAAGCAACGTGGCCAGTTAATAGAACATTATTCAGGGAGGCAGAACAAACCAAGTAAAGCGGAATGAAATTTATCCAGCTTAAAAAGACCTAGTTTAAGTGTAAGTTGGTTTAGCCCAACTGCGGTGAAGAAGCATCAAGAATGCAACATCAGCCTCAGCATGGGGCACACATACATACATGTTTGGCAGCATCCGGTTTCGGATTTGCCTGTCACTGTGGCAAGCCACAGGACGCCTGCGCCTACAGAGGGACCATGGATGGCTTGCGCTGCACCACCCACAGCTCCAACCACATACCCCATATCCAGTGTAAACCCGAAGGAATAAGACCGGGAGGCATGCGGATGGGAACCACGTTTCATCAACGGAGCCGGCCCACACTCCTTCACAGGCAAACACAAGCACGCTGTAGTTGGGGAATCAAGCGCACACAAGGCGGTGGCTGGACCGTAGTCCGCTCCACACTGAGTGCATGGAACCGCTCTTTGAGCCTAGCACGGCCACAAGAACCGTGCACCCCGTCCCCTCCAGCAACGACCAACTGTCTCCTGGAGCCAGTATGAACGATGTAGTGGGTAATAGACAGGTAGGCACCTTGTCAACATACACATCAAGCGCAACCATACCAGGGATATCAAACAACAGCCATTCACTTTAAACGACAAGCTGAAATAAAATAAATCCAATAATGCATACAGATACGGTAGCATAACTCTTCGCTAAATTACCATATGAAGTAATTTGGTTAGCAACAAATCCGTGATAAGTAAGAAATGTCCACAAGTTACTTAAAATGCTACAAACGCAACAAAATTACCGAAGATAAGCGCAATTAGTGTAAGCAACGTGGCCAGTTAATAGAACATTATTCAGGGAGGCAGAACAAACCAAGTAAAGCGGAATGAAATTTATCCAGCTTAAAAAGACCTAGTTTAAGTGTAAGTTGGTTTAGCCCAACTGCGGTGAAGAAGCATCAAGAATGCAACATCAGCCTCAGCATGGGGCACACATACATACATGGTTGGCAGCATCCGGTTTCGGATTTGCCTGTCACTGTGGCAAGCCACAGGACGCCTGCGCCTACAGAGGGACCATGGATGGCTTGCGCTGCACCACCCACAGCTCCAACCACATACCCCATATCCAGTGTAAACCCGAAGGAATAAGACCGGGAGGCATGCGGATGGGAACCACGTTTCATCAACGGAGCCGGCCCACACTCCTTCACAGGCAAACACAAGCACGCTGTATTTGGGGAATCAAGCGCACACAAGGCGGTGGCTGGACCGTAGTCCGCTCCACACTGAGTGCATGGAACCGCTCTTTGAGCCTAGCACGGCCACAAGAACCGTGCACCCCGTCCCCTCCAGCAACGACCAACTGTCTCCTGGAGCCAGTATGAACGATGTAGTGGGTAATAGACAGGTAGGCACCTTGTCAACATACACATCAAGCGCAACCATACCAGGGATATCAAACAACAGCCATTCACTTTAAACGACAAGCTGAAATAAAATAAATCCAATAATGCATACAGATACGGTGGCATAACTCTTCGCTAAATTACCATATGAAGTAATTTGGTTAGCAACAAATCCGTGATAAGTAAGAAATGTCCACAAGTTACTTAAAATGCTACAAACGCAACAAAATTACCGAAGATAAGCGCAATTAGTGTAAGCAACGTGGCCAGTTAATAGAACATTATTCAGGGAGGCAGAACAAACCAAGTAAAGCGGAATGAAATTTATCCAGCTTAAAAAGACCTAGTTTAAGTGTAAGTTGGTTTAGCCCAACTGCGGTGAAGAAGCATCAAAAATGCAACATCAGCCTCAGCATGGCCGTTATCTGCTGTTAGTATACTACGTATATTTCACAAAGTCGAGACAAGGTCCAGTGAGCCTGATCCGATCAGTATGTACAGGTTTCCTCCGAAACTGTTATTGCAACTCAACTGTTCCTCAGCTAGGAATTTTTTTCAAATGTCACCAGATATCCATTGCATATTTCCAGTTGCAGTCATCTCATCATAAGGTCAAACGAATGGCGGTGCCGAACGTTGGGAAGAGTAGAAACGTAATAAATTTAAGTGCATCGTAACAAGCATTTCATGAGAAATTACAAAAAGCGTGAAATTGAAAAGACCTATGATAGTTGAATGATCTAGCCTGGTTACAGAGTTTATGTCTACAAAACAGAGCGGAATGGGTCTAGTTAGTGTGAAGCTTAAGTGCACATTACGGTACGCTGACCAGTTGGACATATTTCAGCAAATGCGTTGTAACTTTATGTTAGACGTGTCGTTTCTGACTAGTAGGCACGATTGGGTTGTATGATGAGAAAAGGAAGCAGATGCTTAACTTGATAGGCTAACATCGCTTGGGAATTGGATAATCGAGACAAGAGTAGGTCAATGAGATGTTTGAGATTTGTTAAACCAAGCCTGGATAAAATTCATATAACTGCTATCATTGTCGGCTCTCGCACTAGCAAAGGATAAAACTGAGTAAGAACCAAGCGAAGTACTGGGGAACAAGGTGGATTGAATATCTATTGAGATGACATGGGTATTTTAAGTACCAGGCATCACCAGTACGTCCGTGCGCAGTAACAACGCTTCGGTGCCGCTCAACCACCGTCAGTCGCACGTGGGCTAAACATACTGCGATCGTCGCTTGGTCCCTACGCAAGCTCTAACCCGCGCCCTCAGATTAAAAGGCAGGCTTCTAATCCTTAAGACCATAGGCCTGCATTTTGCGGCAGTGGTCCCATAAACGAATGGCGAATGTCATAGTTAAAAGACAGGCTGTAGCTATATAAACACTCAAAACCATCGTCTAACATTCTTGTCTTTTGGGAACCCCAAATAACACTACTTGCAGGAAAAAAAATTATATAATGATTAATTTGAGCGATAACGACATGCTGCATATCACCCTGCAGACTCTTGCATAAGGGTCACTCCAAATAATATCAGCCCTGTCTACGATCATCTTTTTGAACTGGATAGGCGCTGACACAGCACTTTCTGGATGCTCATCCTGAGGATTACGTGTCCTTCATAGCCTCCCGAGTCTAACGTGTATTGGTCCCGTAGTACCATTACCTCCGGACTTATTACATCTGCTTCACCAACGATTCCCTTCGCTTATGATCCCAGCTATAGGGAGGCTGTAGCATTTACAATGACACCAAGCCCCTCGCATGAGCAGCTCGTCTCATGACCTCACAAGTTGTCTAATGTCGATCTCCCCCAGGCTCGCTCTAGTGATCTTATCGCTTACTTCCGACTACCCATCCGATCTCACTAACTCTCTTACTCCGGCTGCGGATAGTAGCCTATCAACAGCCCGCGATACAATTATTTGCTTTTTTTCTGTCGTCCACTTTCATACATTACTGATATAATGGATCTGCTGGTCTCGCTTCAGAATCTTTGACCGAGACGGCCTCTTTCAGTTCTCATCCCAGCTTATGGAACCGCGCATCCACACCACATTCAACGCTATCACCTTAACTCCATGCCACAAATGCATCATCAACGAGTCGACTACCCTCCCCTGTCGCTGCCACTGCTTTCCTCAATATCGTTGAGTATCCTGATAACACTACCGGGAAGCAACTTTCCTCAAAAGTGACTGTTGTCTCTACCTCACTAACATAACTTGTTGGCCTTCACTTCTACCACATCTCCCCGTTTCTGTATGTTATTGTGCTCCTTTTAGACAGCTTCAAGCCTCAAGAATCACCTAGCGACCCATCGTCGCAATCCCTCCGTTTTCTTTATCCACAGTTTTCTGACACAACGTTACAGGTGTCGGAGGACTTTTCCCCCCAACATCGTCGCCCCGTCCAGCACAAAGCTTTTTGTTTAACTTGTCTTCCATTTTATTTACCCTTTTGGTCCACGTTCAAGAACACCGTATCATTGACTAGTGCAGAGGCGTTGGTACATTCTGCTCCCTCTTTTCAGAACCTTCCGTATCAGCTCAATCAGTATTTCTTTACGCGATCGATTGATAATTTGGTCGGGCACTATTCCACTGTCAGACACACAGTGCCCGTGTCTGTGACCTGCACAGTAACCGTTTCCTTATCTTATGATGTGCTAGCATTCCGCCTTTTGTATCCCACTTATTTACTGGATTCATTGCACTTCGATATTTGGTTAATGTTGATCGCTTGACTGAGATTAACTATATATTACCAATGTTGACGAGGGCATAGAAAGTTACTGGCGGTTCCGATACCATGCATCTGTCGGTTGTTGCACGCTGACCGACATTCCTTAGTTCATTTGAATTGACGCCCATCTTGCATACACCCGAGACTTAAATGGACACTTATTCCGTACTCTGGATCTCACACTGCTTGTGCTTCTCAGCGCTAGGTCCCAGGACCAACTACATCGATCATGTCCCTCTTTTGCTCTTCATACGATGTAGTTACATTCTGTCAGCATTTCCCCAGATTTTTTTTCAAGCTGTCTTTTGGCAATTAAATCTTTGATACTCTACTAATAACATTTTTTCCAAATCACGATTCTCCTTATTTCAGGTTGCAAGGTGACTGAATTTCCCCAAAGTTTTGGCTACAGCGATCTCAAACTCTACCAACCTTCTGATGCTGAGCTTCCCACTAAATTTGCCTGGATGACAGGTACAGCCTACCATTTTTGTCGCTACGTTTCATCGTTTTCATCCGGTCTATCTTACACTTATTCTGTCAAATCGGTTATGTACGCCGCTCTGTTTGATTTTCTACTCTTTGGACTCGATTAGTAACTCAATACTCACATTGGATTTTCATTAAATTCAAGCACTTACTTTGACCTCGGGATCTCTAACGCCTATTCTGCGCATGTAGTGTTAAAGTACCGCACTGAGGCTTCAGCCTCACTTGCTTCCCACCAACGTTCGCTGCAAGAAACACTCATCGTGTCCCGCTCAAAGACTGTGACCTGAACACTTAAGTGATGTGGATCCACTTGCAGGTGGAGAGCATATGGGGGCTAGTGAAAGCAAAGTGATGGCTCAGATCCGATAACACATGAAGAAACCGGAGAAAATGCGCTACAACTACGACTCGATACAGGCGCATATGCAGTGTGAAGGACTTTTGCATTTACGAAATCACACACCGTTTGGTATCCCATCCTTGTTCCACTCTTTGTGATCTGGTCTTTCTCACCAATATCTGGAAAGAAATTTGGAGCAGGCACCATTAGTAAATAATAACCTTCATGTGAACTCTAACTATCTTCTTTGTCTCCCATCATCTCCATACTTGCGCCGAGTTTGTTAGTGTTTGCGCATCAACCAAGCATGTTTCATATGCCTGCCTTCCACAGTGCGGTTCGCAACTACTTCCATGCTATTAGTTCGAACTTCGCGTCCACTCGCGTACAAATTGCTTTTCTCTTATAGTGCCACCACCATATGTGCAATTTGTTTTTCTTTTTTGCATGTTTAGCCACATATCACGGAACCGACTGAACCTGCCTTACTACCCCTCCAACAAGCCAACCCACTTGCAATCAAATAACCTTAAGCGTTGCTAGTGTGCTCTGCCTCGTTGTTATGCCCATCTACCACACTGATTGACCCGGTCAATTCCTTGTCCAAAGGGTGGAACGCACGAACCCGCTGGGGCCTGCATTCTCGCTTTTGCACTGTGCTCGTGTAATCACATATAGCGTGCTTTTCTCCGTGTTCGCCTGCCCGCTGTTACCACTAAGCGATATTGAGCGCATAACTGATTTCGGTGGCAAAACCGTCTGTTAACTTGTTTACATTTTATTCGGTTTTCTGCTACATCTCTTGTCGCAAGGCCCTGGGATCTATTTTGGTCACCTTGATGTCAAACAGATGAATTTGCCTCCATTCACCACAATTGCTGCTCTCACGCAGTCCGGCAGTCCAATAGCTCACAAAACTACCACTTCGGATCAGCATTCTGATCGATCGGCAGCCGACGACGACATTTCACAACCGTCCGACGTGTTCGCCGGACGCGTGGTTAGCTTGACGCGTAACACCAAACTGATCCCGTATCCAGTGATACGAATGCTTGAGCACACCAGCGCACCTTTGGGCGTGTGTTTGACCGCGTTTCACCTCATCATTGCCTACGCGGACCGCGTCAAGGCGGTCAACATTTTAGACGACCGGACTGTCTATTCTATGCCCGTGAGTGCGGAGTTAAACAATGCCAGCGCATTGGGAATTTGTCGCGATTCCTTGTCCGGCCACATTTGGCTCTTTGGCAATCAGGGTATGGCTCGTTTAAACGTTCGCAATGAATTGTCCCGAGTGTGGCAAATTTATTTGGAACGAAAGCAGTTTGACGAGGCGCGCAAATTCTGCCAGGTAAATCCACTTTCTATCTTTATTCTTATTTGGTGCGAGCCATTGTGTGAAGCTTTCCACAGTTACGGAATTGCAGATGTTTTGATCTGAAGTTGTGTCAGATGTGATACCTATATGTCATTCCTAAACGTCTCTCTTTGAATGACAAGAAGGGAACTATGCGTTTTATTAACCACATCTATGTGGCATACCATGAGATAGAGTTTATTTAACATCTTACACTTGTTCCAACCAGAAACGTTCTTTCTTATATTCCACCGATCTTTTCGCCTTTGTCATATTCTGTGAATGGTTAGCTCATGCAGCGCATACGTGAACTTTAAAATTTTCCTCTCACTGCTGTTTCCTTGTTTTGATGTTACTATTACCTGCTTGATATTGATTGCTGCTCTTCAAGCACGTGCACCTTTGTCAATCATCGTTCTCATCTCTTCCTACGTCCTGATCTAAAAACAACAGTTAGTCCTAACTCTGTTGCCACGGAGCGGTCACACAAGGCGGGTTACAATGTTGCTAGCAATAATACCATTACCTCACTCCGGTAGCAGAGTTATTAAGGAGTCTTTTATCATCCACAAGTCACCAGTTGGAATTTGCATAGGTGCGCGCGCTTTCGCACGCTTGGCGTTTATTTTTCAGCTACGCATCTTCGATAAGATATTACCTATCCGGTGTCACTGCCTAGGGGGCCCGCTCCAGAAGACTGCTAAGCCTTACTGGGAGAAGTGGGGTAAGTAGTCTCACTAAAAGTTTTTTCAACCTATCAACTTTGATCAGTTCATCGATTTGTGGTGTATCGGATTGCTCATACGTAGGAGGGTTCTAATACGATTTTCTTTGGGATCCGTTGCAGTAACGTCCAAGCCAGATGTCCCACTATACATCCTGTAAAGCACCAGACGACCGTTCCGTCCTATTGGGGATCCTCGGTGGTGCGATCTCCAGTTCTATTAGGAACCGAACCCCTGGCTTCTCGGCACTAACAGCTTGCACCATTAGCCGGTAGTTTATGCCACCAAGCCAAGGGGGACGGCGGTGGACCGTTATGGCTTGCAAACAAATCGCGTTATGACGCGACTCATCGTCCACTTCCATGCAAGTTACTCATGTTGCATAGAACAGAACTGGTCTCTGGAGTCACGGTTTTCCACAACACAAACTCTGACTTCTCCTAGTGACTAGGCTTACACCCCACTGTATCCATTACTGACTGGAAAGTGGTACGGACCTTAACAGTGCGTGCCGTAGTTTCCTTGATACTGTGACCATCAGAGGGGATGCAGCTGCTCGGATGAGTGACCCGGTCGGTAATCTCGACAGGTTGTTCAGCGGTAGTAAGAAATACGAGGTATCGGTCCAGTTTCGCAACAGTGCTTTTCACTTTAGTGTGAAGCAAATACCGAAGTGCATAGTGCTACGCATCCGCCCATTCAGTAACGCATACGTGGAGCTTAAATCGTCGAAGTACTCGGAGGTCGCCAGTCGATCACCTAACAGAACCTCTATCTTAGGAGTGGAAGGAAGTAGGTGTAACTATTCATAATCATCTTGACCACAAGGTTGAAAACAAATGCAGACACCAGTAATGAATTCCACTTGTCTGGGCAAATTTGGAGGGGAGCTTCACGTAGACCTTCACTCTACTCCGGTAGTCGCGGTATAGAGATTTTAGGGTATACGGATATCTTGGGTATACCCTCCAAGGATTGTTGCCGCCACAAACAGTTGCGAACAAGAAAAGAAGTGCACACTTTAAGTGAAAAAGACTACCACGTGTTTTACATCTTCAAATTGCAAATTATTGTTGCTATACGGGATCTATACACCACCGTTTCCAGCTATCACGGAACAGCCACTGGAAGTGGGGAATCGGTGCACTTTGCTGGCTGTGCCACCTGTTGGTCACATCATTGAAGAATTTACTTCGCGTATCAGTAAGGCCACTGTGGCATTTCAGAGGCTCAATCATCTATGCAGGTAGCGGGATGTCAACCTGTTATTTGAAGGTAGGGTTTGCAACACTGCGATAAGTCCGGTGCTACTCTGCCGATCAGAGACCTGGCCAGTTCACAGTAGACGTTAGACGCTTGGCCGTGTTCGATCGCCGGTACTTGCAGAATATTACTCACATCTGGTGGAAGCACCAGGTGGAAAATGCTGAGACCCACCAGTTGGCTTTTGGCAATAAGCCTTCTGGTACCTCACTCGAGTGTTTGTTGAATCCTACCCGTTTACGTTGGCTAGGTCATGTCCTCTGTATGCTTATTAACCGGCTACGTCGGTGTGCATTATATGGCGTCGCTGCATCGATTTGGGCGAAATCACGAAATGGCCCATCGACGTGGAGAAGTTTGCTGTGACACTCGGTTTGGCTGGTGCGTGTTGTCTTCGTAGCTGTGGATATCGGGATGTTCCATACCAGTGGTTGAGGAATCTATCAGAATTGTGCGGTCACACTGTCAATGGCACTCTTACCCTCGCTATTTTTTCATTTGGCTCCTAATTTTCATTCTACCCGGAGTAGCTTTCTGCGCTCCTTTATTGTTGTCACTTTCTTCCTATTCTATTTGCGCTCAACGTCGTTTTCTTTCCGTTATTTGTTGTTCATCTGACAAAGGGAGTCGTAACAACTCCTTACACCGCATTTTGGCGCCCGGATCATAGTTATCCAACTTTACTGAACTGTGAGGGTATGCGGGTATTCTCCGAGCTGACTGATTTGGCTGCAAACATTCCATCGTCAGGCTAGACGACATCATCAGTGCGATTTATGCGGGCCACTTACATATCCAAGTGATTATTGATCACTTGATTCGAATGTCAGGAGTCTATTGGTCCACGCGAGCTGACCGTGTAGTCAGCTCTTGCGTACTATTGGCTAGAGTCCGTCTCAATGACGTTCCTTTGTCCTTTTGATCTGGGGCTGAGTATTGTTTTGACCCTCAGTGCTTCATAGTCAGTAGCAAGATCTAAGTGTCGGTTGATGGAATTCTTTCCCGGGTACCAAGCCTCGATGAACTCGCGTGCTTTTCGATTTTTTGCCCTGCCTATGATCCTGACATTCTCCAAATCAAACTGATGATTTTCGGCGTCCATATGTACCGACATCAGGGAGTTCTGGTCATGTCGGTGGATGGCTAGAATATGCTCATGTAGCCTAGTGCCGAGCTTTCTTCCTGTCTGGCCCACATAGTATTTGTTACAGTTTTTGCAGTGGATTTTGTAAATCACACCACTTGTTTCTTCTTTGCCAAACCGGTCCTTACCATTGAAAAGCTTGTCTCGGATGGTTTCTGTCGGCTTGCGAGCAACTCTGATTCCGAAAGGTAGTAGTAGTCTCGCCGCCATCGCAAAGACGCCGTTTATGTATGGTAGAATGATTGTCCTTTTATCCCTTTCTGATGTTTGTTCACGTGTTGGCCGTTTTCTTGATGTTAAACAACGTAGAATGAAATTCCTAGGATACCCATTCCGTGTAAACATTTCGAATAGATGATCTTCCTTCGTTTTCCTCAGCTGCGGGGTGCTGCAATGTGTCTGCGCTCTTTTAAATAGAGTTGTTACGCAGCTGCGCTTGTAGACTGTTGGATGATTGCTGCGATAATTCAGGATTTGGCCTGTATGCGTCGCTTTCCGATAAACTGTTGTCTTCAGTTGTCCAGCAGCATGTCTTTTTACTAACACATCCAAGCATGGTAGTTGACCATTGTTTTCCTCTTCTTTTGTGAAACGGATACCAGCAAACGTTGTTTATTAGTTGATGTGTTTCTTCCACTTTTGAGCGCTTTAGGATGACAAAAGTATCGTCCACGTAGCGTAGCCAGAGTTTAGGTTTTGCGACCGGGAGTGCGGTTTCCTCCAATGCTTGCATTACCGCTTCGGCCACTAGTCAAAATATCGGTGAACCCGTTGGCCTGCCTGTTATTTGTTCGTAGGTTTGGTCGTTGAAACCGAAGTGTGTCGCGAGGCATAAATCCAACAACTCCATCATGTGGATGGCATCTATTTTATTGTTCCTGTCTGAGGATCCGCTTTGGTTTTACTCTTGTGAAACCAACATGTTCAACGCAACTGAACAAAAAGCGCTGAGAAATCTTAGGAAAGCTAAAGATATCGTTATCTTACTGGCTGATAAACGACGTCTTACTGTTTTAATGGACAAAGCTGATTATACGAAGAAAGCGCAAGAACTCCTTCAAGATGTGAACACCTACCAACCAGTAAACGAAGATCCCACAAAACGATTGGAAAGCAAAATTAAACGCACCCTACAAAATCTGGAACAAATGGGCCAGATCACAAAATTAGAATACAGCAGGATGAAACCAGAGGATTCGGTGCTATCGCGATTCTACGGCCTGCCAAAAGTTTACAAAAGTGGAGTCCCCATCCGCCCTATCGTGTCGTTACCTGGAGCTCCGAATTACAAACTTTCCAAAAAACTCTGGAAGAGATTGAAGCCCTGATCTCTGGCTCGGAACATTCCATACAATCTGCAGAACAATTCCTGGCTAATCTCAACGAAACAGTAATGAAAGAGGACGAAATCATGGTTTCCTTTGATGTAACAGCTTTATTCACTTCAATCAACATCAAGCTGGCGAAGCAAACGATGGCAACACTACTATACCAACGCGGATCCTCAGACAGGAACAATAAAATAGATGCCATCCACATGATGGAGTTGTTGGATTTATGCCTCGCGACACACTTCGGTTTCAACGACCAAACCTACGAACAAATAACAGGCAGGCCAACGGGTTCACCGATATCTTGACTAGTGGCCGAAGCGGTGATGCAAGCATTGGAGGAAACCGCACTCCCGGTCGCAAAACCTAAACTCTGGCTACGCTACGTGGACGATACTTTTGTCATCCTAAAGCGCTCAAAAGTGGAAGAAACACATCAGCTAATAAACAACGTTTGCTGGTATCCGTTTCACAAAAGAAGAGGAAAACAATGGTCAACTACCATTCTTGGATGTGTTAGTAAAAAGACATGCTGCTGGACAACTGGAGACAACATTTTATCGAAAAGCGACGCATACAGGCCAAATCCTGAATTATCGCAGCAATCATCCAACAGTCTACAAGCGCAGCTGCGTAACAACTCTATTTAAAAGAGCGCAGACACATTGCAGCACCCCGCAGCTGAGGAAAACGAAGGAAGATCATCTATTCGAAATGTTTACACGGAATGGGTGTCCTAGGAATTTCATTCTACGTTGTTTAACATCAAGAAAACGGCCGACACGTGAACAAACATCAGAAACGGATAAAAGGACAATCATTCTACCATACATAAACGGCGTCTTTGAGATGGCGGCGAGACTGCTACTACCTTTCGGAATCAGAGTTGCTCGCAAGCCGACAGAAACCATCCGAGACAAGCTTTTCAATGGTAAGGACCGGTTTGGCAAAGAAGAAACAAGTGGTGTGATTTACAAAATCCACTGCAAAAATTGTAACAAATACTATGTGGGCCAGACAGGAAGAAAGCTCGGCACTAGGCTACATGAGCATATTCTAGCCATCCACCGACATGACCAGAACTCCCTGATGTCGGTACATATGGACGCCGAAAATCATCAGTTTGATTTGGAGAATGTCAGGATCATAGGCAGGGCAAAAAATCGAAAAGCACGCGAGTTCATCGAGGCTTGGTACCCGGGAAAGAATTCCATCAACCGACACTTAGATCTTGCTACTGCCTATGAAGCACTGAGGGTCAAAACAATACTCAGCCCCAGATCAAAAGGACAAAGGAACGTCATTGAGACGGACTCTAGCCAATAGTACGCAAGAGCTGACTACACGGTCAGCTCGCGTGGACCAATAGACTCCTGACATTCGAATCAAGTGATCAATAATCACTTGGATATGTAAGTGGCCCGCATAAATCGCACTGATGATGTCGTCTAGCCTGACGATGGAACGTTTGCAGCCAAATCAGCCAGCTCGGAGAACACCCACATACCCATATCTGCATCCCGAGCTACAAATATTCTCACGGCATTTTACTGAGCTGTACTTGTGGTGACATTGGAACACCCGGCGGATGGTAACAATGTGTTAGATGAGGCAGTTCCGTTTACGAACCACCTACTTCTGAGCGATCTCTTCGTTTGTCGACTGTATGCTCTTCCTATTTCATGTTTAGTGTTACCTCTGTACGGAATCAGATGTTAGGGAGACAATATCGGGAAACGATGGATATCTGACCGAGCCCCATCCGCGTCACTGAGTGATTTATTTTGGACAGCATCTCGGCAAGTATTTTTTGGCGCTATCGTTCACTGAATCATCTGAGGTTGAACGGAGCCTTGCTATCGTCCCCCTCTCATTCCATGTGAGCTCACGTTTTTGAAATAAACCAAGGTACCTGAACCCAGATATCCTCCTCCATCGTTTCCGATGCACTTATCAGTAACTTCTGCATCCACTCTGTGCAGCACCGTGTGGGACTGAAGATGTGCCTTTGATCGCTTTTTCGGACCGCCACGCTCTGGTTTGACGTTAGTCAACAGTATACCCTGCTTAATTCTTTATTAGCCCAACCTGAGTGCCAACTTAATTGTAGGATTCATACCTTGGCTTGCGCCCTCGTAGAAGGTTCCTTTAACGCGCGTTTACATTCCACCAGGTATTGTAGCAGTGACAAACGCACATACGAGCCATTATGGTGACTTTTCTCAATTTAAGGGTAGCTTACTGCTCATCTGCTCGTTCTGTCTTGTGGTGATTTTCTGTACATCAAACACCACTTTACCACACTTCCCGAAGCCGAGTAAAGTGTCCAATGGAAGATGTCTCCTTAGCTCCGCTCGACAAGCGGGTACTTTGGGTTGCGTGTGTCAGACTTGAAAATCCGTCAACGAACATCCTCATTATCTGTGTAATCTGTTTCCATCGTTCCGCCGACAGCGCTTGACTTGACTGCGGGGGTTGTACTGCACCACTACTAACCTCACCCCCCCACACACACACACAAATTTAGTGTAGGCTGTAGGCATGCGATTCTGAACCGTAACTGCGTTGACACCCGCCCACACCCCATGTGAAGTTACTTTATGGTCATGGAGACAGTTCAATTCAGTTTAATACACGAATGTCAGAAGATACAAATCGCGAGAGAGCGCCATCATCTACAAGATGATTGATGACCTATTGGCTCCACTGTTAACAAGTGTATTCAGGCGTATAATTGATTATGCACTAGCATCATCGAACGCAATGTTGTTGATACGCTGTTAATCATGGCACGTTCCACTAGCTATCGGCCGGTGGCCGAAAGGATTACCCTTTGCCTTGTACTCCGAATCCGCCTAGGTGCGAGAGACCCCGCGGTATGTTTAACCCATGCGTGACAGCGAAGCGTCGGCACTGTGTACCAGCGTACTACTGCTGTCTTTTTTTCACCAGCTGAACACAGCAATTGCCTCACACATTGACCGCATGATTCACTGGAAAATTCGGTCTTTTTAAAGGTAACCTATACCGATCATTACCTGCCGTTTTAGAATTCGCCGACACGTTACAGATACTGTCTAGTTCTGGTTTTGCTCCATACATCCCACACTAACTTTTCAGTCCAAACGCATATTGTGACAGCGAAGGGACTGCTGCTCGACACGCTGCACTTAAACCATTATCCGTTACTACTCATCAAGCGCTGCACTGACACTGTGAAGCGTGACTGAATGATAACTGTTGGAGAGATCGGTCATTGACCACAAAATGAAAGGAACTGCGAAACAGATTAATACGTTATTACAGGTGTGTAGTTCCCCGAAACTGCTGTCGCTTGTCTCGGCATGACTACTGTCTCTATGTCTAGTGAAAAGGCCGGCGGAGCCACTGCTAATCTGTCCAGTTCTGCTTGCCACGTCTGTGAGCTATCGCCATATTGTCGGCATACTTCAAGTCTATCACTCAATCATCTGGGAGCAGCTCCACATATAAGTCGTGTACAGTGAAAACATTTTTCGTAACTTCATCATTTGCGGTTAACAAGGAAAGATGTCAGCGGGAATCCTTACCTCACACCGCTGTAGATGCTTAAATGTTGCGACAACTTACTATAAGTCCTCACTGCCTGAGCTAAGCCTGTAGATTATTCTTGTGCATTAACCTAATTCTCAGATACATCTTTTTGAACAGACAGTCCCAAAGGGCAAATCGATCCACCGGATCGAAGGCGCCCTCGATGTCCATGGACATAACTACTCTGAGTCTGCGATGCAAGTGACGATGTCACAACAGTTGATGTAAATTGATGGTTTGGTCAATGCAGCCTTGACTTTTATGAAATCCAGCTTGCTGTTCACGAATCTGACTTTCACGGGCGGCAGTTTATTTGTGCAGTATAATTGACAAATAACTTAGAGGCGATAGGGATCATACTGATATTTATATGACTGCTACATTTCAAACGTGATACGCTTTGAAGATCAGAAGAGTACCGGAGCTGCTCCCGTCGCTTGACGCAGTTTCCTTTTCCCAAAGTTTTGCTGATAGATCGTGTCTATCATAGACGAGAACAGCTCCCTCGAATTTGAAGGGGGCTGGAGGAAGCCTATCGGATCCTGTGTGTTATACAATTTCAGGAGTTATGTCACTTTCGAATTCTGGACAATAGAGCAGATCCAAAGAGACGCCACATGGAGTAGGGCGACCATTGGTCGGTCAGGCAGTTGATTGCTCTGGCCGATTAAATTGCTCTTCCAATTGCTGACCCCAATACTTTAAACCTTTTGACAGCCTGTCCACTCTCGTCGCATATAGTTTCGCTAATACCAGATCACACGCTACCCTTTTCCCGTATGAAACGGAATTGTCTTCTAGGGTTACCAAGAGCAGCAGTTACTGTCATCTGTGACGTACGATGTGACCACAGGACTTTATGATCTCTCGTTGTGTTCGCTTCCAGCATGAATGGGTCGATCAGTATCCATAACTTCTATAGAATAGGGCGGCACTTGGATTTGCCACACGTAGACATACGCGAGGCTAATTATGCTTGGCAGTTCTTGCCCTCTGATTTCTCTACACTGTAATTTTCACTCACGTTTGAGTAACATATCGCACTGATTATGCGCCGGTTTACTTTGACAAAACTCTACCGTAAATAGAGAAACGCCACCCAACATACGAGAGCACTTAATCATTAATTTGCTTAAAATTTCCCGGTGTGTCTTTTTTGCAGCACGGCCGGACAGTCTTTTCACTGGGGCCTCATTTGAGGTGTTCACTCCGAACACTGTACTCTTATATACTTATATATACTTATATACTTTCTTCGTTGATGCTAACAGGAGCTGGGCGTAGAACTCCGGATTTAATGATTGTGATCTGATGCCTTAACCACTAGGGCACTTGGCTCCACAGTTTTTGCTTGATCTAGTAGGTGGGATTCCTTATGATCTGAAACACTTCCTATGTGTTTGAGTCGCGACACAGTCTCTGACCACTGTACGAAGCGCTGATAACGTAGCATATTGGCCTAGTGAACATGGCTTCACTCGCCAAGCATTCAGCGCCGCATTCCCATCTTAGGAAGAGTTTAGGTGGGGACAAAAACGAGCAACGACGAGAATGTCTCCCCTCGGGAAATTAATAGTCGATTCTCGGGCGCATTCTACTGATTCAACAAGTTATTGGTACATCAGGTCGATGCTAGTGTCATATTACTACCACACTCCTACAGTTTGTTAACTATGTTCAGGGAGGCCTGGTAACTCTTATTTCCAAGGGTTTACTGGTCGACAATTCATCTTCATGTTTTAAAGCTATGAGACACGAATGAGCATAATTCTGGGGGGTGATAAGGTGTTTTGCACCCTACGGATCCCAATTGCTAAAAGTTCCGAAGCACACTTCGATTCTTTTCAAAGGAGCGGTCTTCGTGCAGGCGAGGCTGATGGACACGGAGAGTATCGCGTGCCTACAGGTAAAATAGTCCTGAGCACTTTCGTATACCGCTACTGGTTAATACGAACAAGTCACAGTGCTCGCCTACAGCCACGACATGCTCCTGTGCGCTCCCCACAGTTTTGCTTCTATCAACTCTCACAGGTGCATGCAGTAGTGGTACAGATGTAAAACTCCATGTCATGAGATTGTTTGGGAGCCCTGCAGGAACTCATCGTACGGCCTACTTGTGCTGGGTTTCATAGCCTTTTCCTGTGACCCACAGCGAATCTTGACACAGAAGTGGTCGCTCCCCGCCGGTCATCTGCATCTTAGTGCACTGTGAGAAGACGAATCTCACCCCCGCTTTCTACCGCACATGCCTCCCACCAACTCAAGGCAGTCTTATGGCTTGATCGTATACGTCCTTTGAATTGATCATCGTCTGACCACCTTGTGGGCTTTAGAAACTTGTCTAGACTTCTCAGACCCATTCAACTCTGTAACGATCGTTGGCTGCTAGTTATTGCTCGTGTTGCGTGGTATCAGCCTCTTTTGCACTGTTAAAGTGCACATGCGATTCCTGACCCGTGTTGCTTGCTTTAATTCGTTAGACTAACGAACACGACTGGGTAAATGGGCCTAGTTTTGTTCATCTGGTTCGACCGATGTCCGAAAGGATAAGGCGCCTGTCCTCTAATCCAAGGGTCATCTATTCGAATCCCCGCAGATGCCGGCGACGTTTCGATATATCCAACCTACACTCAACTGCTTGTGGTCACTTAGCAGCGAAGCATTGGTACCGACGCATTGCCGATGTCTTTCATCTGAGCAAAGATGCCGTCAAAAGCGCTGCGTACCTTCATCCATACGTCACCTTTGTGAAAGCAGCCGTGGAACTGTCTCGATGATACCTCTTCTTCTGCACACGATCGCTAGCCTTCCGTGGTGACACTCGGTATTGGCATCGTGTGAGCTCTTTGATTTTAAATGCTTAAGTCCGTTACTAGGTCCACTTTTCTTCTGCTTTTTTGCATCACTACATTCACACATTTTTTATTGTACCACAACAACGAGGAGCTACTAAAGTACTATTTATGTTGACACCTTTTTCCGACCTCAGTTAAGCGCTTTATTCCTTATGTTTCCGTGACGCAATTTCATTCCCCATTTTACAGTGTTTGATTGCTTTCTTCTGGCACCTAGATCACCCCTCTCTGCTCTTCTTCACGTTGGCGACGACGGGTCCTATTAACTGGTGATTACTTTTTAAACGTTTTCTTTTTTATATTACTTGTGAGTCTTAACTTACACCGCTCAAGGGTTACTTTTGCACTCTCTGTTTCAGACAGAATCTCAGTTGGATGTCGTCAACACGCGTGAGGCGGAATATTGTTTTGAGAAGGGAGAGTAAGCGCTTAACATTGTTTCCACTGGCTGTTCCGACGCGAAACTTTAGCCAATATCCCATTTTGTGTCCTCTTCCGGCTATGCATGACTTCATTGTGAACCTCCATCATGCTCCAATCTGGTAGACGCTACTATCACCGTTTTACTAGTGAGCGCATTCCAACGACAGTCACAGAGAATGCGTTTGTTTCTCAAACCGTCCCCTGACGGACACGCTGTGTTTACCTTTTTATTAGTAATTGGAATCCTTATACAGCCCATACTGCCTCAATTTTCAAATAAACTGGATACTGTTGCAGCTGCTCTCCCAACACTGCTGCGTTGTGAGATGCAGTCTCAGTGATCGAAATGGCAGAGGCCTGCTTCAAAGCAATTCATAACTTCCATTGAGATTACATATCGCAATCCAGACACACGGCAGTTACTTCAAGAACCAATACTCTCAGCTAAAGTCCTTACAAACGAACTCACTCTTTCAGCCACCACGCATCCGAAACTGCGCTAGACAGACTGTGGGACCCTTCAAAACTTCACATTCTCACGGTCACTGGGTAGTTGGTCAATTCACTTACCTTGGCAGCTGCATCAGCAACGATGAGCATATAAACACTGAAGTCAGTTCACGTATTGCAAAAGCCAGAACTGCCTTCTAGCGTCTGCGACATCTGTGGCGTCAGAGGGGTGTTTCCCTCGGCATGAAAGGCCGCGTTTACAAAGGCACAGTGACGGCCGTCCTACTCTATGGTAGTGTGAGGCTTGATCCCATCGATCACAGGCACCTTCAAGTCTTTGAACATCGTTGCCTGAGAAGCGTTTCTGGTGTCGGATGGCATCGGTGTGTCCAGAACGGTGATGTGCGTAGGCGAGTACTAGGCAGTGATAATCAGACTATTTCCTTAGAACAACAGATAGCGCTGAATAAGTTGCAATAACTTGGACACATACTACGTATGCCCGGTCACCGCTTACCGAGGATAGCTTTGTTTTGTTTGCCAGGTGTAGGGTGGTGCAAGGCCCGATGTTGGCGGCGGGAGATGAAGTCACCGACGACCGAACTCGGTGCCGTCGGTTGGCTTCGTCTTCCAGGCTGGAGTGCACGTGACCGCCGTGTAGGCGACGCGATCGGTCATCGGAAGCACAATTCCTCTTATTCGGTCGACAACTATATTGTTGTATTATACGTTGCTCGGGCAATTACTCTGTGTGAAGAATTGAAGCATATCAGTTAGCTTTTCTATCTTTCGACCCAATCAAACAACCGATACTCCTCGGAAAAGCCCCTAACGGCAAGTTACCCTTATTTGTCCTCATCTTTCCCTGTCATCATTATACACGTTAGCTAGCGGTGGGAAACACCTCAGCTATTGTGCCTCAATACATAGAAAAATGAAAAGAAAAATGCACTAGGTGCAAGCCAGCTGAGCTACCGCTAACGGATAGGCATCGTTCCGGTAAGCTACCAGCCGACTAGTATGCAGCAAAAAAATACCATGCAAAATTATATAGGACTAAATCTTTCCCTGGTACGTCATTGACTGCCAAGTATCTGTTACCTAGTGTTACGCGGATAACGTTATCTTTGGAATCATGATTTGAGCATCTAAGAATATGTAAAAAGGGTCCCAGAAGGCACTTCGCCATCTCCGATGAGTTGCACCTGCTTTCGTGCATAACTCCTCCTAATAACAGGACAGGACAGGATTGGACTCAGAGCTATGAATTCCCTTATCACCAGCCATCTGAAGGCATTATAAACCAGCCTGGGCAATTGCCCGTTGTCGGGACCTATTATGATGTGTTGGCTGAGTCTTGACTACTGCGAAACCCTCTTACTAATTTACTTTGTCGTATTTTTCTGTTCCACGTGGAGCATTCTTTCCATATTCAATGTAGGCGGTTCTCTGTATATACGCATGATGTTTCTGTCTCATATCTATGGACACTACATTTCCGCTTTCCGCTTACCTCGGTTTCTGCCTCCCGAACAATCTCATGCAGGTCATGTCTGTGTATCCTAATAGAACGGCACAACTGTACAATGCTTTTTCAGATGCTGGTGGGTGCATACACCCACCAGTCTGATCTTGAAAAAGTCATCCGAAAGTTCACAATGGACTCGACATCATACCGACATCTCATAGCGACCGTTGAACTCGGTTCTTTCACGTGGAAAGACTCGTCTGTTTAGGTGATACATATCTAGTTTGTGCACTGTGGAACATCCTCCATCGTCTGTTACAACCGGCAGCGGAATACCGAGCTGTTTAATATAGCATGTCTTAAGCACGAGGACTTCACGCGTCTTTGAATGAGATGTACATTTCTCATGTTGGATTTTCTTCCCTTATGGCTGCCCATGGTTGAAACATTGTCGGATATGATTGAAGGTTGAGTTCTTGGAGGTATCTGCTATCAACCCTCTCTTTGTTATTGTGCTATTTCCTGTCACCTGTTGTCCTCTACTTGGCCTAGTGTTCGGTACATGCTTATGTGCTTGTCCGCTCTTCTCCTTTTTGTAGTTTTATGAATTCGGCGAAATTATTCGCCAAAACATCTGCGCCGTTCGAGGAAGTGGCTCTGCGTTTCAGCCGATTGTCACTGCTACAGCATGCTCCTCGTTCCGACTCGCCTCTGATCTCCACGGGATTGGCCGTCCGAGACGACCACGATCTCATGGACGCTCTCATCGAAGACGTGGCCAAGTCATACCCTTTTGCTTCGGCAGGGCCCGCTTTAGAATTTGAGGCCACGTGTGGCCCACTGAAAGCTTTAGTCTCCACCAAATTGGAATGTTTGTATTCGCGTAAACCCTCCCCAGCATCCGACGGTGGAGCTCTTCATGCTCCTTCCCTTGGAGGAACAGCTCTCCCTGATTCTGCAGTTTCGGGTCAGATAGCTTTGTTAACACTTTGGATGTCCGAATTACTTTTGAACGAAATAGGCTTTTTAAGAGATCGTCTGTCGAAGAGAGTGTCTGCTGACGATCAGGCCCGGTTGGAGACGGTCCAGCACGAATTTCGGACTCTTCTATCTCAACCAGATTCTCTGGTATGTCCCGAAAATTTTATACCTTAACTCACCGGTTCAAAAAACCAGTCATGACACGCCGCCTTCGAACTATAGCTCATTTGCAGGTGCATATTCTTCTTAAAGCTATTTAGCTTTGCCATTATCTGAATAATCCCTCCTAGATTAAGCTATCTCCTTCGATAACGGTGATCATGGATTGAACTTATAGTAAGACATCCAAAGTTGATCACCTCTATAAGTTGACCGTTTTTTCATAACTTGAACGTTCACCACGTAAATCCTATGGAACCAGACCTCTATATGGACCACCTTGAGTTGTAGGTTGACCACTTAGGCAACAACGATCAATATTAATTCATGCTCTATAACTTAACATGTATGTGGAGGTTTATTTTGCAATGACCGACGAACAACTTGTTTGTTAAAATAATGCTATGTATGTAGCGTACTTTTGCAATGTGCTGCATTCTCCTGACCCACTTTACGACTCCGCAGACGTTTAACGATGCAGCACGTTCCCTGTCTGTGTATGTGCGTCTACATTTTTGTTCCGTCCCTCAGCGTTTGCGCGCATGGATGTTTATCTCGTACATCGAGTCCCCAAAGAACCAACAAAATGCTACAAACTCACTACAGAGCCCAGCTCATGCAATAGGTCATAGAAAAAATGCATGCCAATCATCTGCACGCAGCAAGAACTTCGTCTGTATCGTCTGTTAATGCCTTGGATGCTGTGCTTTGGATAAGTTTCGCGTGGCACAAAGTTCAACCATATATATTGCAGAAGTTCTTCGGAAAATCTAATTTCGTTCACTCTCGAGCAAGATGCTGCCGCTTTACCACACATCGCAACTCCCAAATCAAGAATTCAAGGGAATATATTTCCAAGGGTTTGTTGAAATCTATGGTATCGATAACCTACACTGGACCAGACCCAGATTATCATCCTTTCGGAAACAAACAAGAAACATATCCAATCAGGATACGGTCCTCGAGATCGGAATGACCGAGGTTTACCTCAAAGTGAGCCGAGGTCACAATAGAGGTTGCGAGTCGCAACCCAACCACACAGCGTGCTTCCAAATTTAACTTGAATTACTTTCCGCTGTGCCAGGCGTTGCTCGCGGATCTCAGTAGCATAGTGTTCAAGGCGTCAGCCATGAGCTACTAAGCTCTGAGTTCCACCCCAGCTCAAGCTATCTCCACCTGGCGAGTCTAAACCAAGACGAAACCGAGGTCATGTGGTGTGCCAGTGTTGGGAAGAGCAACACCCAAATATATCCAAACAAGAAACACTTTACAAATAAAGAGAACTGATTGAAAATGCCATGAAGACCATCGAAATTCCAAAGAAAGGATTTAGTCAGGCATCTTTTAATGAAACTAAAGTCATTTGCTGTGGAATTATGTTCAAACATGCTGAGTAGTGTAACCTATGTTGAAAGCGCTCCACTAACAACATTTAAGATAAGGCTGAATTTTTTCAAACGATTTAACTTGGGGGAAAACAGTGAGTTTTGATTTATAATACTGTGTAATTTAACTGTTTGTCATTATGAAAGAGCTCATCCTATGTACACAAAATAGAATGTCTGAGAAGTTAAATTTTGTGCTGCACTGCCTTCAACAAGAAAGTAAGCTACGCTGTTTTTGTGTAGGACTTCAATATGTTGATTAACACACTAGATTAGTCCTCCATATTTTACCAGTCCCTTGAGTGGACAACTAGACAAAAAGGGGTTCTTTTTCCCATTACTATCCTGTTTCCTTATTTCGCCATGATTCCGATGCCACGATATATGCACCATATATATATATATATATATATATATATATATATATATCTATATATATATATATATATATATATATATATATATATTATGTGTGTGGTCAACTTACGGAACTTTTTCTGCGGTTTTTGCGTCAATAACCAAGGAAATTAAATCTATCGCAGGTCATCGACAATTCTGTCCTATTATTTATACAAACTGTCACTGTCTGTGCGTCCTGACAGGTCAGATGACATTGTCGATAGCTGCACTCACAAGAATTCTTAGCGAACCCCGCAGTGAACTGGGCTCCGCTGTATACCTGACCATGATCAATTCGGTTACAGCTCGGGTTCCCTCACCAAATTTTATCACACGTGTGATTGAACAGTCCTTCACTCATCGCTTTTGGTCCCCACGCCGTTCATGCCAAGTCAAAAAAGGCCCAAATATGTGCATTTTTAGCGTTTTATACTGCCCCCACTTTAAAGGTGCGACATTCCCAAAATTGAATGGACATCTGCATGTGTCACCTGAGTTGCTACTCCTCTGGCCTGGAAACCCCAATAAGCATTTGGTGGTTAATCCATCCGGCTACTCTTGCGTTTGTACTTTGGGTGTGCTTACAGAACCGAGTGCCTACATATCGGTGAGCGCCACACACGTTATCCGCGTATTACAGAAGCACACTTGCTATTGCACTGTGCTTCATTCACAACAGCATGCACCGAGTACGAAGGGAACATCCAACGATTACTTGACGAAGCTGGAATGAAAGTCCTTGTACTAAGGCTCTCGTCAAGCATACTAAAGTCTCGAACATAACGAACACGTTTGACTGAGACGTCTTTCCTTCATAGCCCCAAATATGTTTCGTTCTCTCGAGTTTGATTTCTGATTTTACCTCATTTCAGCTCGCGTACTTCCTCAACTGCGATATCGTTCAATGCCCAGGCCTCAGGAACGATCACCTCTGGATGCCACCGAGCGCGTCTCCTGGTCGTGGATAGGCGAGTGACCGCCTTTAGCGGTCAGCTGTGAGATAAGCAGATCTAGGCGTGTCGAATAAGCTGCTGGGGACAAACAACGGCAGTATTTGATGATGTGGCAAGTTTTCGCCTGGCGAACGGTCTCCATACGAAAGCCACAGTAGTCAGTGACAGTACTGTGTTGTTACGACCTTAAGTCGTCACTAAGTAAAGTGACTGTTTCTTGCCTCTTTCTTTTTTTTGCGGACCAGAATGCGCATGAGCCATTTGTTTGGTCACCGGTCATGCACTGGGTTACGAGACCCTCATATCACCATGTTACCTTGTAGGTTAGGTACTTGCTCAATGACTTCGGGTATGTCCCCCTTAAGGCAACTCTGCTTCGGTCTGGGCAACCGAGTGGTACCGTCTTCGCTCTCTCTATCTTTGGCTCTATTGATTCAAGTGCTCATTTTCCACTCGCAGTTCGCCCCACATTCAGTTTTAAGATCACAGTTGCCTTTATGTCCTCTCTGGCGATCACAGCCTTCTCACAATCCACCTAAGCCTCAGTTTTTCTTCCACCTGGTTCTTTGTCCGGCAGTTTTCAATGTTCTCACTCTGATCCCGATCAGGTGGCAAGCATGTATGATACATATGCTTAGGACGCTTTTGGTAGACATCCACTGCCTTTCGGGAACCAGGTTGCAACATTCTAGCGTCTTCATCAGAATGACATCGCCAAAACCTGACGTCAAATATCAGTTGCTTCTTTCCGGGGACCAGGAAGTTGTCGGTCCTGTCAGCATGGCGTCGTGGTTGCAGTGAGTGGTAGGACTGAGCGCTCTGCTAGACTGAATTCTGGTGGACAGTTGGCTATGCGCATTCGAACTACGCGATTCACATAACATGAGAAATCGTCGGGACTTTAAGTGGGCCTTGTTTGTCGTCCGCCTACGCTCCTACAAACTGCATCCAGGATGCAATCAACTTTTACTCTTAGTAACAACTGCATGGCCTGTGTTTCTCCAGCGATTTTAACACAAGAGTGGGTTGTCTGCCGCCAATCGATCACCACCTTTTTGTTAGTTTTGGCCTGGGTCACAGTCGATCAGATGGTCTGCTGACCATTTGCTCTGATCATCACTGGTTTCTTCCGGACACTATTTTTGACACTCGAAGAGACAGATTGCTACCTAGCACCCGTCTCAAACGCAACAATAGTCCCAACTCGACCACCCAGCAGTTTACAGATGGTGCGGAAGCGTTACCGACTGCCGATTGCACTGGTCACTTTGTCTGGACTCCGGTGCTAATATTTACATACGTTTCACAGGATCGTCCAGGCGTTCACACTGCGTTACGGATTTACCAAGCCCTGTGATCTTAACTAGTTATTAAACCTCATCGTCAACACTGCTTGGCTCAGCTTCTGACCATGATTTGGTTCACAATGGGCACACATCAAAGATGCCTTAGTTTCTGCCAGTATCGACAGTTGGTGAGTTAGTCACCCTCCGAAGAGCTGGATCTCTGCTGTCTCCTTAACGCTGATAGATAGACGTCACTTAGGCTCGATCGATGCCAGTCATAGTCTAGGTATGGAACTCGCTAACCTCTGGTATTTTCAAACAACTTTTCAATTTTATCTGAGTCACCGAGGGTATCCGATGTAGTATAAGCAAAACAATCTGCGAAGTGTTCGGCTCATCTGTTTAGTTGAACAACTATAATCCGAGCACCGAAGTACGGTGGATCCAGTTGTCATGTTTCATCTCACAGGAGTAACAATAAAATAACAACTTCAAGATAGTGGGCTTAAATGTGAGGAAAATGGAGGGAAGAAGGAATTGCGTTAAACTAATGAGAAAGGAACGAAGCTTAACTACCAGATGCAAGGAACTGAATGCAGCTACGCCACTAACTGAGTGACTGCACCATGTCTGATGCGGTTCCCAACCAGTGGTGTGGACCATCTCGAAGCCCTCATGCAGCCTGACCAAGTCTCTCACTCAATTTCCTCATGCCTCTATGCCACGTCATAGACTGGCCACATCACGCTTTCGCCCAGCTTGTTACAGCCACGGCGTATAATGCACCTTGAGGATGCCGGTGAGCGTGCATACGGAGAACATAGCCTAACCAACATAAGCGATTTAGATTCAGCAAGCACTAGAGTGAGGCACAAGAAGATTTCTTGCCGAAAGCCAACTGGCGCACCTCAGCATTGCTCACACGGTGTATGGCCCCTTCTTCAACGACGTTGGAGCGATGGGCAAAATATTTTGACTCACAGTCTTACTGGCCGCCAGCCCGATCTGCTTCCTTTGATACGCGCGCTAGGAAACCTGGAAGGATCTCCACCTGCGCTGCGATAAGGTCAGTGTTACTGTATGGGTCAGAGACTTGGCCAGTTCGTAGTGAAGACATTAAACGCATGGTCATTTGACCACTGTTACTGGCGAATTATTCCTCACGTTTGATGGGAACAACGGGGGAGAAATGCTGAGGTCCACCAGCTGGTTTTTAGTAAGAAGTCTTCTGGTGTCTCACTCTAGTGTTTGCTGAATCTTAATCGCCTACATTGGCTGGACCATGTCCACCATATGCCCGTCGACTGGCTTCCTCGGGATGCATTATATGCCGTCGCTGCACCGAGTTGGCGAGACCGTGAGGTGGCCAGTCCACGATGGGGTATAGAGGCATGAAGCAACTGACTGAGATACTTTATCAGACTGGTGCATGCCGTCTTCGTTGATGGGGCTACGGGATGGTCCACACAAATGATTGGACACCGTATCAGACATGGCGCGGTCAGTGGCGTTCTTACCTTCGACTTGCATCTGATTGTTAACTTTCGTTCCGTCCTCATTAGTCTGACGCATTTCCTTCTTGTTTTCATTTTCTCTACATTCTCTTTGCACTCAACCCTACTGTCCTACCGGTGTTATTTATTGCTATTCTTGCTATCTGAGTAGTGGCAACTGGATCCACCGCACTTCCGTGCTCGGATCTTAGTTGAGCAACTGAACTGAACTTCTGTGCCACAGGCGCTTGTACAGCTTCTCAGTTAATCAAATTTCTGAACTACTTTGTTGATCTCCACCCAGGGTCATTCAAAGATCGGTCCCTACCTTGCCGTTCTTGTTTATTGTTATTCTTGCGATGTGAGTCGTGGCAAGTGGATCCACCGCGCTTCAGTGTTCAGACCATAGTTGATCAACTGAACTGTACCGAGGCGTTTTAAAGCACTTGGCTCTGATGCTCTACTTCCGGCTTCATTTAAAGATAGCAACTATTCAATGGTTTGGAAACTTACTGCTTTTTTCTTGGAAGTTTGGTCATAAGAGATTGTCCCATCGACTTGTGTTGAATCGGATAAGTAATCCCATCGATTCGCCAATGCTCGTCCTTTCACTATATTCCCTTTGTTTGCGTCTCCGAGTTATCAATTCTCTCTGTCATTGCTCCTAACTTATTCTTCGTTTTCAGCGGATTAGTATATTGTAGTTCCCCTTGTTCGCTGTTCACTTGCACCTCACCGGCAAAAGGATTCCCGTTTCTTAACTAATTATTTCCCCACGCAATTAGTGCCAACTGTTCATTCTGTCGACTAGTGTCATGAAGACCTTTGATTGGCCAATTGCCCAACTGTGGTTTCATCTCGTTTCACTTGGCCTACAAGCCACTATCATCGTATGTTCAGGGTACTTCTATCCTCACCTTAGCTGACATCGTCACCTCTTCACTGCTGGTGGAGGTCAATCTTTTACTGTGTCGGGCGATCACACGAGACTTCATATGACCTGTCAGTTGCAACACAGGCCTCCTCTGTCTTGTCATCTTTTGCTATCCACTGGAAGTTATGAATCGGCTGATGACCTACTAGAAGTCAGTGCTGATCAGCGAGTATAAAGTTGGAATCACTGAACTCAATCAAATCTGGGTCTCATCTGCCCCTTTGTTATCTCTATTCGCTATTTCTCACTTTTTCTTTTGAAATGATTCCTCTTCATTAGCCTATGTTCAGTTGGTGAATGCTTGATATATTTCCCACATCCATGTACTTTACTAAATCTTATTTCTTGTATCCTGGCCGACCATATTTCAGTAGGTTACGGATTTCCCGTTTTGCATTTTTATTAGTGACCATTTTGCACATTTTGCACACTTAGTCTGAATTAATGCCCCACGGAACCAAGACTCGTACGAAATGGTAGCCGTTTTCTTTGCTTTACTAACGACTTTTGACCCATATGATCCCACATGTGTGTAAGGCACGGTCTTACATCGGAAGATTTGTTGGTGAAGTTCATTCTTATATCATTCATTCATTTATTTTTATATCCATCTTCGCACAAAATCTGAGACAAGCAGTTTCCACAGCAAAAATGTGAGAACGCGTTTGACCTGCAAGTCGGTTTGTTACATATAAGCATGTTATGTCGTACTTCCGCAACACTGCACTCCACGACCGGTTCCGAATTTGTTTCCATTCTTCAGGCGGAGACAGCAGATTTATCACCCTATCCATGGACTTGAAGATCACTGGATGGCGTTTTTACTCCTACGCCACTGAACCGTAAACAACGCTTGTCACAGCTGTCAGTTTGCACATCCTGTTGCATTGGGACCGTGTATGAAACAGTTACTGTTTATTGCTACTGGGATAAGGCCTTCTGTCGGTTGCCTCTGCGTCCAGCGTGTGGCCAGTTCGAATCTGCCTCACAGTAACCCCCCATAGCCTACGCTGGACTGGTGACGGTCACGTATCAGCAATGTGTCAGTCGGCGTACCGTTGATATTCATCTTTTCGAGTCGCGGTTCCGTTATTTTTGGTTGGAGTATGCAACCAATTACGAAACCGGTCGTAGGGGGAAACGCTTCGAGCGGGCAACACCTCTTTGTTTCAATACTGTTCCAAGGACCGAATTTACCTATGTTAACCTCCCAGTTGAAATCGCGTGTCACAATCCATCCACACAGCAGCTGCTCCGAATACGTCGATGTGCATTGCTCAGCTACTTCCACTGATAGCAACCAAGATCAACAATTCAGAGGTACTTTCGAAAAATAGACTGTACCTGGTGCATCTAATGGCCGAATCCATTAAGTGTGCTTCGAAAATAGCTCAATCTACCCCACTCCTAATTGGTAATGTCTACTTTCCTTACAGCAGAAAAAACAAAATATTCGCCTAAATTTCTGCCTGATTAAGTACGCCCATTTGCACAATAAACAACCGTCGCAATTAAAGAACAGCGATAGCCTGTGTATATTCAGATCTCGTGTAAAAACTTCTTTCAAACGTTTCGAAAATCAATAATTTACAACTGCAGTCATGAGATGCGGCCAAAAGCTTGACAATCAGTTACTGATTACAAATTCCACAAATCAATTCATTTCCGATCTGTGTTGAATCCAAAGTTTATAGATGAAATTCTGATTGAAACTCGCTGTACTGATAACCGCTTCACAAAAGAGGACATTTTCCACTCGATGGGAAATATCTCCATTTATTTTTTATTTACAATTGATTGCCTGGCTTGTCTCTCGCATCCATATGTTGTGTGATCGGTTGCTCTTATCTGAGTGAGCGTCTGCGAGAAATTGCTGCTTGGTTTCTTCACAGTAACTGGAGTAATCGATACCACGCCATCACTACCTTTTTTTACAGCTTTGTATTCGATGAAACGCGAACTGCTCTCGTTTCTGCTAACTCTGAAGCAGAACTTCGACCACTAAATCGACCAGTGAATTTATCCTAACGGCATCATTTTCCTGAGGTCGAGTCTACACTGTTTACAAACGCTAATTAATTCGATCACTTGGCGCCTTGTGCGCTTCGGCACGTGTTTTACAGAGTTCTAAGTGTTACTGCTCTCCGCGGCCATAGTAGGTATCGATTTACCAGACATCTGAGTAGTGTTCGAATTCCGGTGATTAAATCATCAAGAAGGTTATTGTGCGCATCCATTAATCTCGCCTCCTTTTTTACGTCCGGAAGATCTCCGGTGAGATTTCAACTTATAAGAGGGCGCTCAGCGCTGTGTACGGCCGCCATTACTGTGTGGATCAGAGAGGTAGCCACAACTTTCCAAAACCCTTGAGAGACTGCTCATCTTTGACTACCTGTGCCCGCACCACATTGGCTATGTCGGGTGAAACCACCTAACACACAATGACGCCTCTGGTGCTCCGATAAACTATCTCCTGAGCCTATGCTGCCCGCGTTTATCTGGTCACGTTCTTCGCTTTGTCTACGCTTGTTTGGAAGGAAGCTGTGGTAGCTAACCTGTATGATAGTAGAAACGTGTGATAAAATTGCTCAGCGACTTAGATGAGCTTGTGCTCACCATTTTCCAGGCAGAGGCCCACTGAGATTGGTCACCACAGCGTTTGGGACTCTTATCCAGCATGGTTCAGTTTAGAAGTTATCGCCGTTCTTGCACTTGACCCCCAGCATTTTACTGTTAATTTTTTGTACAACTTGAAAAAGGTTGTACCATGCTCTTTTGCAGATTTCCTCGTATTTTCCCATCATTTGCTCCATATTAATCTTGTTTCCATGGTGGCGCGAATTATACTGCCCTTCCAGGCTCTGATCCTAGTTCAACAACTGAACTGATCTATACTGCATTAAATCAGATCGTTCTAGTCTTCTCGCTTTACTTTCATTTCTCCTATCTCAACTTCTAGTAAGTTGGCGCTTTTCTGACATGATATTGTAGACGACGCAAGATGACCGTACCGAATTTTACACAATCATTTTGTTTATCAACGCCTTTTCATTCCAGAAAGTTCTCCCGAATATCGTACCACTTCTGTATGAACTAATCGACAATCACGCCAATAATGAAGAATTGGTTTTTGTAGCGGAGTTGACGAGAGGTATGTCGCCGGCTTCATTCCCCACTGGATAGCGCTTCACTACTTTTATTCACTAGTGTCAGCCTGTCCTCCCACAACATTTCACGTGCACGTGATTGGGGCTTTGGGTCGTCTAATCCACTTTCTGGCGTCCTTCGGTGGCTTCTTTGGTTGCTTGCTGAATTATCCCCGCCCTGTTCGCTTTCCTGAGTCCGAATATGGTCACTGTTTTGTATCCAATCTTACAAACGAAGCGGATTGGTTTTAACCACTTTGACGTAGCCCATGTAAACTCTCGCGAATAGGCTCGACCTTAACGTGCACGACTGTTTACACACTTATGTGATCCGTTGAACTTCGTCCTTTTCAACTGCGTTCGAGCCACCCAGCCTATATACACCAATGGAAACAAGCTCTTTTTCGACATCTTCACAAATATTGAGGAAAGCTCGGTGGGCTCTCCTCTCAAACTTTGCCTACCGGAGGTAGCAATCATTGTTTCGGATCTGTACTATGGTTTTAAATGATAACGGCTGCATGCCGTTAGTTTTTTGTTTTACCCAAACCACTGCGTATCACAGTGAACTCAGTCCCATATGTGCAATTTCGCTTGTAATCACCACCCAACCTACATCTCTACCTACCTGTTTGTGAGTAGTACCGCGTTTGACTATTCCAACTTTTGTCCACAGTTGGCACGATTGGGAGAATGTCTATTAACTATGGCAGACACTGTGTTGCGCTTATGTTGCAACTGTATCTATCCTCTGCCATGAAAATATAACTGCCTCACAGTGTATGTTCAAATTTGCTCCTCTTCCAAGTGCTTCTTTGTCTAAGCTGTATCGGTGTTCGTTTCCCCATCAATCCTCCCCATCGTCAGTACACCTTTCGATGGGTGTCCTGACTTGATTTGCTGACCATATTTCCTACTATTTTGCTTTTCCTCACTAACTTGGGTCAGCATTAACTCACCAATATGCTTGCTCTCATTTTTGATGTTCCGCTTAGAGTGAAGTACTGTCTTCGATTATGAGCTCTCTTTCGGTTTTACCTAAAGTCATTTCTCGTGTGATTGGAGCACGTTCCCTTTAAAGCAAATCATGTGTACACGGATGGGAGTATAAGATGTTTTTGTCCTCTTTTCATTCTATGCTGAAAATTGAACGATGCTCCCTCACTTCCTACTGGTTGGTGAGCAGAAGCTGGTGCATATTCCACGCGTCAGTGGTACTTCCTCATTCTGGTTCTGATTGCTATTTTCTGATGTGACGTTCGAGTCACATTTTTCTATGACGGGAATTGGAAAATGATGCTTAGTAAAAGCACTGCGATTTATCCACTCCGATTTATCGAAGTTGTATAGCAATCAAACAACCCCAGTCTTGAGGGCACATGTGTTACATCATTTCTAGTGCGTGGCGCGTGCAAAGTAATGTGACGTTACAAGGGGACTGGGAATGCTCCGCGCTAATGTTCATGCTCCATTGTCGATTCCGGCTACGCTGCCATAGTGAATCAGGGATTGAGTGTCCAATTCTAACGCGGTTCAAATGTTTGAACCTATTGAGACTTGTCTACAACATATCCTGCTCATTATTAACTCATTACGCTTTTCGCTCACTGATCGGGAGAAACGGTTGCATGGGCTTGCATAATTTTTGCCTTTGAAGTCAATATTGACATGGGTGTTGTTGTTTCTCCGCGAATATCTCGTTGGCACACTTTGAACGTCTTGCCGTTGAATTCCCTTGATCTTCTTCCCATCTTGGGAGAATAGAAAGTAAATCATAAGCAAGCTTAATGAAGCTGCTCTTATCAGTTCGTGCTGTCTCAGATTGGTCGTCATAATATCCTTTCCTCATTCAGACCTTTCTTTCCGGCCTCGGCCTTCCGTCCTAAGTTTCTGCTCCTTTTCGCTTTTTTCCGATAAACATTTCGCTGTTTGCCTTCTCATTTTTGTTTCATTATCATGCATTCTAGTCACCATTGTTGCGTATGCACTGGCAGTTTGAACTTATGTGTTTCATTACCAGGATCAGATTTATATTCTGCCTCTCCTCTTTGCCCCCTTAACTGTGACCCCATCAATGTTCTTAGTCCTACGATACCCTGTAACTTGGTACATTGATCATCGTGTCACGGTTCCAGTCAAGCTAACGAGTCTTGTTGTGTTCACTCAGACGATAGAACAGGCGTAGCTTTTTCTGTGTAATCACTAGCTGTGCTTCACCCCACTAACCCTTTCTCTCCTTGTGAGAACATTATTCTCGTCCTGGGTTGCTCATATCGACCAAATCGGTTGGATTCACTTCGACTACTTGGTCTCTTTCTTCTCACTTTTGCTAGACCTGTCTATTACCGCCGGTGGTATCTACTTTCAGGTTATCCATACTGGTACATCTTCCCTGCAGTAATGCTTTTCTCGATGAGGGTCTACTGCATCACAACTGTCCTGAGCGCTTCGGGCAAACAGAGATCTTTTCCTAACTTCTCCCTTTTGTTCGCAGATTATGAAAGGCTCGTGGACCACTACGTTAAGCTCAGTCTGCACAAAGAGGCATTGGCGACCCTTGCTAGTGGTGAGTGCATTTCTCGAGTGTACGAGCACGCGCTCACATTGGCTCTTAGCTGCCCAGAAGACACAGTGAACACTTGGATTCGATTGGGAAGACGTTTGGATCCAGCAATGTAAGGAAGATTACCTCGATTCCACTGCTTTGTCTTCAGATTTTACCTGTTGGCTCTTAATTTTTCTTTAAACTTACATGCACCGTTAGAGGTGACCCTGGGCAGGATCAGCAAGAAAAGAGATGCGTGTGGACGCAAATTAAGCTGAAATCCCTATGCAACTGTTAAGGACTGTGATGTCTAGACTTTGAGAATACTATCTGATCACAATCAGCCAGCCATCATGTAAACATGTGGCGGCACCGGTGAGGCAGATTCTTATGGCTTTCACAGCCTTACGTCCCAGCTAACTATATCCCACATAAAACGAGAACTCGGCACACTTTGCGCATTCCGTCGGCTGGAAGATGACTGCAGACCAAGCATAACTTAGATGACATGACCCTCATTCTGTGAGACCAGGGTGATCAACAACACGCAGTCTAGTAGTCGGCAATCTCGGTTCTCTCTTCTGAGTCATTGATTGCTTCCCCGAATCTCACACTATTCAACGAGCAATAAACGGTGCGGATTGCATTGCAATGTGCCGTCTCATATGGTTTCACATTTTAAGGTGAGTTTTAACAGTATCTAGAATCTGCTAAAATTGGCCTTTCCATAACGGAGCGCTTTCCCCATTCATCCTAGGTGCGGATCATCGGTACCCAGTGGAGACAGGGCTGCTGCTCGTTAGCGTCGTCCGCGTGATCTGTGGTTCCTTCTCGTTTTTAGGGTTGCTACACAGCTGCTTTATAATAATAGTAATAATGGATATATTTTCACCGGGTGGGCAACCGTCCACTGATCCGATCGTATGTGGCTTCTTTTCTAGTATCGGTTTGGTCAGCAGTCTCGTCTAACCTTGCAACAGAAGTTAGCGCTTATCACTCCGACGAGAATGCGGACCGGGTTTCGGACTGGAAGAGTTGAATGCCGTTTGGGTTGAGCACCCAACAGGGATAAAAAGTGGCGATGACTAGAAAAGTGTGAAGCAAACAGTGCAGTGTGTGGGGCAGCAAGCTAGAACATGGATGAAAAGCCAATCCAAGAACTATATCCCATCATGAGTAATAGCAACTCCGAGCCATGATGTGCGTGGTATATACATGTATGGTACGCTCGATTTAAACCGCTGAAGACCAACCGTTTGCTTCACACATGGTGGCGAGATAGAATAAAGCAGGAGAAACGGGATTGGGGGCATTAAATGAGTTGATGGTGCGTCAGTTGTCCAACCTGCTACTGCGTCCACATTTCCTAGTCCAACTGTGAGTCATCGGCCTGGTTATAAGTGGGAGACGGAGAAAAGAAAAGGACGGCGTCAACGGCACACGGAATGCTTTCAATTTAAGCAAGGGTGTAGGACGGTGCTATTGAGGAAAAATCTGTCCGTGACAGAACTCATTTGTTGAGCCTACCGATGCGTTGATATTTTCACAGGCCCGCTTTTAATGCGAGCGGAGAACGGAACAATGCGTGTACACGAACGCACCGCCAGTTATCCAGACCGGTAAATGGTTGGCGGCAGCCGTATCCGAACTTGTCTTTCACTGTGGCATCCACGTGGACAGCAACAGGACGCCTGTGCTTACAGAAGGAATAAGTGTGACTTGCGCTGCACCACCCACAGCTCCGTCCACACACCCCATATCCAGTGTGAACCCGAAGAAATAATACCGGAAGGCATATAAATGGGAGTAACATTTTAACAACGGAGCCGACCCAACTCCTACAAAAACCAGAGCAGCAGCATTCATGCCTAAATGGGAAATCATGTGTACCAGACGTACACAAGACTGTGGCTGCACCATAGTTCGTCCCACATTAGGTACGTGCAACCACTCTTTGAGTCCAGCAGCGCCACGAGCACGGTAGACCCCGTCCCCCCAGCAACGATTCACAGTCTCCTAGAGGCATTGTAATCGAGGCGCAGGTTAGTATTCAGATAGGCACCTTGTCAACATTCACATCAAGCGCAGTCACGCCGCGGATATCAATGAACAACCAACTCTTGGTACGCAAGCAACTCTACACGCAGTAACACGTACAGACCAACTGCAACGACGATGCGGCACACGTGCCACATCCATTGCTTGTTTGACCTGGGTTAGTAAATCGAATGGATGCAGATGCAGCGCCCCCACCAATCGCTGCGCCGAGTATGCTTAGATAATCCGTTGACTCATCGTCTTTTGGATGCTGGCTCCACGGGCCAACGTTGATGACTTACCAGGTTTGCTTGAGGCAGGCACTCGCGACTACATGTGCTACAACACTATGCACTTGACGTCGATGCTCTAGACTCCCTCGGCGCCTGTCGCTTCCTTACACTGCGTCTCCCCTCCGCACGTAACAGTGGTCTCTGCCGCACCTGGCCAACCGCCATCTTGATCAGGGCACGCCATTCGCGATGATCAAATTTCTTTGACTCCCAGCACCTGAAATTAGCTTTAGTTCGTGATAAAGTCGTCTTGACCATGTCCTGGTAACGTAACCGGTTTTCCGACGCACTGCTTCCCTGTACTAAGTTATCCATATATATGAGCTGCTTGAGTATCCTCATCGAAACTATATGGCTAATATGCCCCAGCCACCTCAACTGCCGCAGCAGAAGTATGCAGTCCACCGCATACATGCCACCGCGGCGCAACACTTCCGTATCTGTAACTGTGTCGCACAAGCCAATGCGTAGAATCTGTCGCAGACACTGTTAATGAAACTGCTCCACTTCCTTTCGGTACATTGTCTAGGTTTCGCTACCGTATAGAAAAACAGACAGCACCAGATGCTGTCCGTTCCAACGGTGAGCCAGTGATTGTTCCACACACGCTTTTCTAACATTCCCGACGCAGCAACCGCTTTGGATACGCGGACACGTAGCTCGCTCATCATCTGCAGATCCTACGAAAGTACAGTATATAGGGGGGAAATCTCGAAGCGGTTTCCATGACGTCATCACCAATACGGATTCGCGGCAAACATTATGCTTCCATTTCTGGCAGTGTGAGCTGTTGATAGTGAGCGCGAATTTGGTCGCTGTCGAAGCAAGTGCTGGTCATGTGCTGAAACTCATCTGTGCTATGTGCAAACAACGCGCAGTCGTCAGCAAACAGCAACACCCGGATGGTCGTCTCATACATCATAGTTCTTGCCGCGAAACGACGGATGTTGAGTAACGTACCACCAACATGGTGTTTCACACGATACCGTAATCGCAAGCAGCATCAAAAGCGCAAGGCATCGTTACGTGGAGATAAATATTAAACGGGGCAGTGCTAAGAAATAGCCTTGCTTCACACCAGAGACAACCGTCAGCTGTACACCGCAACGGCGTTTCGCTGCCGCGCGACCACCGTCAGTCGCGCACGGGCTGAGTATACAGCGAGGACGCTCGCAATTACGCGGATTCAAACCAGTGACCTTATGCTTGCAAGCCAGGCGTGCGGACCATGCGGTCACCGGCCGACCGCTCAGTAGCACCCACACCCACATACCACTGCAGACATTCAATTACCCTTACAACTTACGGACAATCAAACCTATCCAACACTTGCCACAATGCCTCGCGGTTCACCGTATCATATGCCTTAGTGAAGTCTATAAACATCGAGTACACTGATTGGTGTCGCTCTCTGCATTTCTCCTGCAACTGATAATCCGCGAATCCTACATCGATAGTGCTACGGCCCGAACGGAATCCACATTTCTCCTTCGCGACGTTCGGTTCAACGACTTGAGTGACGAGGTGGGTGAACAGGATTCGGGTAGTCACCTAACCCGCACAACTCATCAACTTGATGCCGTGCTACTTCGTGCAACATTGGTTGCCCCTGTACAGCGGCAACACAAAGGCTTCTTTTAGCTCGGTCGACACTTCCTTTTCAATCCGCACGCGTTGCACCAAGTGGTAATGCGCACTAATCAACGCGGGTCAGCTGTGTTTCAATACTTCCGGCGGGATCCCGTCGGAACCAGTGCACCTGCCGTTTCGCAGCTGTGCAAGCGCCTTCTGCTTCTCATCTAGTTTCGGTGTGTCAGCAAGACACAACTACATCTCATTTTCTTGCAGTCCCTGCAACATTGCCAAGTCACTCGCTGAACAGTTGTTCAAGAGACAGTTCGTGTTCGCCAAATCTGCATTATGTCTGCAATCTGTGTGCAGGCAGCGTCTGAAGTAGCATCGAACAGCGTTTTCAGCGGTTGCAACGTGTGTCCATACACCGCCTTTAAGGGGTCGAAATTTTCTTATGTTGGCGTCATTCAGTACAGCATTCCATCTGCTTCGCTTTCTCCGTCCACCATACATTTTTGATGCGACGGAGATTTCGAGTCAATCACTGCCCAAGTTCGCGAAAGTGACTGTCCTCACAGTTAGCATCGTCCGCCACATGCGCAGCGGACGTTGCATTCTTCACCGTCACCAATGCTCCAATATTCACATTGTTGTCATCAAACCAATCGGGCCGCTTACAGTTTGTGCACCCGATTGTTTCTTCGGCAGCAACGGTCAAATGCTCACGGATGTGGTGCCACATTTCGCTCATTGAAGCCATGGATTCGACATCGCCAAACTGGGTAGCCATTTCCTTCTCCAGTTCCATCCTCCTCTTAGCAGTACCTATAGAACGTACGTTATATTTCCATTGGTTCACGGAAGGAGTGCAACATACGGACTTACGAAACTATATGTACGATTTAGTCCGCATCAACTTGTGGTTAGCGCCTCACTCGGCTCCACGCAGTACAAGTGTTATGCGCACTTCACGCATGTCACGCTGGCGTACGATGACATAGTCCAGCGTGACCACTCCGTGGGTGCGTCCAAGTAGCTATATCACTCGCACACAGTGTACGATCGATGAATATAAACGAATAAAAATAAGAGGCCAAGGAGTGCATTCCTCAATCAGCACGCCATTGACGCTTATCAACACTGTGTTAGAAAACACATTCCTCACTCCCTTACAGATCTGTGGTTTTGTGGTAAAACTGAACTAATTTGAGCTTGAACACCATTCAGTGGTGACCCAGCTGAACTTAACTATCGGACATCTTGTTTCGATCTGAACTAGTCTCGGCATTTTGGCAGAATACCAGCACATGTTGCAGTGAAGGCATATGTCAGCCCAATAGATAATAATGATCGCGTTATCTGTTTCATGGACGTATGTTTCATCGACGTTTGGCCGGCCTGTAACTTATTCTGATGGAATATAGGCATGCTCTGTCATTGGATGATAGCCGCATTGTTTGGGTTTGGGTTTCACATGCGACACATTTCATGCACTCCATCTACCTGTTCAGTGTATGCACTCACGCGTGTCATCTAGCTGGTAACATCTTGACTTATAATTCATATATGTTTCATCGATTCGGTCGACCTCCAACTTTCCATCCGAAGTCGTATTATTTAACTTTGCGGTTTGTATCTACTGTGTAACAAAACTTTGCTGGCCTCTAATCGATATCTGTTTCACAGTCTGCTGTCTGCTATCATGGTGCTACCACCTGAGCAATCGATGAGGTACCTTCGCTACGTGGTGGAACGCCTCCACTGTACTGATCGTGCAATCCACCATCTACTTGTATCGCTCTGTGCCGAGGCTTCCACCAAGATACCACATGACGAATCCGCTGATTGTCTCATGTCCTACTTGGAATTGACCAGTGCGAAAGCCATAGCTTTGGCCGAATTCGAGGGCCGTTCACAGCTGAAGCTTGATGAACCTGAAGTCACTGCACACAAGGATGCGCCATTTGATGGTGGTTCTTACGTCACCTCAACTGATGCGGACTTCATGTCTCTTCCCACCTTTGACGAATCTATTCTGTCGGGCAAGTTCTGTGACTACTGTCATTCTTTATCCTATTTTTGGGTCCTGAACTGTGAACTTTACTGCATTCGTACCTTGGGGTTAGACTATTTTATAGGCATTGAGATACCATTAGATTTTAAAGAGCATCCTTACTCCATATTTTTAGACATTGATATTTTTGGGCAAGGCAGCCACCAGTTTCCATGCACTTAATGCAACGAAGCTGTTTGGGCACAGATCTTGATGAATTATCATAATCCCCCGCATGTATTACGCGCTCTGATTTCTCCACCATGAATGCGTTATACCTGTTACGCTGCATGCATTCGACTTTACCAACTACTTGTCATTCCGTTCATTATTCCCGTCTGAGGGTTTTGTGCACTCCTCTTCTTTTGTACTTGCGTCTTGATTTTGTTCCCTCGCTTTCCGTAACTTGTGTGGCACAGGTGTCTCACTTTGTGTGATTTCGGCAAGCTTTGAAAGCAATCGACCAATGCATTTACTTGGTAGCACAAGACTTCACGTAAACACTACGTTTGACCAACAAATAACGAGTAAAAATCGCAACCAAGTTACTAGACGGCTATAGTTGCATTTCGAGCAGTCTTTTACGGTCCAAATAAATAAGTGGTTTATTTTTCGTCTGTGCGAAACACGGCCTAGTTTATTGGTCCAAACAGATCGTACAACGGGATCACAACTTTGTTGATTATTTAGGTGAATGGAAGTCAGCCCGTAACCTTTATGATCGCAATTGTGCCTTGTAATCCGAGTGCGCGGTTTCGAGCCTGCGTAGGGCCCGGGCGACCCTCGCCGTATCCTATTCTACGTCCGGCCGGTGGTGGTTACGCGACAGCGAAGCCTCCGTACTGCGTACCGGGGTACTGCTGATGGTTTGCTGGTAGGTAAATGGAAAAATATGTGTGATCTTAGTTTGGTGAAGCACGCGTCATTTAACATGGTTACTCGGACTCTTAAAAAACACAGCATCGATCATATGTTGTTTGGTAGTTCGCAAGGAGATTGCGAGGTAACAGTTTTGTGTCAGTTTTATGCTGGCATATACTCGGCTTTCGGTTTGGTCTGTCACTGCACCGGAGACCGAGGCACTGTAGTCGAGAGCGGCTTGAACTAGTGTGGTTGTTGTTTCGTTATTCAGAAGGACCAACACACTAACGCTGTTTGTATGGTTAGCCAGTCCAAGTACCTCAGTAAACGGCAACGATGGTGATTTTGGTCTTCCATCACTAACACTTGGATCTACACCTCGACGCTCACCAGGCTCACAAGATTAAAACTGACTACTACGTGATCGGCAGCTTCATTTCGCTTGCACTCACGCGGCAACCAACTGTGTGCACCCTTCTCCCAATTCGGACCTCAATTTTTCCATGATATCGGCCCGTTGTACTTTTGTACGCACAAGGGTTTCACGACAGCTCAGATATCCGAAAACAGCTTCTTCCAACCACTCGGTTTTATTGAATTCTAACGAGGTGAGCCATTAGTTGCTTTCTTCACTGGCCATGTGATTGGCATGTTTGGTAGTTTGTTACCACACAACTGGGACAGTAAGATATTTGTTGCTTCTGTCTACATTTGACTAGCCCGTAATGTCGGAATCCCGCCTCACTATGATCACGCTTTCAGCAGCCCACTTACACCCCTGATTCGAACAATATCATTGGTAAATATGGTCTTTTACCATCAGTCCTTCCGATCTTCAGCACTTTTTCTTTTGTCCGCTTTTCCTTTGGAATCTACCTGTGAATATTTTGGAACCGTTTTTTTACTTCTTCATGATAACCTATATCTAAGGACTTGATAGTGGCTGGATGCACCAACATGATGCAGGAGGCGGTTTTTATACTGTCTATGTTTAGACGAAGTGGATACGCTGTGTTTATGTTTGCTTTACATATTCAGACTTTGGCACGGATGCTTCAATCCCTGTCCTACTTTACAGATCCGAGTAGAATCAAGGCATAAGGCCATGTGGCCCTTGTTATCTCGTAGTGCTATGTAACCAATAGTGTGTTCCAATTGTCAACCCTAACTGGCTCACTGGCCACATCTTTTTCATATGGCTAATGAACAAACACATGCATACTGGCATTTTCCACCGACTATAGGGAGTCACCCGTCCATGATGTGTGATTTCGCTAATCAAAATGACTGGTCTCACACCCTTGCAGTCTATAAATTTGCGCGAGAATGTCATGTTAATGTCGTTCATTCCTCTCATCTTTAAAAATAAAGCAAGCATCAGTTGTACGCCGGTACGCCGTACCAACGCTTCCCCGCCGCGTGACCACCACTAGTCGCGCGTGAGCTGAGAATACTGCGAGGTTTGCCCGTTCTCCTCCGCAGGCTCGAAAGGATGATGTCCGGGTTGCAAGGTTGACGCCTTGTCCTTTCATCTATGGGCTGGCCTGTAAGCAAACTGGATCCCGCAACCTCCTGGAGGAATTGCTCCAATGATGGTGCTCTAAACTCGCTGTTCTAATGCCAAATCAAGAGTCGTTTTGCAACGAAGATGTCGGAGTGACCCTCTTTGGAGCTGTAAGACGTTTGGGCATATCTCAGTCGGCACATTTCGATAATTGGTGCTGGTTCCGAAAAGAACACTCCCAGCTCAGATCATCTTTACTTGGAGTCCGAAAACGACGAGACCTTTCGTGGAATATAATGATTTGAGAGAACAGCACGAAAGCTCTCCATCTTTGTCGATCAGTTCTAATCTCGAAGAGGATTTACCGCACATGCAAAGAAACATTGTATGCATGTTTCATCCTTTGGGGTTCATCTGCGATGAAGTTTCCACCGATCCCCTCTTCTTGCTAGGTAATTGCTAAGCCGCGGGTAGCAGTATCAGCTGATGTGCCTTGCAGCTTTATTGCGATATAGCGTGGTTCATCCTTCGGTGATACCTGTGTTATTTCTACATAGTATTTTCTCAAGTTTTCACTGTCTTTCCATCTGTTTTAGGCCGCTACGAACATCTGAAATTCTTCCTCAGTCCCTTCTTTATCCGTTTGAAATTCATCACTCTGATGTGTCAGAGCAATGAAAATACCCCTTCCATCTCACCCCAAACCTGTTTTCTCAGTTGTTATTTATCATGTTTGCTTAAGAAATGCGCACCTTCTGCCTACCTACGGTTTAATTCCGGACTTCCGTCTGCATTGAAATAGAGCAGACATCTTCGCCGAACAACCAGTCACTTGAAGTTACAGTTATCATACTTAGTTTTATACCATTCCATCTTGGGCTTTCCGCACGATAACTCCTCTATGTCGCTGTGGAAAGTACCCACATCACGGCGATCGATTAAATGACCCCTAACTGGTTCACCTTTTGGGAATACTGATCAGTGGGACTTGGTATCAGCTCAATACTAGCCGTCTGTCCTCGACACAATGGTTTGTAAGTTTGTTTGTAACTTTCGCTTTGTAATTTTCGCTTGAACTAAACCACTTCTCCATGTTTTCCTGAGCCCTCGTCACCATGTGGACTGAACACATCCCAGCTCTATGCCTACCATCAGTCGGAGATTTAATAAAATTCTGACGATACTGTGGTATTTGGTGAGAGGAACGTCACCACAGACCTTCTCAACTCCGACTGAAACGAACCCCGTTTGTTTTTCGTACATTTACTACTTACGCATACGATGTGGGTCCCGCAGAGTTATGTCTGGGGTCACATTTGTTACGATATATCTCCGCTCCGTCACTTGACGAAGTTGTGTATCTCCATTTAAAACTACTCTTTTGAGTACGAGTAAAGAATAGTTTTGATAATTTACTTTTGTTCTCGTTGGCTATCGAATTTCACTGGCTTATCAACAACGTTGGTGAGCGCAGGTGTCTACTAGGCGATGGTGGTCAGATTGGTTCTTCAGAACGACAAATAACATCGACTAAGCTGCGATGGCTTGGGCACGTGCAACGTATTCCCAGTAACCACTTTACGAGATATGCCTCTCAGTTAACCTGATGCTTGATGGCGCTGAATTAGAGGACTCAAACATTGGTATTAGAGTGAGGAATGAAGATATTGGCTACTACGCTTGATGCATTTATGGTCTCTCACCTTCCAGACTTCAGTCCACGCTACCCATCTTTCTGTTTGTCTCGATACCTTACAACCGCCACTGGTGGCGGTTTTTCTGTTGGGTTACTCACTTAGTTTCTATCTGAGGTTGAGCGGCTCAGGTGTCACTCTCTCCCAACACGGCGACCCCCCGATTAGTTTCGTCCTCGTTTAGATTCATCAGTGAGAGGGCTTATGCAGTGAGTAGAACTCGGGGCCTAACGGTCAATGGCTGACGCCTCGATCACTAGGCCACTAAGACCCGTGAGCAATGCTTGTCACAGCGGTAAGGAATTCAAAGTTGGGTTTGGAGTATTCGCATGTGATATCTTCGTGTTAGAAGAGAGAAACACCGAATGCTCTCCATTCCCGGTGATCGGAATGACCGAGGTCTAATTCCAAGTGAACGGGAATCACAACAGAGATTGCGTGTCGCAATCCAACCCCATAGCAGGTTCTCCAACTTTGAAATTCGTACTCCTGTGCCAAGTTTCGCTCACGAATTCAACCCCAGCTCAGCCTATCTCCATCTGTTGAGCTCAAACAAAAACGAACCCGATCATTCGGGTTTGGGGTGGATGTTCCTGTTGGAGAGAGCAACACCGAATCCCCTTCACTTCGGATACGGTCCCGGTGATCGAAATAAACAATCCCTCAGTAGAGATTGCGTGTCACAATCCAGCAACATGGATAGTACTCCAAACCCAACTTTGTGTCTGAGGCACTCGCAATTCTTACGTTTTCGGTTGCTATCATGACGTCTTCGACTGATACCAACTATGATCGCTTGTGAAAACATGACTACACTCGGCTCCTATCGAATCCCTCCACCCTGGCACCTCGCCCGATTTGGTCAATCATGCGACGTGGTCGCACATATTCATCAATATATTCTCTAACTAGCGGATGCACTGAAGTACTATTTCTTATCCCTATTCTCTTTTTAATGCGCTCCTCCTGACTCTATGAGGACATAATCAGTACCGCCTTTGAGATCGCGTCCCCATATGTTTGTTAAGAGTGCCCGCTTCATCCTCGACGAGCATTGCTTCTGAACCTGAATTACTCCTTGCTGTTTACAATCTTTACTCTTGCTCTCCAGCGCTCCCTTACGATCCAGGATTTGTGCTGCGCACTTGTAAAGAGGTTTCTCATCTTCGTGGCACTGTGTTCGTACTGAAATTGCTTGGTATGCACCAACAGGCGCTTCAGGAGGCCATCGATTCAGTACGTTGTGTGTTCACTGTCCCTGTAACTCAACCTTGTAACTAGGATATTTAGTTAAATTGACTGTCTTCTAGTCTACATCGCTGGCGGATCACGCCTGGCACGTCCCCGATCTACCACTGCTATCATACTTTCGATTCCTTGTAATCTGGTGGTTCAGTGGCGTCTGGCCTATGAGTTGGAGAATTTCGATGTTTTAAGCACCACTTTGAAGCATACAAGTTCACCTAGTATGTTGTATATGCGATTGCTTCAAGTTTCATGAAGGACCACACAGGAAATTACACTGGTACTCCTTTTTTATCTGCCTGATCACAACCTTGGCGCGACTGCCACCTTTATCTGTATGAGTACGGTGGTATTAACTTTTGTCTGGATTATTAATCTACAGACAGACTGGGCCATATTCCCTCATTCTCTTCCCCCATCCTCCATAGTGAAGCTTCCTCCACAGGAGTCTGTAAAGGGTTAAACCCATACCCCTATGTTTCTTCTACGTCGTAACCCGAAGACGGTCCTGTGAGCTGAGAATGAACATTATACTTTACTGGCCACGCCACTTTATCCCACTTTAGACTGCACCTACCTTAATCTTCATAATATCCTAGGTGTATTCGGTTAGATCAGATGGAACTCCCTTGTCTGGCTGGATTCTCCGAGGTTCATAGGGGTCCCCAAGATATCTCCAGAATGACGACTACTACAGGAAAATTTCACATTCTACAACTCCCTCTTTGTGGTACTCCCTTAAGTCGCTGTATCTAAATGAACTAACCACCTTAGCTCATTACACTTGAAATTCCTCCTACTCATTAGTAACATAGTGTACTGGTTTCCTAAACATGACCAATAACATCTCTTCTCTTTTACCTCTCTTACGGCGTTTTAGAACGATATTTCTCTTGCTAAAGAGATTGCACAGAACGAATCCTTAAGCAGCGAAGTTCGGAGGCACCTGTGGCTAAAGATTGGTACGTTATCCGGACAATATCCGCATGTTCACATCGTGATTTGATTTTTTAAAATATCTATGACGTTCATTTCTGTTATCAACACATCCCTTATAGCTCAGCATGTCATCGGTGACGGGACCGATATGCAAGAGGCCACCAACCTACTACGTGAATGCCCTCTCCTGAAGTTGGAAGATTTACTACCCTACTTCCACGATTTTGTAACCATCGATCAGTTCAAGGTAGGCGACCTTTGTGCCGTGCCCTCACGCCACTTACCAATAAATGCTGTTCATGATGGCTCATGAGTCGCGTGCATACGTCATCGTCCTCATCAATACACGTTCTGAGGTTGAGAAACACACCTCAGCTAATGTGCCGCAATACGAAAAGATAATATATTAAACACTGCAGACTACCAAAAAACCTTAAAAATAACAAATTATATGATGCTAACTACCATTTTACTCATCGCATATGAGGCCGTGGTTGGAGGGGGAAATTAAGCGTCAGAAGGGGGGACAAAGCAACCCATAACGTGAACGCCATTGAGTGGCTCTTCGCTATGTCAACGAGTTTATCCAGCTAAACGTGCTCATCATCTTTCGGACCCTAGCCAGGCAGTCGGGAGACATCAACCGACGCCAAGTTCGAAGTGAGGGTCTTCATTCCTCTTGCCCAAGTCATCGCGCGGCCAATCCACTTCTTCAGACCACACGCCCGACGTGCAAACAGCGCACGACGGAGTAGTCGTTGTGCTGGCATGCGCCACACGTGGCCAACCCACCGGAGCTTGGTGCGTGATATAATGGTGTTGGGCGATTCATTCGGTCTTCCTGTATCACATATACGTCGCCGAACACGCTCATTGCTCACGTGGTGTTCCCACCAAACATGAGCTAAACTGCGCAGGCAACAGCGGTCGAACGTAGCTAACCTCTTTATGTCTGTCGACCTGGTAGGCCAGGTGTCACAATCGTACAGGTGGGTTGAACGGACAGCTCCATGGTTAAATCTGCGCTTCAGGGCTAGAGTGATATCGTGCCGAAGCCACAGGTAGCAGATATTGGCGAGAAGACTTATGATCTCATCCTCGATTCCACAGGCGCCAATATAGCTGTCTAGATACTTTAATTTCTGAACGATTTCTAGTTGATCACTACCAAGTTTCATCTCAGGAGCAGATCCCTGCCAGTCTTGGAGAAAGACTTTGCATTTCGAGGTTTCAAAACACAGTTCGTAATGATTGATTGTTGGTGCTAGTTTTTCCTTTGTGTCTTAGCACTTTTCGGAGCTATCACAGTTTAGGGCATTGTCATCGACATACTCTATATCAAGTCGCATACCTAGATGCAGATCCATACCTTTTAGGTCGTGTCCAGCGAACACCGTCTCCATAACTTCGTCGGTGGTGAAGTCAAAAAGTAAAGGTGACACTAGGCATCCTTGTCTAACACCGCTGGAGATATTGAAGCACGGCGATAGTTTGCCATTAGCCCTCAGTTTCCGAACAATTCGCGTGCAGCACTCCTCACCTCCACCTCAAGTGAACCAAGGTCTCGATAGAGGTTGCTTGTATCAACCCAAGCACCAGCGGATTCTCCAAGTTCAACTTTAGCACTCAGATTGTTTACTTATTCCTCGTATACAACTTTCTTGAGTAAACAGTCCCAAAGGGCACATAGATCCACCGAATCGAAGGCATCTTTGCTATCGAGAAACACGACTATTGTGGGTCGGAAATATGGCTATGACCAGGCATTCGAGGTAGCATTTACTAGTTCCATTTTTACTGGTTTCCTGCTATATATTCTGCTCCATCTTATGATGCTGTTCGTACGATAAATGCTTGTTTGGAAAAGAAGTTACTACCTGCAACTCTCACGGGAACCCTGACCTACATCGGCGTCGAGGCCGACGGTACACATCAGGAGCGCAGTGAACGAGCTCTGTCCTACTCGCCATCGACTATACGCTCAATAACTGTTTTTTTCACGTTAAAATCATATGATTCCGCAATGTAAATGGTTGGATTTAAACCGGGATCATGTGCCACTTTTTAATCTCCTACTTCCAAAATGGTTACTTTCTTCCAACTTTTCTTAATACAACCAAGTCAAATTTTACGGCTTCGAGAGTCGAGTCCGGAACCAAAGACGCTCTTACTTCTAAGATGTTTGACTCCGCAGAGTATGCTTTCCACAGTCTTTATTTCTCACTAAAACCGAACTCTCTACTTCGAATTCGGTTTCAGTGCTGGAAATTACCAAGGTTCACTTTAGCGGTATACTGCATGTCTAGTAGCCCTCCGGGACTCAAGAACAAAGTCTGGACGGCGATCAGAAATAATTGTTATGAAGATTCGCGATTTTTTAGACTATATGTAGTATTCTGCTGTCGTCCGTTTATTGATTGGCCGTTATTATCTGTGACATTATCTCCACCCAATTGGCTCGTGCTCGTTCTTTAGATGGACCGATCCAGAGTTACGTTGAGCCTGGTTGTTGTCATCCTGGGTAAACTACTTGGTGGCGTCTGATTGGCTGTCCGCTCATTTGGTCAATGGTCCTACGATTGCCTACCTGCTACAGCTGAACGTGATGTTACCATGGCCTGTGGCGTAACCCATCCGCTCGTTGTACGGCCGGGCAATTTGCTTTTTTGCTCTACAAACTTGTGCTGTCCCACCATTGTACTAAACCGGATGCGTTCCACATGCTCAGTACTCCTGACTAGCGTCTGATTTGCCATTCCTCTATTGGTTTGGTGCTTCCTCGCTTGGCTAGCTGACACAGCGGTGTTTGTTGTCGAACTGGACCTAGGCGTAAGCTGTCCGCGCGCCTTACGGCTGACCAATCCGCTTATCAGACGTCAAAAAGCACGCTGTTTCTCTTTGGGATGGACTGGACCAATTGTGCGCGCTCGGCCTTCGTCTGACTAGCCCCCGATTCATATGTACCGCGGCGACTTCCTTCGCGTCTTTCATCCACCCTCACACTGCGGTTCAAATCTTACTTATCTTTCGCAACCAACACGCACACAGCTCCAACTCATACAAGTGCAATGATCCTTCAACACTTCTCCGAGTGCATGGTGGCTCTTTTATAGTGTCCGTTTCGGTCAAATCCCACTTTCCTTCATCACAATCATTCCGAACGAGTTTCCAACCGCACACCACAATAGTTCCTTCCTTGTTCCTGTACACAATGAAGTAACTTCGTTCTATTGACGGCCCCTGTAACATGTGAATATTGTCCACTTCGATGTTCGGCTCTGCTCGGTAAATGTCTTCCCAGCGGTATAGGTTAATGGCACACTTTGATACAGAACCTTGCTGGTCACAGAGTGGAGTATCAGCCTCATCATGAACAAAGATCGACAAGCGCCCGTAAAGCTTTATCGGTTTCTTATTTTTCTGCCACATTATATCGCGGACACTGAAGAAATCCATAACCATGCGACGTTGTGCTCCTTAATGGGACACATTCAGGACTTGTTCTCAACGCATCGTTCAGCAGCCAACATTGCTGTCATTTAATGCGTACGATGATCACGGTTAACAAGTCTACCGGTACATGTTGAACGTCGTGTGCGAGCGCTGAGGTTCAAATGTTTAGTTTAAATAGTTTAAACAAACCCATTCCACCAATCACCAACGAGTGCTACCTCAGTGAACGCCAATCTGTTAGGGAGCAGGGTAATAAAAGCACACATTGATTGGCCTTGTACCGTATTTCTCATCACTCAGCTAGAGAGGAAAGTTTATCTTATCAACCTGGATAGATGAGAAAGTCTATATTTCTTCTGTCGTATATGAGTCTAATTATACTCTGGACACATGTCTTTTTGGTACTGACGCCCAGTGAACCTTAACTTTGTTCAGATAACTCGGTATCAACCTGTACCGGCCTTCGCATGTAACCTTTTACTGAACTGGCGAAAGCAACACTATGAACATGAGCCAAACGGTGAATGCTTGGGCATAATTTTCTCGGAAGTGGAATTTTTTAGAAGTGAACCATTTATTCGACATTAGCAAGTCGACAGAAATAGCAGAATCTTTGGCGCGTTACTCATTTTCATATATCATTCAACCGCTCCCAGTAATACCGATGCGATTCTTCCTTGGATTAAGTTCAGTGAATAACGGGGGGAGCAACCAACCATTCCCTACGTCAACCAATCAACGGATCCGCGTACACGGATGGCTATCTGGCTGCTCCATTAGGTCCATCTATTCTTTCGCTCCTACTGCACAATCCATTTGCATTAACCAAATCCACATGTGTAAATTTGGACTGACCTGACCTCCGCGCTTTTATACTTCGTCGTTTGGTTTAGTTGAACACACACACTACGCAGCCCCTGAGTGCAGTGCACCCAGACACCTTAACTCTTGTTCCGTTTGCAACAATACACAGCCATCCTCGTTGCCACCATCACTAAATTGAAGGAGCTGGGAAGAGAAATAACAGGGGGCTAAAAACTAGTCTCACTATGGCCGCATAGCTGGACCAAGAGTTGGAACTAGGCCACCTTACGCTTATTACATTTTTTCACACGGTCATCCTCTTCTCCGCCTGACTAACCACTATACCGGTGCATCGGCAGGATAATATAATTTGTCCTTACCTCTCGATAGGCCTCTTTGCATTTCTCTTCCGTTTATACAAGGCGTGGCTTTACTTTACACCGTAGACTGTTGGTACCATTGCTTAAATGTTCCTTCTGTGTTTCACTGACACTCGCTCCGGTAGACTGAACGAGTGTGGTCAAGTGTCGGTCGAGGAAATTCCTACTCACATCGACCACTAAGTCCCAATCATTTGCGGTAGCTCGTGTCCTATGAACCCACTGTGCTTGTCGGTTGTTTACGGTGTGCCACATTATTCCATAACCCACGGATGATCTGCCGCGTATCGTCCAACATATGTCCCTAAGCTCCCTACTGCATGTGTACGTTAACGCCAACTTGGGACGCTGTTAGGCCACAAGCGGCATCCCTTATTCCCCCGGCTAATCGTGCTGTTCCCCCTGCATTTATCTTTCGCTTCTAGTCTCTCTGCCCCTTACATCTTTGAACCACTTGCCTCTCTCTCCAATTAGGGGTGCATAGAGGAGGCAGCTTTTACTTCTGCACTTTGATGTTTCCGGTTATGAATTCCTAGACATCACTCCTCCTCATCTTCCCTTGCAGGATGCTATCTGCGCTTCCCTCGATTCCTATCATCAGCGTATTGAAGAGGTGAAACGTGACATTCACGTCACCATGCAATGCAGCAACACACTTCGGAAACACCTGGAGAGTTTTCGGAACCAGTGAGTTGCAGTCTGTGGATCACCAAATAAATCTTTTCCCATTTTTCTCTGTCGTTCAATCACTCTGCCCCCGGATGTACGAACCCATAAGTGACTCCATATAGACTTCTCTAGACTAAATGGAACATGCCAGCCGCTATGCGTGCACTCTCACGCTAAACACTTGACCCAGAAGCGTCTCTACTCCAAATCACTATAGTGACTATGTAACTGCAATTCCCACTAGTATCCGCTTATGAGCGGCCACACGCAGGTTTGATACATTCATAACCAATCATAGCTGCTCATCGGCGGTGACAATCATACACCGACGTGTTCGCGTTTTCTTGATCCACGATTGTGTGGCTTGAAATAGGCGGTAACAAAGCAGCGAGCAAAAATAGTGCTTTCACATTATCAGCGACAGAAGGTGACGCCGGTAATCTGCACCAATCCATCTGACGTCAGTGCTCTTTGTTATCACTCGCGACAATGTGTTGTAGAGATAGTGCCATCGATACGTCCCTAGCCTTGAGTTAGTTTGCTGAAATCGATTTTGTCTGACCCCTGGCCATTGATTTAACTGCTCAGAATCACTCTGAGGTAGTTGGTAGATGCCGCCTTTTGTATTGCGATGAAAATAGGGAAACTTTAGCATCTATTCCACTCTGCGCTACATGCTCTTTTTCAGTCCGCTCTCTGTTGAACTGATCACCTATGCTCTTCTCGCTTACAGATATCACAAGGTGGACATTGACAGCCGTTGTGCTCATTGCAGCCAGCTGCTTCTCGTAAGAGCATTTTATCTGTTTCCCTGTGGGCACTACTTCCACGCCAACTGTTTGATGGCACAGGTAAGTCCTTGCATTACGTTAGAACTTCCATAACTTGACCACTCAATCAGTTGGACCAAAGTGGTCAACACATGGAGATCCTATATAAAAACAGTCTACCTTGCTGGCCATTGTGTGCAGTACAGTATGAACTTTATTTTCACGTACATTCTGTTTCGAATATACTAGTTGTTCTCTTACCTAATGACAAACACATTTAGATCATGCAGTGGTAAAATAAATAAATACGCAGTGTGGTTTCCTCAATGTTAATTACTATTTTTTGCAAGAACTCTATCATTGTTTACGCACGTAACTAAATAGGTTAGAACTCGTCAATAGACGTTACACAGGCACTCAAACTCCTGATTGTGATCTGTGCACTTAGTGTGCACATGTTCCTATGGGTAGCTGTGGCGCGTTTTTGGATGTAGACGACTGAGGAAAGGGTTTATACAAAAACGGTCAAGGTACATCCCTGGGACATGGATCTGTGGAGACATGTAAAAGGTAACCACCGGTGCACGCAAATACTAAAATACGCACATACATAGAAGGAGGAAATGCTGTATTGTCAAACGTCTGCGGCTCCGTAAAGTGCACTGATTGTGGATCAGGAGAATTTCACACACTGAAAAAGTACTTTGTATACACATTATTTGAACAAACGAATTGCTCGGCGACCATTGCACAGGAAACCTTCACATGGCCACCTTACAGCGGTGAAATTAATATTGATTATTATAGCCCATTTGGTCAGCATACAACTCCCAGAGTGGTCGATATAGAGAGATCTATTTCCATAGGGTTTACATGATGGTTCAAACTATGAAAAACCGGTCAACTTAGAGAGGAGATCAGGATATCGAGGTGGTTAACCTCTGAAGTTTCTCTGTATGTCTTGCTTTCGACCGATATTTTCCTGAAATCGCATCGTCGTCTCTTCGTCTTCCCCACTTTACAGAGTTGTTTTTGGTCCTAAAGAGTATGTAGATAGAATGATGTTCAGATCAACCCAACTTTCCATTGGTGGAGTCCACCTACTTACGGGCCAACCAATCGAGGACCTGGTTTCGCTTACAGCCAGTTTATCTGCACCTCAACCTCTTTGTAAACGTAGTACATCACGTCTGGCAGTGCCTTACTCTACATGCATGTGTGTAGAGTAGGCAAGTTTTGTTGTTAGAACCGTAAGGCTTTTATGCCTCTGCTTTTTGCACTTGTCATGACGTCGCAATTTTGACGTCGTTTCGATTATAGTGATGACCAGAAGTCGTTGTTAATCGATTCTCGGCCATTCAGAGAAGTGCGACGGTAGCGTTGTAGAGTACGACTGTCCCCCCTGTTACTGAGTCGCACTAGGACATAATCGGACCAATAAAACCGACTGTGATCGGTGACCGTCACTCTATCCTCGCAGTTTGTAACCAATTGAGCAATCCTTTATGACCAAGGTTTTCTCAGTAGACTTGTCTGAATTTGTAAAAGAGGAAGGACCCATGGCATTGTTAGGGGATGCTCACAAAGTGCCTCTCAGTGGACGCTGTCACTTAGAAAGCATACATTCGCTAGGTGATCATCTGATTCAAACATTCCTGCGCATGCCCACCTGGTGTTTCTTTGTCGCTTTGACTCGTGTTTTCCCAGACTCCCAGTTATATCGTCGTCATCACACTATATATTTGCTAGGGGTGGGAAACACCCCAGTTATTGTGATGCAATACAATCCGATCAGGTAACAATGAAAAATAGAAAGGAACCAATAACAAGAGTACAACTGGACCCTGAGGCTCTGTTTTATATCATGCATCAGGATATATACATATATATATATATATATATATATATATATATATATATATATATATATATATATGGTTGGCGGCATCCGGTTTCGGATTTGCCTGTCACTGTGGCCAGCCACAGGACGCCTGCCCCTACAGAGGGACCATGGGTGGCTTGCACTGCACCACCCACAGCTCCAACCACACACCCCATATCCAGTGTAAACCCGAAGGAATAAGGCCGGGAGGCATGTGGATGGGAGCCACGTTTCATCAACGGAGCCGTATCACACTGCTTCACAGGCAAACGCAAGCACGCTGTATTTGGGAATCAAGTGCACACAATGCGGTGGCTGGACCGTAGTCCGCTCCACACTGAGTGCATGGAACCACACTTTGAACCTTACACGGCCACAAGGAGCGTGCACCACGTCTCCTCTAGCAATGACCAACTGTCTCCTGGAGCCAGTATGGACGAGATAGTGGGTAATAGACAGGTAGGCACCTTGTCAGCATGCACATCGAGCACAGCCACCCCGGGGATATTAAGCAACAGCCAATCACTTGAAACAAGATTAAACAAAATAAATCAAATAATGCATAGAGATACCATGATGTAACTCTTCGCTAAATTAGCATATGAAGTAATTTGGTTAGCAACGAATCCGCGATAAGTAAAAACTGTCCACAAGTTACTTAAAAATGCTACAAACGCAACAAAGTTACCGAAAAGATAAGCGCAATGAAGGTGAGAAACGTGGCCAGTTAATAGAATATTACTCAGGTAAACAGAACAAACCAAATAAAGTGGAATGAAATTTCTCCAACATAATAAGACCTAGTTTAAGTTGGTATATATATATATATATATATATATATATATATATATATATATATATATATATATAAACGCACTCACGACCCATGGCTTCTCAGTTTCTCTTCTGTCCTTCCGCCATGCCCTCTTTGTCTGATGCGCCAATCATCATCGTTATACCTTAGCTGACGGCGAGGCGCCAATGAATAACCAGAGTGAAGAGTGCACTCTAAACAGTGAATTTGGCGCATTATTGATCACTCAAGGATGCATAACTTTGGCATCGCATCTGGCTATCATCACCTCGACGTGTACGTATTTTACTTGGTCAGAGACCTGGACCCACTTCACCCGAAATTTGGGAACGTCTGCTTTAACCTTTTTTGGTTGCATCACGTTGGCATGGTGATGTGCTCTGCATCCAAACAACTCTTAATTAGGCGCATGCTCGAACTGTGGATTTGTTTCTTAGGTGGTCCGCTTAGCAAATCTTTCGGTTGTGGCTTCTTGTCACTGGATTCCGATCCGCCATGTGCCCTATGCATTTCAGCGGAGTTGCTCTCTTTACTTGAACACATGCTGATATGGCTAGGAGTCGGCCCCAATGGCGTTTGTGAGTTCTTTTGTCCATTCCCTCCTGCTTAGCCTCTCCTCCAATCACGATCTCATTTGTTAGGCATAATATAACTCACTTCTTGCAGCACGATAGCCGGCTGTTAACTCCGGAACGATGTCCATCCGTTATTGGGGATTCAGCCGGCGTGGCTCTGTTGTTGTTTTTTCTTCTTGTCTTTTGTGTTGCTGCACAATAGCTGTGGTGTTTTCCACCTGCGGCTAACGTGTATAACGATGATGATGATGATGCGCTCTTTACTGATATTAAGTGCTGTAGACTGCACACAGTCTGCTCGTCCTGTTGATGTTACTGCTCATTTTTATCACGGTCAGTTTTCACTTCTATTTAATCTGCTGTTGTATTCCTTGGAGCACCGATTCACATGAGTGACTCATGGTAGTCTCTAGATTGAATTTTTCCTTAACGTTACATGCTTTTTTCTTGATTGTTTCGTGGTTGACCACTATCCATCTCGGCGCATTTTGTCACAGGTGGAACCACATCTTTCAGCGGAAGAAATGGCTGAATTGGATCGTTTGCTAAACGCTCAGCAAATGAACAGCCAGGCGTCATTGGCCGATTTCCAGGTCTCTTGTCTCTATTATTCATCCACTATCTTACTGTTCTCTTTATCGATGGATTTTGTTGTACTGACTTTGTCTGTGTTGTCTCGTCTGATTTCTGAGTTTGTTTCAGAGTGGCTTTCATCCGTATTCGTTGATTGTGCGCATTGCCTGCATTTTGTCGTTTGATGATGTTATTACTCTACTCTTCATTTGACAAATCACTTGTCCGATACCACCTTGCACTCTAGTGTTTTGTCACTTCATCGATACTTACCTCTGTGGCTATACGTCAAGCCAACAACCGTCAAACTCCCTCACCATGATTGCTATTGTATTGCCCGTGTTTTTGTTACACTTCTTCTGTGGACCACTTGGTCAACACATGACGTGATCCCATTAGTTACTTGGATGGCCGAAGCAAACTCGATACCTCGATCGCATGGGCACAGATCTCGTCACAGAGTTTTTGCTGATTTCGTCATCATTATCCTCTAACTTCACTGCCGTGAAGTACAGACTGAGATTGAATTAGTACCTTTGAATGGAGGAACATGTTGATATTGCGATTGAACAGTCTGCACACACCTTTGTGTGGTGTGGAGACACATGTCCCGCCCATAAAACATCTCATGTCTGTGCATGGTGATGTTTGGTGGTTGAGGCGCGGGTACATTGATGAAAATCGGTGTCTCACCAGCCCACCTGCCCACCGGCAGGTTAGTCTAGACGACTACCAACATATGTTTATATTCAGCCTGGGTTTGAGTTTTTTTCCAGTGTTTATGTATTTTTGCATGTTGCTCATGATATGAGTGGGAGTAGAAACTGTTTCTGCTGGCACGCAGGTGTGTTCGCGTGCCTATGTTTTCAAGCTGTTTTCTTCGTTGTTTACGTACCTTCACATCTGAAGGGATTCGTTCACTCAATGTGCACTGTCAGTGAATTTTTCTTAGTGCTCTCGTGTGATGTATAAATGGTTTGCTCCTTATGTTAAAGTAATGGCTGGTGCGCTTGTGCTATTTGATAGGTGTGGAGACAAATTTTCACTCACTTATAACAGATACGTCGTAGATAAGGATACTGCTTTCCTGACTTAGTTCGACTCATATGGGGTCCGGCAATTCATACTATGCGTGGTCCTTTATATGCCATACAAATACAATCTTTAATCCAGAAAATTTACTCACACGGTCCCTTCAATGACTGAAATGTGCACAAGCCATTCAGCGGCTCTGCCCGTGCAAGCGGGCACTAGTTTTGAACCCTGTAGAGTCACACTTCTCAAGCGTTTTGGGCCGTGGATCCAATTTTAGTGGCAGCTCACACGGGGAACTCCTGAAGTATTGTTAACTACAATACTAGGCTTTTATCACATAGAAATAGAGAGAATTGTCCTGAAAACGTTCATTACTGCACACTGAGTTAACACGGGTGTCCACTAATGTTGGGAAAAATTAAATGATCGTGCATTTGTGCATACAAACTACGTACCTTAAATTGTTTCTGACCTGAAGCACTGACTTTCATGTTTGATGCTATTGAGAAAAGCTGTAGTCTCATATCTGGTTCAACTGCAAGTCTATCATGTTACTTGATTTTTGTATATGTGTAAATTTAAAATTCACTTCCACACGTAAGTTGTGGCAAATGGTCGAAATGTGGCGACAGCTGTCTTCGCAATACCAGGGTACTCGTCTTTCGTCTTATACCAAAAATCAGATAACGACACTTTGAAATTCTTCCTGAAGGGACGATTCACATATAATGTGTATAAATATCTTCTGCGAGTCTTCGCGCCACATTTGTCGTCCAATTTTAACATAAATTGATCACGTACAGAAGATTTTTAACGTCATCCTTACATTTCGGTGAAATTCTGCGAATCACTTTGCGAAACGCTGATATAGAGTGTTCGGGTGCGATAAATTCCCTCATATTTGTCTGTTTTCAATGAGGATTTGATTATTTTACGTACGATCTTGTGCATTGTTAATCCTTTACTCATCATAAAAGCAGAGGCGATATACACTCATTGAATATTCCTTTTCTTAATAAGACTGCTAATATATCATGCTTAATCGCTCTAAGTGTTTCTTAGTGACATTCTGTTTTGGGAGAATCCACCATTCTTGTTCAACCAAATCAACACCGGCCGAATACCTGAACACAGAGCCATAGACGTTGTAGTACATTTCTACCTCCTAACGCAATTACTGTGACGTCGCCTAACCTCAACTGTTTTGTTCTTCTTACATTTCACCCATGTTTTCCACTCGTATCAGCTGTTCTGTCATGGCCTATACTGAACTCATCTCGCATTTGCCCTGCAGGATAAGCTGGACCAGTTGGTCGCCGCTGATTGTCCGAGCTGTGGTCGACAGGCCATCGCCAATGTGGCAAACTTATTTTTCCCCAATGAGGCTGCTTACAAGACGGAGCTATCCATATGGCAGTAAGCATTACGCCTGTGTTATGCTGTCTGGAGCGCTGTATACGCTGGGCTCAATCTGGCCGATCGGCAACGTCATACTTTGGCAAATGCGTGGAGAGAATTGTGTAATGACTGTACTCTGTGATGCGCCTACTTTTTTTGATTTTCCTGGAGTTGTTTTCTAATACATCTTTTTCGAACGGCTAGTTCTTTTGGGTTCTGTACTGTTTCGTACTCATAGCTAACTGCATGCCGATGATCATGATCAATCATTTTTCTAAATTCGTTGCTGTGGATCTCTCAACTTATTATCTCTGACTAGAAACCCTATCAAACAGGTTCGATAGCCAGTTTAATGGCGCATTTGATATCTCCGTCTCTCGCTCCAACCTTAATCATTCTTCTGAAACGTGACCCGTTGGTACACTCCTTCTTGAACGATCTTTTTCTCTCCCCATGATCTCAACTAGATGGATCAGCTGTTTATCCATTGACGCTGATGTTATCTCCTTTTCTCCGTCATGAGATCAAACAGTTTTGTCGATTCAATCTCCCATCTTATGTAGCAGCTATCTAGCCACCTTTTCATTCATTCTAACGCCAGTAGGTTAACCATTTCCCTCGTTTTCTGTACTCGCTTGTGATTGCTGAGCTTGCTTCCAATGGACATTACGCGTCGATCATCTCTTTTGATTATGCTGTATTGTTGTAGAATTATTTTACAATGGCGACCGGCCTGTTCGTTGTTCAGTGTGGCGCTGTTAGCCTTAGTCGCGATCTTGCGAGCCTTCGGCGGAATTTATCTCGCTACAATAAATCAATCTTAGAATCGCGGAGATGTCTCACTAGAATTCAATAACATGTGGTTATTGCGTAATGCATCTTGTGGGTTATCATTTTTACGATAACAGACAGACGGAACAGTGCCACGTTCCTACTCATTCTCCTGTATGCCAGTCATTTGGCGTGGGGGTCCCGCTGTGCGTATATGCTCACAATGTCCAATTGCAGGCCATATGCAGACACTGTATTTCTGGGTATTCGTACATCGCCTCTTCAGCGCTGTGAACTGCTCACTGTTAAGACGCGAACAAATCATCAGCATCCTTCTGGGCTAGGTGACGTTTCCACCTTATGTGCGCTTATCTATTCTAGACCAGTTGAACCTGAACCTCTCTGCATACTTCCAGAGGTTCAGGTTCATTACAATTATAGGAATGCAACGGGCGACACAGTGTGCTAATGAAATCCGGATCAAATGCTGTTGTTGCTTGAACTAGAACAGTGAATTGGATCGATAATTAATTCGATTCACTGGAGACAGACTTCACAGCCGACGTTGAGCTGTCAGTGTCTGACATCGAAGAATCGACGCGGATCCAAAGAAACTCGAGGGCTTGTACAAGAGCCTTCTGTTTGCACAATTCATGCTGCATCAGCGGCGCGGTGAAAGCCGCAAAAAAACTGTCTCGCCAATGCCGCGTTGTCTTTGCACTATGGCCAGCCGTTTTTGACAGTATTTTGTTGACACAAGACGTAGGCGCCTTGACCCTGAATGTTTGCTTGGGGAATTAAGGTTCTCCAGTAAGTTCCTCTTCTCTCCCTCTTATTATTCTTCGTTCCTTAGGTTGTTATGGTTGTATGGCAGCGAAACACCAGTTCAAATGGCTGAGGTACTGCTGTTGATGGTGGGAATAACGTGGCTAACCGGAGTAGAAAACACTGAACGCATTTACGAACCGCATTTCATGTCCGCTTAGGAGCAAATGCTTCATGGTAGCACTATTAATGCTTGTAGGCCTGCCTCTTCGTAATGACTCCTGGCAGTGTTTTGCATTGCAAAATCAGTTACTTTATGGTACGTGATGGAATACTAAGTCTAACTTATTCGTCACAATATATTCACAAAGAAATTTGACGATCTTTAGTAACGGGACGTTGAATGGAATCATGCGTTTAGCGCACACAACTGATGATTCTGATTTACCAGCAGTTGTGGTGATTGGTTGCCTTCTCTTTCTGCTCTAAAGATAACCGTCCTCCTCATTACAGTCTGCTTGTGGTACTATCAATCGTCACCGCATCACGCACTGAATATCCGAAAGGTCTGTGGACCTGCTGGAGTCCGGAAGAAAGCTCCCTGTTGGCTTTGAATACAGTGTAACCAAGCGGACTGTTAGGTGCGAACTAAAACGGCGCGTGCTTGCCGACAAGGAAGCCTAATGGACCCAAAAGGTTAAAGATATACAGGATGCTGGAGCTGTAGGCATTTTTCGCATGCTTTTCCAGCTGATCCACACAAATGTTCTCAGCATTTCATGCGTCAGTGAGATAATCAGAGAGATCAGGGGCTCCCAAATTTACAATAGGGAACGCAGCCTGACTCAGTGAGAAGAGCACTCTCGGGGTCAGTTTGCATGTCCCACTGCTCCTTGTGATCTCTTGCTGCCCAGGTGATTCAGGCGCTTTCATGGCTTGTTAGCCTAAAGGCTGTATTGGTGACAAAGGTTCGAAACGCACTCACAGTCCTCAATCGTTTCCGGGCTACTGGTCTGGACGCTCGTATCCGGACTATCCAAGGACGGCTTCGAGGCTCTATGCGCACCACTTACCCACGTTTTTGAGCAGATTTTGAAGGTCGTGACCACCCTACCCAATTGGAGTAAATCGACAATAGCGGTAATCTACTAGAAGGGCAGCCAAACCGATGTGCCAACCAAATGATATTAGCCTGACACCGGTGCTGACGAAATTACCGGCCTGAATTTCTCGTACGTCTGCTCATTGCAGTACGGGAGTCCCGGATTGGAGAAGAGCAGGATATATTTACGTACGGCAGATCGCAAATATCTGTGTTCGACTACAGGAGTGCGTTCGACTCAGTTGATTGATCCATTTTGTTCGAAATACTTATGCCGAAATTGTTCCTATGACAAATGCGGACCGTTTCCGCCCATCGTGCTGAATCATTTATACTCAATGCTACTTCAGGCTGAATGATTTATAATCAATGCTCCCTCAGGGTGGCACTGAATGACCCCATGTCAACGCTAACTGTTCAGTAGGACCCCGCCTGCTCGTGCACCAAATGCATGAGCTGACATATATCGATGGCAGACAGGCAGCAAATGCTTATAATTGCGATGGAATTTCTTCATTTCTACTGCTCCATTAATCGTTTCTCGTAATCATAGGCAAACTATTACGTTACGGTTTCAGCGGTCATTTCGAAGCACTTGCTGTGTGAACGGAATGCGACTCGCAATCTTTTACCTCAGCGAGAACGCTGACGGTGCACCACCGACGGACACACTCCGAATACTACCGCCCCCTCGTTACCTCGAGGAGAGTCATTCCCGGCGTATTCTGATCGAAGGAAAAGATGCCGAATTTATACTGCTGGCCGACGAATTGCAGCCAGGAGAGAGAACTCTGGAGAATGTGTTGCTCTGCCTTCATTGGCAATTCGGAACGAGGACGCTGGTGACACTTAAGAGGGGATGGCAGCGTCTCAAGTGGACCAGACCACCGCGGCCAAACTGGTTGGACATCCAGTGGTCTTCACGCAAAAGAGCCGGTACCTCACCATTAACGACAGGACTCTTCCGCATCGCACACTCTTTCGGCTGGGGAGTTACCAGACTGTAAGTACACGATATCTTCCAACGTCCCTATAACCCTGAGGCACCGTACCTTGTTACCAGAAACCCATCTACCCACAACCCCCTTCCAGCCATCACCCCAACCACGGATTGGGGCCTATGAACGGCCCGCGGCGCAGGACTGGGCCTGTCTCCCTACGCTTCCCGTTCTGCATTACCAGGACAGCAAATCTGCTTTCTCTTGTTGCACATTTACGTACGGCTAGGCCTGTGCGATTCCTATCCCAGTCATCGAAATCGCTCGTCTACTACCATTTCATTCAACTCACAATTCTCTTGTTTCCTCAAATACTCCAAATGTATCAACCTAGCAGTCAAGCACCCCGGCCGATGCCATGATGGTAACATCAACGGTTGCACCCCCTCACCAACCGTCCACGTCAACTGACTTACAGGAAAGGACAATTTATCAAACTCAAAGACTGACACCGCACTCCTGCATTACTGCGACGTATGCCCGCGCTTTTTTTTACGAGCGTAACCATAGGTCGACACCGAACATGCCACCTCCGCGGGATTTTCGGCTGCTACTGTCGTCGTCAACTGGGCTTAGTTCAAATGATCAGCATGCAATAAAATGGTCAAAAATAAGCCAGTTAAGCCCATCCGGAGGCTTTTAACGCAGATGGCCTGGCGCTGCAATTCAACCACCAGTTCGATTGGTCTGTGCTAGAGGCCGAGACACTTCTGTCGTGCGCCACGGATATGGCACTGTCTCCAAACTTCCACAGTCGCCCAGTCAGCTCCGCATCCGATTTCCGTGCTGATCAAATGACTGCATTAAGAAACGATTGCGAAATCTAATTTGGAACGTCAGAAGAGCCAGAGAATGCCTCGATAACTGTACAGTTATTCCAGTTAAGCGCGCTACCTCGTCATCACCCCTTCTCAGTCGCCAAATTCCTCTCACTACCCTCTGGTCGAAGAGGTCCACCCACCAGTCCATTTGGACCTCACAGGTCTGATTCCGCTCCTCTCGTGATGCGGTTCCCATCTGACTATCAAGGCGACTCTATAGTCACGCTGAATTTCAGCACACAGTTGTTACTTTGACTAAGATGGTGACAGCCCGCTGCTCCATCTGCCAGTCTATCATTAACATACTTCTCACCATACGGAATCACACTACTTGTCGATTTGGATGAATCAAACACCGACAGTGACGCGAAGCCCGCTACTGGTACCTGGAAACAGAGACCGCAGACGACCAGGCTATCTTTTAAAATCTCTCGAAATCAAGAGGTCCACTGGCCAAATGCACATCAAAAACTGAACACCGTGCAGCTGCCTTGCGAACAGTTTTTGAAGACTTGCAAATGGAGCACTCTAGGACAACATGGAAAAAGTAAACTCAACCTTCTTCCTACACACATGACGCTCCAGTAAGCGCAGACAATGGGCATCCACAGTCACCAAAAACCATCAGCAGTGACAACTTCAATATGGCCACATCCAGCGTCCCCACCATCTGCAATGGAAAGACGCCGCCGCGACAGTACACGATGGTCGATGCAAACTGCATTCATGCCGGATGAAGAGGTGCCCACGGACTTCAACTACTTCTGGAAGTACGTGTTCTCGCAACCCCAGATTACATGAGCACCACATGAATGTGCCAATGTTAACTGGAATCTCGTGAAACCAGTCAAGTTTGAGGAAATGACTTTTGCACTGCGAGCAGTGGATGGCTTCGCACTCCTGAGTAAAACGTATCCCACCGTAAGTCAACAATCGAATAGATCCACGATTCATTACCTCATTTTAAATTGTCCTAGTAGGCTGTCTTACATGGACGTGTCCCGTGTAACCTTTGTACTAAAATTTCCTAGCCCTTTCCGCCCTGAAGACTTTCACCCAATTTCCCTAACCTCGATCTTCACTCGTCTTCATCGAATTTTATTCGTTTGCTAGATTCCTGATTTATCATCTGACTGGCTGCTTTGAACCACCCACGAAATTTCCCTCCTTCCTAAAATATTCACACTTGAACGGTATCCCTTTATCCGTTACTTCTCTTGTCATTTCAAAAGCCTTAGATTCCATCTCTCACGCTTTGTTGCTTCACACAACCTCCTCATTCGGTGTCCCCTGTATTTTCTATCTTCCCTGGCGTCTTATCGCGCCTCAATCATGAATGTCGGCCGTTTCACCCTTGGCGTAGAGTCCATCAAGGAGATCCACTTTCTCCCTTACTCTTCATCATGGCCTTTTAGGAAGCATTACACACACCGTCTGATATACAGTAAATTTCCCCAGCAGGACCAATCGATCATATCGCTTGCGCAGATGATCGCCTATTTCTTGCTCACGGCAGATAATCCCTGATCAAACGCCCAGGTCGATTTACGTAGGATATACAGCAACTTAGATTGTCAATAAACCACGTGAAATCGCTAGTAATGGATATTACCGTCGACAAAAAAGGAGAAAAACAATTTGCCTATTTTCTTCACTGCGCGGCTTCCGTTTGGCGCCCTGCAGATCCCCTCGATCTAGCCACCCTAGGAACTCCGGGTACTTGGACTGCCATTTGATTGAAAAGGTAAACGATCGCCGAACTCGCTAGACATATCTGAAGGAGACATCTCAAGCCCTACCAGCTCGTGAACTTCTTGTACACACGTCAAATGCATTGCCTCATTTGCGATGTTCCACCTCAGACCCTTAAGTCAATAGATAAGCTGGTTCGGGCATGTATCCGAAAATGGCTGCGACTCCCCAAGGGCACCAGCGTCGCTTTCCTTCACGCATCAACTGAGGATTATGGTTTGGGAGTTCCGTGGCTTTCTAGTGTGATCCAATTATTTCGGATGGACTGCCTAGAACGCCATCGTTCACTCACCCACTTAATTACCAACTGGACGATATGGGAATTTTCAGCGGCTACTATCTAGCGCTTTGCCATGAAACCGGTGATTATTGGCAATCGAGTCATTTTTGATAAAAATTATGCGAAGGAGGCATGGAAGGGCTCGGTACTATAATCTATGGATGGATCCTTGCTTCGTGGGGTAATTAAGACGCCAGTGTCTCACAACTGGATAAGGAACCTCGAGTTTTTCCGAAACTTTACATCATAGGAACCCAAGTTCCGGCAGTTGTGCTGTGGACAAAATCCCGACGTTCCAGAGGACTGCCACTCTCAAACGCAATCGATCTTCATGGCCGGGACGCATGCGGACAAAAAATACTTGTGCAGTAACCCACAATATCGTGAATCAGTCAACCCACATTCTTCGTCACAGAAGTTCCTAAATCATCCCGGAGTCCCGCATCCTAACGGCATCAGCATGTATCAAGCGGGATTTAATCACCATCAAGAACTCCACGGCGCACGTAATGGACGTGGCAATACGCCACACCTACAGAATGACCCATAACTTTAGACTAAAAATCGGCAAATGCAGTGTGGGTGCTCATGCGCAATCCACAGCACGCTTTGTGCACACGGAATTTTTTACTTCATGAAATATCATGCATCATCCAATAATCATCAGCAACTGGGTTCATATATTCCCGAACTCCACCAAGCATTTTTCGGCACTGGGGCTCACCAAACTTGAGCTATCCGACTTTTGTGCGTCTATCATGAGTGGATAGCTTAAAGTTTACGACACCTACGTGCGGGTGCAATGTCACAAAACTTCTCACACTAGTAATGTACACTCGCGCATTTGCGAGCGGTTCCGACCAACTTTTTGCATTTAACATGATTACTGTTCCGGTATTACGCCAGCATTTGCCCAATCTCGACGAATTTATGTAATGCGCTGTCCTTGAGCCATGCACGAATATGCCGAAAATATATGTTCATGTACCACGATTCGCATTGAACTGAGTCTTGGTCTATTTGATCACTGGGACCGTGACTACACTCGAGTGCGGTGTTTTCAGGGATGGTAACACCCATTATTCATTTACTCTGTTATGCAGCTTGGCGCAAGTGGGTTGGCGTCAGCCTGCATGCACTGCAGTATTCTGGTTCTTGTAATTAACCCGATGACCTCCGACCGATTGCCGGACGATGCATATGCCAGAATGAATATCGTTCGAAGTTCGACTAATTAGTCTTGTGTATGGAACAAAACGATCAATTTAGATGAACTATAAATTTCATTTGTTACCTATTAGATAAATCTTGAGTTGAACTTCACGATGGGGCATGGGCAGTTGCGAGCAGATGACGGTCTCTACTGCGTTTTGCGGCGGTTGTTGCAGCATATAGATGTGCGATGATGCAGAATCGACGTAAACCGCGTCACTGCATGCGTGCAAGGGTCGGCCGCAGAACAGGTCAGGCTTGATGTCGGGCGAATGACATACTTGCTCTGTGAATTCGGAATAGACGGCCAGGATAAAGTTCTCGTGTCCAGAGTTTGGCAATCTGAAGAATTGGCGTTCATGAGATAGAACGGACTCGATCGTTTTCGGGATCCAGCTTCCATGTTTGCTGGAGTGCCGTACACTTGCACACGGTTGGAATAGTGCAGCACGAAGTGGATTGACGCCCTAACGATAGGAAGATGAGAGAAAGAGGCACTTCAAATGGAGACTGGCATACGAACTCCACGGACTCGAGTAGGATACGGAGCCTCCTAGAAGACGGAGGTCGCCTGTTCCTAGATGTTGCGCAATCACATGGCCGCTTCATTTGTTTGCTATTCACCGTGAACACATTTCTCGGTGTCCCGAATTCAGCAGTACCACAAAGCCATTTAGCCTGAGCATATTTGCTGCTTCAAATGCACCTGTCTGCATCACAACAGATGATGGAGCACCGGAATGAAGCCAGTCACTTGCACTTCCAGTGTATCAAAACCCAGTGCGCTGCCGTCATTCTTATTGGCATCTATGGGTTACGATACACTCGAAGTTCAAGTGACTTTCCGGTGGTCCTTCATCACTCGTGATAGAGGTCTGTTTGAAGTGACAAAAGTGGTTAAGTGGAATGGTTTTGTAGAGTCACTTGAATTTGGAACACAGAGAAAAACGTGTTCACAATGCATCTCCAAGATTCGAAATGGTGAGGTGATACCAACAGAAATGTGATGAATGTTGAGCAATTGACGGTAGCATTTGTCGATGGTCCGTCTGACGGCATACTGCACGGAGGATGAGGTGGTGCAAATTAGATCGACCACTGCATCTGGGTCGCATTTCGACTATCACTAACCGCTTCACCAATCTGCAGTTTTCAATTTTAAAACTCGAGAATAAGTTGGTTCACCGAGATTTGCAGATGTTTTTAAATCCTATACAACAGCTGAACGAACTACAATGCCTAGTGCCCGGCGGAAGTGATTACGCAAAGAATTTCATTCATTGGCTTCACAAGGTGTTCCCTCAGGACTGTGCCATTTCATCCAGTTCGATGTGAACTCGCCAAATTCGTATGAGACAGAACCGACGTGACCGAGAACCGATTCCACATTGTGACATTCTATTGACACAAGATCCTAATGGAAGATTCACTCGGTGATCTGACCATGACTACTGGGCACCACTCGGGAAACGTCAGCTGCAGTTCCCTTACAACAATGACGTCGTTCCATAATTGCTGTGTAAAGTGAACTGCATCTTGATTGGGCTGAAGACTGTGCGGGTGAGTAGCGGTCATTGAGTTGGTGAATCACAGTACAAGATGATCCAAGTGCTAATGCTTGATCCACCAAACTTCAACCTCCCTGGCGATCAGTAGTTTTCCCGCGGAACAGTCCAGAAATGATTTTGTGTACGTACTCGGTTTGGTTGAAATCAGGATGTGAAAATGGGTTATGTAACAAAGTGTATTAACGAATGAATTTGCTGACTATTGACATACTCTGTGTATTTGTCCTACTACGAGTTGTTAAATCCCAGTACATCTAAGGTACTTGGTTCCCCTTAGCAATTTCAACAGTGCGATAACAAGACGAAAGCTGATAGATGCATGCATCTCGTATTGTCTCATCAGTACTACTAACAATAACTGAGATGCAACTATTTAAATGACCCTGGTTGTGACCGAACAAGCTTGAAATGGTAAATGAACGACGGAAGTACCAATCCTATGCCTGTGGCAGTCTTAAGCTCACAAAGGATGGTTTTTGAACCCACAAGACTAGCTTCATCCGGCTTATTACCACAACCTCGGTGAAACGGTGGAAGCGAGGTTTAGGGTGACGTAACACGATGGTGAACGCTGCTCCGAGCCGTATCCCCGTGACGCGTGACCAGTAGCTTTCTACCTATTGAGGAAACTGGCGACCTGCGCGTGCACGAACATTCAGAGGGGCAGGGGTGCTGGTCGATTTCACGTTGAACCCACCTTGGAATGTGTTCCTTTATTTGGGAAGTTAAAGACCGATTACTTCTGCTTATGTAACTGGATCTGCAGTCACACACGAATTGGTATGTGCAGTGTGAATTGGCCCCAATCGGCTGAGATTCCTTCGTCCGAGGAACAGGTAAATTACGATTTCGATTAATGACCCCAAATCCAGCAGCATGGTAACTTCTCTGCGCAGCAGAAGTTAAACGTTCAGTGGTCTTCAGTGTAGGGAAGTCACCCTTGAAACGTAACTCGATGTAGACCTTTTTCTTAGCTGCTGTATGTACTAAGTCCTTTGGGCCCCACTGTTGACTATGTTTCTCTATGAATCTGCAAGGATAACCATTTGCACTGAGTGTAGTTGTAACTAACTCTAGCTCATCGGCCAGACAATTCACCGAGCAAATTTGTCTAGCGCGACTAACTAAGGTTTTCACAAGTGTTCATTTGTACCGCACTGGTGTGAAGTTGGTGAAATGCAGGTATTGACCGGACCATGTAGCTATTCTGTAGACGAACCTCTTACTTAATCCGTCATCCCTGAGACTGATAAGGATGTCCAAGAACGTTAGACAGTTATTCTGCTCCGTCTCACAGGTGACCCGCACTTTGGCATGTGCGCTGTTAAGTTGCTCCACCAACTGCACTATCTGCTGCTCCGATGAACAAAAGGTCAGTATGTCATCCACATAGCGCTTATAGTATGACAGATCGGCTTTTTCTGTGGATATGCCTCTTTCTGTCATCAGCATAAAGAAATCGGCGAGTACAGGGTTCAATGGGCTACCCATTTCCACTCCATCGATTTGACGGTATGGCTTATTCTGAAAGTGGAAGCCAACCTTTTCAGTACACAACACCAATGATTATTTTAGTAGTCCAACTGGAATTGATAACGAATAAGCAGATTGCTCAGCTAGTTCACGGATATAATCGACTGTCTGGTGTAGCGGAACGTTAATGAACAGAGATTGTTCATCCAATGAACACATAACCTTATCGGACAGGGTGGTGTGGTCGAAGTCATCTATAAGTTGAAAGGAATCCTTAAGACTATTAGGATCGGCCAGTTGTCGCAGCGGTGGATTAATCTTCACTAGTCCGCGAGCTAATTTGTGCTGCGGCGCATTTATCATTGATAGAATTGCTCTAAGTGGTACTCCGCTTTTGTGCGTTTTCGGTGACCCGTACAGCTGTGGAGTATTGCTGCCCCTTGACCTCAAACCATTATAGATGTCACTATCAATCACACGATGAAGAGGAAAGATTTCAAGGTAGGAAGTTATGCGGGCCTCAACGTCGCTTACGTTCCCCACATTTATAAGCCTTTCAAATTTGCTCGTGTCGCTTAGTATGAAACATTTTCTGCGTGTACTCCGTCTTGCTCATGAGCACCACTCCAGAGCCTTTAGCCGGTTTCATCACATCTAGGTCGTCACAATGGAAAAATAGTATATTACGGATTAAAAAAGCCAAGGTTTGACAAGTTCCGTGGGATGGTTTGTGGGAATAACGTTAAGTCAAAAAACGCATCTGTGGACTCACCATATTATCCATGTTAACACATAGGTATATCGGTCTAACCCGATTTCGTGGGGTTGGTGAGCACAATGTTTGTCTGCGTCTTGTCGCCACTCAATGAACAGAAATCAAATCAAGTGATGTAAAGCATAGTCGAGTCGTTTTTAAAAATGGGTAGCGTGGGCGCTGAAATGACAAAAGTCGATAATGCCTTCCACGGTTGACAAACTCAAAGGGAAAAGTACTTCCGGCGGCACACCAGTCGACTGTATTGGGTGGCAAGTTTCAATTTATGACCCCTCAATTCTTTGTTGCAGCCAAGCTTCATGAGGTCTCGGTAAGCGTGAGCTGGGTTTTTCAAAATCTGGAACGTTGATTTGCGGGTCACCTGTGAGACGGAGCAGAATAACTGTCTAACGTTCTTGGACATCCTTATCAGTCTCAGGGATGACGGATTAAGTAAGAGGTTCGTCTACAGAATAGCTACATGGTCCGGTCAATACCTGCATTTCACCAACTTCACACCAGTGCGGTACAAATGAACACTTGTGAAAACCTTAGTTAGTCGCGCTAGACAAATTTGCTCGGTGAATTGTCTGGCCGATGAGCTAGAGTTAGTTACAACTACACTCAGTGCAAATGGTTATCCTTGCAGATTCATAGAGAAACATAGTCAACAGTGGGGCCCAAAGGACTTAGTACATACAGCAGCTAAGAAAAAGGTCTACATCGAGTTACGTTTCAAGGGTGACTTCCCTACACTGAAGACCACTGAACGTTTAACTTCTGCTGCGCAGAGAAGTTACCATGCTGCTGGATTTGGGGTCATTAATCGAAATCGTAATTTACCTGTTCCTCGGACGAAGGAATCTCAGCCGATTGGGGCCAATTCACACTGCACATACCAATTCGTGTGTGACTGCAGATCCAGTTACATAAGCAGAAGTAATCGGTCTTTAACTTCCCAAATAAAGGAACACATTCCAAGGTGGGTTCAACGTGAAATCGACCAGCACCCCTGCCCCTCTGAATGTTCGTGCACGCGCAGGTCGCCAGTTTCCTCAATAGGTAGAAAGCTACTGGTCACGCGTCACGGGGATACGGCTCGGAGCAGCGTTCACCATCGTGTTACGTCACCCTAAACCTCGCTTCCACCGTTTCACCGAGGTTGTGGTAATAAGCCGGATCAAGCTAGTCCTGTGTATTTAAAAACAATTATTTTTAGCAGACGGAAATGGAGTGTAGCCAGCCCGAAAACACTGCACGGCCGCGACGCCAAAAGGGGTATATGTTTCTGCTAGTATTCCAATGGTCGCGGGTTCGAGGCCTGCTATCTCCACCTGATGAGATGAAATGACATCCAAACGGGTCGTGATTGTGCAATGTTTTCAATGGGCAACACCCAGTTTCCATCTGCGTTGACTACGATCTCAGTGGTCGCAGTGACTAAGCTTCACTTCAATGGGAATCGCGGTTCATTACATTGAGGTTGCGCGTCGCAATTCAGTCACACAACGTGTAGTCCAAACTTGACCCTCCAATTATTTGTGAGCTTAAGACTGCCACAAAGGGTGTAGCAACAAGTTCGTGTTCGGCGATTCTCCATCAGGCCAAATACATCACATTTAAATAGTTAAGATAAGGAATGGATTGAGTCACTGGAAAATTAAGATGTTAAAATACCGAAAGTGGGTGTGATTCGTTCATGTGGAAGCTACCCAGACGGCAGCTGGCCACGGTAAGGCCAATGCTTTGACAAGCTGTTTCTGCACACGCATTGGGGGATTGTTGAGAGGAATCTCGCTCGCCTCCGCCGACGCTGGGATCCGACAACTTAGAAGTTTGGAATAGATACCCCTCACGTGGTAGATTAGGCAGAAGGCTTTGGAGATAAGTAGGGGGTGATTCGTTTCAGCTAGGTGCACAACTATCTCGGTGGTGCAGGTCCTGTTCAATCCTCGACTTCGCCACACTGTGTGATGCTCCCGGTCACGTTCAGACAAGCGTCTCGTGGTGCGACCTATGTAACTTATCTCAAGGATCAGGGAAATCTGTGCACTCAAAAGGTGACATCCACAGACAGTTTATGCTTCAGTCGGACATGTAGTGTGGGCGTTGAAGTGAAAATAATGCCTACTTGTGCTTCCTTATGGGTGCTAATGACGACCGCTGGTAATCGTTTGCTATGGTTCTCGGAACTGTTGTCCCCTTGAATGCAACTAATGTAGACGGGCTTCTTTCTTACTGTGTGTGTTTTGGCGACCACACAGTCCATTCGCATATTCCTATCAATAAGGCTTGTGGATAGACGTTATGAAGGAACAGGTTTCTTATTATTACACACTCTGCTTCTATTGAGTCCTCGGAGCATATTTTGGTCGCAATTCCTGCAACACAACGAACTAGGTTTAGCTTTTGTCACCTTGGCACGAAGCTAATGGAATGCGTATACGGGCCCGTTCACGTCGATTTCCTGCGGATTCTATGCTACAGTCATCCATCTGGTCTACTTGATATTTAAACATCCAGAAAAGCCAAACTCTCAATTGACTCAAAGGGTATGCATAACTGGATGTTCCTGTGGGCCCGATTGAATTTCCGTAGTAGTTCAGCTTGGTTCGTGGAGCCGTCAGCTATACATATTACGTCATTGACATAGCGTTTCTAGAGCGGTAGCTGCTCAATCATCTCGCTCAACGGACCCTTCTCTAGTTTGGCCATAAACACATCAGCGAATTAGAGACCCATTGGTGACCCCGCCTTTTTGTCAGTATACCTGTCCGGCGAAGCGAAATTGGACATTATGGGTACACCGATGAAGCAATATTTTCAGTTCTTCCACTGATACGCCAATTTACTAACCTGTGGTATGGTATGGTAAATGGTATATTGCCGATTAAAAAAAGTCGAAGCTTAACTTGTCCCTCCGGATGATCGGTTAGGTATGAGCAAAATAAAGGCAAAAATATCAGTAGGAAATAATGAACAACCGCGAATTGCAAACTTGCCCATTTCAGCATTCCCATCCGTTTTATTTACGATCCAAGGTTATCCTCTGTTATTTCCGAGCAAAAATGGTGACGGGTTGGTTTGTTTTTCTGCTTTTTTATGGATCGTTTGCATGATAGGAGCAGTGTACTATCGACTCGTGCTTTGAACACAACTAACGTGGGGGCTGAAATAACAGCTTCTGAGTGGGTATCCCACGTGTGACAAACACGCAGCGAGAAGAACTTTCTTCGACGCTCCAACCGACTGTATTGTGCTGCTAATTTAAAATGATGGCCTCTCACTTGGTTGTTGTGACTCAGCTTCAATAGGTGATGGCATGGGTGATTAGTGTTGTGTAATATTTGGGAAGCCATGATTAGGTCACGGCGATAACTTCCGCTGAAAATGCCAAGCACTCTGAGGCGCTGTTCGTATGACAACTGGCGCACCCCTTGACATTTTTGGTCGCCCGATGTTGTGGAAGCTCTAAGGCCGTGAGATCTCGCTTTAGCCATGGTTGCTATGCTTGAATTGCCTATTCAACATATGGGCGTATATAAGCGGGAAAAATCGACGGTTTGCATTTACCGAAAGCTCTCCGTAAAAGCCCTATGATTTGGATTCCCTTCTTCCATGCCTATTTGGACTGCTCCGAGCAGCCGAGATCTTCCTGGACAACTACATCGAGATCCTTTTCGAGAGAACAGTGTTGCAGATCCTGGTCCCCCAGCTTATATGTGTGAACCATTCGGTGTCTTAAATGGAGCACTCGACATTTAGCCACATTGAAGAAAAGGCGATTTTGGACCGACCATCCATAAATCTTGTCAAGGTCGATTTGAAGCTGGATACGGTCTTCTGGAGCTCTGATCACTCGCCAAACTTTGATGTCATCGGCGTAGAGTAAACAGTTTGACGCAATTTGACTCACTAGATCGTTTATGAAGACCAAGAATAGACGGGGCCTAGTACCGAACCCTGTGGCACTCCGCATTCGACGTGAATTGGGTCTGACATGGATTCACGTACTCTCACCTCCAGACGCCTGTGCGAGAGAAAATTGCAGATCCACCCGAGGAGAGGGTCCCAATGCCACATCCTTGAAGTTTGGCGAGAAGGATACGATGGTCCAACCGGTCGAATGCCTTAGAGAAATCAAGGTAAGCCACATCAACTCCTGCACCAGCATCCACAGTTTCGGTCCAGCTGTCTCGTGCTAACAATAGGTTGGTTGTGCACGACCGATTCTGGCGGAAGCCGTGTTGCTGCTGAGCACTGTGACCAAGGCCGTCCAGATAAGACATGAGTGCGTCGGCAATGATAGCCTCCATAACTTTTGAAAGAACTGGCAGTAGAGTCACTGGTCGATAATTAGCTGGGTCGGAACGACTACCCCCTTTGTAAATGGAAGTTATTATTCCGTGTTTCCACATTGCAGAAACGTGCCACTCGTCAAGGCAGTGCTGGAACAGCCGCGCCAAAGGTTCAGCCAAAATAATAGCTGCTAAAGCAATTGTCTTCGGGCGGATGTCGTCAATTCCTGGATAAGCGTGCGGGCGCATGTATAGCATCGCATCATGATGTCTGCCGTAAAATTTATATGAATGAGTCCTGGTGTGAGCAACATATATTTCAAAGATTCAGGAGACCACGTGATGTAGTGAAACGTTGGTGCATCTTGTTGTTGCAAAAGATTCGTCGCTTCTTTAGCAGTCCGAGTGAGACCATCCGCTGTTTGAAGAGGGGGAAATCCACTTTTCACTTTGCGGAGGCTGTTCACCTGCTTGTACAAAAGCTTAGGCTTTGAAGTTAATCGCTCGTCTAAATCATATTGATAAGCTACTTTGTCCTCTCGCACTAATTGGGTACAGTGGTTACGGTGGACAACATAGGCTTTCCAGGAACTCGGATCAATTTTGTATATTTACCACGCCGCGTTGCGCATCACCATGCATTTTCATGTCCTACTTCCTTTAAACGACTCCATTTTCTCGTACTGATAGTCTTGGTTTCCGATGCTCCACTAATCAAGGAGTTAAACTTACTGACGAAACGTTCTCAGGCAATATCGGGTGCACCCTCGGTTAGGAAACTCTTGTCGGTCGCTTCAACGAGTCGGGTTAAGGTATCGTAACTTAACTTATAAAGCGGTCGTGCAGTTGCCCGCACATCAAGTTCAACTTCTTCACATTCGTCATCGCTATCACTGGTAACAGCGCTGATAGCAGCATCAGTCGTTACTGATGCTTTACTTCCATGCTGTTCAGTGGAACAACTGTGATCCGGGCACTGAATTGCGGGGAATCTAATTGCCACTACTCGCATTTCCAGAAAAACAATAAGTAAAAACGGTAAGACAGCGCGTTTGAACGCAAATAGAATACGAAAAAAATGAAATCGAAAAAGTGCGTTAAATTAAGTTATGAGTCAAAGGCAAACCCACTGGTGCTACATAGTAGTAGCATAATTCTATGGGCACCTAACAGCGGATCTAAATTCATTGAACAGTTATTCATGGGCCCTACGAGCAGAGCTCGGAATCAGTAATATCTGGTTGACGCACAAAGATAAGGCAGCATCGGCGATGCTGTTTCTTTCTGGACTTCACTATCACATACCATAATCAATATCGCCGCATAGAAAACTTATCTGCACATTTACTAAACGGGCAGTCCGGTCGGGAAACTGAAGCACGTATGCTACTGTTTCCGGTTGCAACCCATGTCCTCTAATTTCTCGAACCAACTACGAGAACGGTTGGAAGGACAATTAAAATCGTTATAATCTCACCTATTGGTCAACGACTTCATTCTTTCTTGCCAAAATGACGGCCCCCAAGTCTGAGCTACTCAACATCTGTTAAACAAAACAGAGTTCTCCTTACAAATCAACGAAACGGCTTTTGTGGTTTATAGCTGAACCGACGTAGCTCCTGTCGGCTGTGTAATGATTATATGACTGCATAGAACTGCTTTGTGGCTGGTAAATGCGTCTTACTTTTAGGTTTAACCAATCAGTTCGGTCTCCGCTGCCTGATTATTGCCTGTAATTCTTATTGTTGTTTCATAGATGCTGGTCCTAATCGGAACAAGCGATATTCCAAGCCGAAGAGATCAGATGTGGTGACATTAGAGAAAAATGGTCATGCCTTTAAGACCAAAGGGAATCAGTTTATGGTGCTATATGTGCCGGATTTTGCAATACATGGTCCATGTCTAGCTGGGAAAGCAGTTGACAAGACGGGCAGGTTATTGAACTTTGCGTTTAAGTGTAAAATTTGTCTATGGTTACCAGGTGAGACATGCGTTTCACAGGACGCGATCACTCCAGACAGCTTATCGATAGTTAAAATTCAATACAAGCGAACATGTGTTTCCAATAATCCCTCTTCAGGCTTGTACAAGTATACCCGAAAAAAACAGTGTTCGACACAACGCAAGGGTTGATAAGATAAGTTAAGTTCACAATCATTGATCGAATACAGTCACTGTCCGTTAGGTCGCAAGTGCGGCGTACACACCATTCCGTGAGCCGGATGTCGCAGTTCGGGTGGGCAAAGGTATTTTGAACGGGTGAACGTGCCGTTTTTGAACCCACAACTGCAGCTTGTACAATCGAATCACAATGGCCTCCGCGGACTGAAGCCACCACCTACGAACACACTTTGATAGATTGTCCGGTGCTTGGTATATAACTGAGTGACAGCCAAATTGGTGGCGTGTCCAGTGCGGCGATATGCGTGGCTGTGGATGCGTTGGTTAGTTTTCAACAAGCAGTCATGAGTCATGCTTGGTAGTGTTCCTTCACCCTGTCAGACATGTGCCTCGTCGTTCGACCAATGTAACCTGCTACGCAGTAACAGGAAAACGAATGAATACACCTTGATTTGGCTTGGACGGGCCTCTTGTCTTTGGGGCTAGTTCTAACCATTAGGCTAACTGCGAACTGAATTTGCATTTTAGCTGCTGGGAAGTGTGTCTGAGGGCATGAGAAAGGCGAGGAGTTATGAGTTCAGCAGGAATGTCTTCTTGTATGATATTTGGAGAATTATGAGTTTTCTCTGGATTGTAAAAGTTATGGGAGCCTCCTGCATTGTCAAACAGCAGTATGGTTATCACCGTAATCCGTATGTCGTAGTTCTTTTCCGAAACAGACCCTTTATCATGAGAATCAGTTATTAAACGGTCGATTGTGAATTTTACAACAAAGTCAAGCCGAAGTGGTGAACTCCACCAGTTATCCGAAAGGTTTCTGGCAGCTTACCGTAGAACTTTATGCGACCTGTCGTGTTCGAGTATAGGGCGCGAAATCTCTTCGCGTGCTGCATAGGACAACCGCTTTTCGCATAGGCAAGTTGTGCAGAACGGAGCGATCTATTGAGTAGAATTCATCCTTCGAATCGAAGAACGCGCTTATGTTCGACATATGGTTCGTGTAACGCTGCTATGACACTTACTACGGAGTGAAACCATGGTTTTTACTGCACCTTCTGGGTCGAGAACCTGCCTTCGATGCTCCTGTTCCGCGATTAAGCGTCAGACAGAAGTGGGTGTCAGTGTTCTTACTACCATACTCGATCTTCAAACGGCTTCCAATTAATGGAATTCCACCATTCTTTTCTACTTACTTCTAACTTCCATTGATTACGCCTGCTTGTTGGAATGGAATAAATGCAGATCGAAGAACACGTGAGTCATGTTGCCCTGAAAATTGCAGCAGGGGTGATGTTGCTCTTTCGGACTATTTCGGACTCATTCGGTCACAGTGCATGGTACCTTGCTGTGAGTATCAGTCGATCATTAGAGTATGATTGACTACCTCAGCTGAGTTAAATCTGACACCCCACGGCACACGGAGGCGACCTGTCGGCTAGTATGGATACGGAGGGAGCCTTGTAGACGAAAATTAGATGAACGATTAATGCAGTTTAACACGTACCGGCGACCTTCAATTCACTTCAGTTTGGCAACTAATGTCTGTTCACCGAGGTGCAGCGTGTCCATTGTTGACTGTCGGGTCTGGAATACAGTCCGTATGTCCTTGATTGAGATCCAAAATGTTATTAACCCACGACAGTCAACTTCTAATCGCTGTGTCAAGCTCATTTCGCGGAGCTCAGTAGCCTATTGATCATTTCGACAGCAGCCAGACACTATGTGTGGAGTTCCACTCTGCTTAATGAGTCAACACAAAGACGAAACGCGTTGTAGATTGCAGCGGTTAGAAATGGTAACATAGAACTCCTGCCATAACCCACATTGTTAAAATGACTCCAACCACATCCAGTATTATTATTATTACCATTATTATTATTATTTGGGAGGAACGAGTAGTAGATAAGCTCTAGATGGACTGGCTGGGGGCAGAAATAAAGGACCGAATTCGATAACGCCGTTGACTTCATGATTGTGCTATATGTCATAGAGTGGTAAACATTTCGCGTGACCCATCTCGAAATATCCAGTCGGAAAGACGACAGGCAACTCAACCTTCCGGTATTTGTTCGTGCTCCATATTCATACCAATGGCTGCACTGATTGAGGTTTCTCTAAATTGGACGCTGTGTTGACAAAATGATACGACGAAGATGTCGGTTTGCAGACGCGTGGAGTACCCGACCGATCTATCGATAGGGATTCGAGATCAATAGGCATAACGACGAGTCAGTTCCAAACACTAGTCGATGGATTAGTATGTCACTCACTCAGCTCTCTCATCAGCCAAAAAAGTATATAGCTTCTGAGTCAAGGACACACAGTGACCATGTCTCTGATCCCCGCAGTAATAATGGTTGCAGCTTAGTATGGCAAGCTGTTCGTTTAAAAGGAATGCTTGCATCCCACCATCTCCCTTAATGACTGAGGCTAGAAAAGCCATGCGAACCGTGGCAATACATGTGGTATTGTCCTCTGTAATGCATCTGTCAAAGCTAGTCAATCATCGTTCCCACCAGATGTGGACGGTGTTTCTCATGATTCATGGTCGGTCGCTTCTAACGTCCTACTTGTTGGACACTGGTATAGAACCTTTGTCTAGCAACTTGAGAAGTTTATCGCAATCGCGTGCTACGAATCGCTACACTTCCAAACATCTTCAAAAGTCCCATACTACTGACTAACGCCTAGTAAGCGTCCGAGCGTGTAGCAGCGGAAGTCGTCGTCGTTGTGCTGCTTCCATGTCCGCCAAACCTAGGTGTGCTGGATGATAGCAAAGAATGAGCCAGGATGTATCGCAGTGCGCAATCAATCATACCGGTCTCTCGCTTTCGTCCATGAACGGTTGACTATATCCCCTACTCAGTGCACAGAATACCTGTAAGTTCGCCTCCCTTACATATCCGTAGGATGCGCGAAGGCGGCAAATACCAAGAAGATGACATGGCATCCTAGCGGTTGAATAAATTTGATTGCACTTTAAGCCCATATATATATATATATATATTATTGGCGGCATCCGGTTTCGGATTTGCCTGTCACTGTGGCAAGCCACAGAACGCCTGCGCCTACAGAGCGACCATGGGTGGCTTGCGCTGCACCACCCACAGCTCAACCACACACCCCATATCCAGTGTAAACCCGAAGGAATAAGACCGGAACGCATGTGGATGGGCGACACGTTTCATCGACGGAGCCGGCCTACACTCGTTCACAGGCAAACACAAGCACGCTGTCTTTGGGGAATCAAGTGCACACAAGGCGGTGGCTGGACCGTAGTCCGCTCCACACTGAGTGCATGGAACCGCTCTTTCAGTCTTTCACGGCCACAAGGACCGTGCACCCCGTCCCCTCCAGCAATGACCAACTGTCTCCTGGAGCCAGTATGAACGATGTAGTGGATAATAGACAGGTAGGCACCTTGTCAACATGCACATCAAGCGCAGACACACCGGAGATATCAAACAACAGCCAATCACTTGAGAGAAAGCTAACAAAGAAAATAAATCGAGTAATGCATAAGGAAAGGGTGACATATATCTTAAAGTAATGAGCATCTGAAGTAAATTGTTTAATAAGAATGCGAGATAAGTTCACGAGGTCAGAAAGTATACTTCATGGAAATGCCACGAACACAAAAATGTATTGGAAAAGGAGAAGAGTTGGCTTAAGTGACGTGTGCAAGTTTATAGAAGAGAGTACAGATAGACATTTATATGAGAAAGCAAAGCATTGGGACAAAATTGAAAACCCACCACCTGAAATAAACAGACTTAGCACGCAAGCAAACGGTGATATAAATCTTAAATTAGTGAGCATTTGAAATAAGTTGTTTACAAAAGGATACGTTTACAAAAGAAGACAAGGTAAGTTCACGAGATCAGGAGGTTTATTTTACGGAAATGCTACAAACACGAAAATGCTATCGAAATAAATACAAGTGGCTTAAGCGACGTGTGCAAGTGTATAGAAGAAGGTATAAGTAGGCATTTATATGGGAAAGAAAAACATTAGGACAAAATTGAAAACCTACCACTGAAATAAATAGACTTAGCATGCAAGCACGCGGTTAGTCAATCGAATGAAGCGTACCTAAAAACGCTGCGCCGGTTCTGCCTACTTTCTCCGCAGGACCCGTCGTCGCTTCGGTACTGATCGCGAGTGGCCTCACTCATGGCTCACTAGGCCTGCCTGACTAAGGCACTCACGACCGCATGTGCTACAGCACCATGCACTCGATGTCGATGGAATACAATCCATCGGTGCTTGCTGCTTCCGCACTTGCCGCTTCTTCCCTGCAAGCATGAGGTCTTTCTCCCGCACTTCAGCAACTGCCTTTGTGATGAGATCGCGCCATACGCGCCGATCAACCGCTATCGATTCCCATGATCTGCAATCAAGATTAGAACGTGTGAGGCTCATTTTTATCATGTCCTGGTAAAGTAACTTTGGTTTCCCCACGTGCCGCTTCCCAATACTCAGCTGACCGTATAAGAGTTGTTTCGGTATCCGAGTCGAATCCATACGGCTCACATGACCGAGCCATCTCAGGTGTCTCAGTAAAAGTGTGCAGTCCACTGAATACATCCCACCTCGGCGCAAAACTTCCGTGTCTGCAACTCTGGCGCCCCAATCGATGCGCAAAATTCGTCGCAGACACTGCTGATGGAAACGTTCGAGATATCGCAAATCCCGTCGGCACATCGCCCACGTTTCACTGCCGTATAGAAGAACGGACAGTACCATGGATTTGTACACCATCAGCTTCGTGCCAATGCTAAGCTAATGGACGGTTGAAGTTGAGCAAACCTGCGGGACCAAATGATCTTTCTTCAGCCCTCCTCATATTCGGAGGCTCTCCTCCTGTTGATGCTTTACATGAATTACTGGTGAAACTGTGGGAACAGGCGACTGTCCCAACCGACCGGAGCCGCTCCGTTATTGTTCCCATCTTCAAAGGAGGCTTGCGTTCGGAATGCGGCAGTGATAGAGGAATCAGTCTGATCTCTATCGCCTCCAAATTACTCGCCTCCATAATTCTTCACAGACTGACTGGTGCTCGTGGAAGTCAGATTCGTGAGGAGCAAGCCGGGTTTCGTCGGGTTCGTGGCTGCATCGCCCACATTTTCACCTTGCGTCAGTTGTTGGAGCACCGTCACACATATTGGCGGCCCACAGTAGTCGTGTTCCTCGACATCAAAGGTGCCTTCGATTCGCTTGATCTATGTGCCCTTTGGAATTGTCTACTCAGGAAAGATGTGCCCGAGAAATATATAAATATTATCTGAGTATTATATGCGCGTAGCTCGTGCAGAGTGAGGTCTTACGGGGAGCTGTCGCCACCCTTCAATATCTCCAGCGGTGTGGGACAAGGAAGCCCGTTGTCACCTTTCCTATACAACTTCGCTATTGACGAAGTCATGGAGATTGCATTTACAGGACATGAATGGAAGGTGTGAAATTACTCCCAAGAGAACGACTTCTCGACTTGGAGTATGCAGACGACATTGCCCTCATCTGTGACAGCTCCCAGACGGGCCAAGCCGCGCTGGATAGATTAGCACTGGTTGTCAACCGCTTCGGGCTTTGCTTTGCACCGTTGAAGTGCAAAGCGTTCCTCCAAGATCGGCAGCGATCGCCTCCTGCGCTGACCCCTGGTGGCGATCGGTTAGAAGTCGTGCAGAAATTCAGTTACCTGGGAAGTTGTATCAGCGCCCTGGGGATCGAAGTAATGTATGTAATGTAATCTCAAAAGTCTATTAACTAGACACAAAGCCAGGATAAAACCATGGAAATCAGCAGATAAGCGAGATTCATCGCGGCATAATCATCGTGGCATGCTAGTTGAAGATGAGCAACACACTTCAACTAATATGCCACAGGAAGAATGGAACATTTTGACAAAAAGTAGAACAAAACACTTTGTTTTTCACACGCCGATGTTTCTCTTTTTTGTCATTTTATTGTTTACAGTATTAAACATGTGAATAAATACAATACCGTACACAATTCTTCCACTGATTCCGGTTGCTGGCCATATCTTCAAGAGTTCTAAGCCATTGGCACTCCTCATCTTTGGGTCCCCATCCTGGAAGACGTACGGATGCAACAGCGGCTAGACACGACGTCAGCGATTTCATGTGCTGCCGCCAAGTGGAAGGCTGACCACCACGTGGTCGCCTCCAGCCAGGTCCTTGACAAGCGAATAGAGCGCGACGCGGTAGACGCTCAGGTGCCATGCGTCGGACGTGACCGAGCCATCACAACTGGCGGGAATACTCGCATTCCCCAAGATGCGACGTCGAACGTCATTACTATTAACTCGATGTTGCCACCGAACACGAGCGATCCTCCTTAAGCAACCGTTATCGAACGCAGAAAGACGACGCATGTCTTCCGCGTCAATCGGCCAGGACTCGCATCCATACAACAACACTGAGCGAACTGATGCGCTGTAAACGCGGCCCTTTGGTGAGAATGAGACGTCGCGACGACGCCACAAGTGCCTCAGGTTGACAAATGCTGATTGAGCTTTAGTGATGCGAAGAAACTTCTTTGTTGATAGTGCAGTCAGCAGAACCACAGCTACAAAGGTAGACGAAATTATCTACCTGTTCAAGTTGTGCACCTTCGAGAGTGAGTACTGGAGCAGATGAAAGCCAATCCTTGAGCAGTACTTTACACTTCGATGGGGCGAAGCTCATGACATATATAGATGCTTCAACCGCCAAACGATCCAGAATGAGTTGCATGCTCTGAGGACCGACACCAAGTAAGGCGATATCGTCAGCATAATCTAAGTCGGTCGCGCGCTCACCCGGTAGAAGCTCTCAGCCAAAATATTGGAAACCTTCTAGAGCATTTGACAGAACATCTTCGAGTGCGAAGTTGAAGAGGAATGGGGACATAGGGCAGCCGTCGCAGCCACTATTTACAGTGAATTGCGAGGAAAGCTTGCCATAGACCCTCACTCTGCCGCATGTATGAAGGTAAAGTGCTCTTAAGATGTCGGTATCTTTCTCTGGCACCCCCTTCTTTAGTAAGCAACGCCATAAAGCAGGTCGATCAACGGAGTCAAAAGCGGCACGTATGTCTAGGAATGCAATGATAGTGGGCCTGTGATAAATGTGGCGATGTTCGAGGAACTGGCGGAGCGTGAAGATTTGATCCACGCATCCGCGGCAGGGACGGAAACCAGCTTGTTCTTCACGGTAGTATGATTCACGTACTGGGGATAGCCTGCGATGCAGAATGGATGCAAATAGCTTAGAGGCAACCGAAATAAGACTAATCCCGCGATGATTTGCACTTGAAGTGCGAGCGACTTTCTTGAAAATCGAGACATTAACTGATTCGCCCCAAGAGGAAGGCATTTTCTCTTCATGCAAAATTTTTGCAAAGAGCGCAGTCAGCTGGTTAATGATCGCCACACCGCCGTACTTGAATAGTTCCGGAGGTAGTCCGTCTAAGCCGGTAGCTTTGAAGCGCTTCAAGCGTCGAATCTTGAGGCAGACTTCTGCTTCGCTGGGTGGATTCAGAGGGACGAGCCAGGGTGGACAACAAGGTGTACTGCATGTACTGATGGATGGTGGAGGCCAGTTGAACAGCGAGTGAAAGTGCTCGGCCCAGCGGTCCATACGCCTCTGTTGGTTGGTGATCGGAGACTCATCCACCTCACAAATGACCTCACTGACTCCAGGTTTCCTGAGGCCAGTAGACCGAATGAGTTGGAAAAGCCTGCGAGTGTTGACAGAGAGGGCAGCGGTCTCCATCTCTAAAACACGCTCAGACCACCATGTCTCGCGATCCTTGCGTAGGTTTTGCTTGGGCAGCCGGTTGGCAGAACGGCGCCGCTCGGTGCAATCTGATTCCGCGGGGATATCTTTGCGGCGTTCGAACAGCTCCGGAGAACGAGAAGAGATCCAAGCCTTTAGGGGGCATCGCGTTAGGCCGCAACAGGAGTGTCCGGAAATGATCATTGCCTTCCGTATACAAGTCCAGTGTTGTTCCACTTCTTGCGGTGGATTGCAACTGAATGCACATGCCAGTGAAGACTGATAGCTCGCCTGGACAGATGAACCAGTTAATCTGTTTATGTCAATCTTGCTCTGCTTCGTGTTTCGGGATTCTCCAAAACACATACAGATTTTCGCGCTGATCAGAGGATGATCTGAGCCAACGAAAGTGGACCAAAAGGACCTGCAGTCCAGTACGCTGCGGCGCCATCTGAAGCTAGTTGCAATGTGATCAATTTGCGACCACGGATGTGTTGGCAAAGGGGACGCCACGTTGCAGAACGCTTCTTCGTACGCCTAAAGTTAGTGCTCGAGAGAAACTGACGGTTGTCTTCGCACAATGTGAGAAGTCTCTCTCCGTTATCAGAGCGGTTCTCATCGAGCGGGTGATGACTACCAAGCTGGCGTTCGTATGAGAAAAGGCGGCCAACTCGTGCATTAACATCCCCAGCAAGGATAACGACATCCGACTTTTCAGCATTAGTCAAGAGCTGTTGTGGATCCCGGTAGAATTCGTCCTTGACCGAGTAGCCACTGCAGTCAGTTGGAGCGTACACGGAGATCACAAACAAGTTGTATCTCTCTTTGCGGTGCCTGTTTGTTCTACATAAATCCCGAAGCCGAACCGCACATAGTCGGCTGTTAATAGGGAACCAGTCCAGTAGTGCCGCCTCGGCCTTGTCAGTGCTATACCTACACCAGCCAGACCTGCTGAGGCTGCTGCAAGATCTCCAGAAAAACGCAGGTGAAATCTGGCTTCTTGCTCAGTGGGGGATATCAATTTAAGCACAGTGATGGGATCTTGCAACCGGGTATTTGAAAGGCAGCAGACGTCAATGTTTAGGGTATCTAGGGTGCGTGCTAGACCAGCTTGCTGTCCATTCTGCATGCGTGCCCGAAAGTTGAAGCACGCCAGACGTACCGAGGATCGGGAACGAAGGAGAGCCATAGGTTGAACTCCTTGGTCTGCGACGCAACCGGAATCGCAGCCAGATTGTTGAACATCATCATCATTATACACGTCAGCTAGAGGTGGTGAAATACCTCCGCTATTGTATCGCAATACATAAAGGAAATACATATATACACATACAATAGATAAAGGCAAAGGAAAATAAATACAACAGTTGCAGGCCAGCTGAGCTACCAGCAACGGATAGGCATCGTTCCGGTAAGCTACCAGCCGGCTACTAGGCAAAAAGAAAAGTTATTATGTTTTACGCTACGGAATGAGATCGTAGATGGAGGGGGAAGCTAAAAGGGAGGGAGAGGGACAAAGAAACTCACAGCAGGAATGCCACTGAGGTCGGCTCCTTGCCATGTCAGCAAGCGTATCCAGCCAAACGTGTTCACCGTCTTTTTTACCCCAATCAGGGAGCCGTGAAGCTCCAACCGAGGCCAGCTCCGAAGTGAGGGACTTCATTCCTCTCGACCAAGTCATCGCTTGGCCACCTCTCCTCTTCTTCCACCCACATCCCCGGTGAGCAAACAACACACGTCGAGGGAGTCGGTGGGCTGGCATGCGCAACACGTGGCCCAGCCATCGGAGCCTGGTGCGTGAAATGACGGTGCTGAGCGGTTCAGATCCTTTTCCTGGGCCGTAAACAATGCGTCGAACACGCTCGTTACTCACGCGGTGTTCCCACCAGATGTGAGCCAAACTGCGAAGGCACCGATGGTCGAACGTAACTAGCCTCTTCATGTCCACCGATCTTAGGGGCCAGGTTTCGCAACCGCACAGTAAGGTCGAACGTACCGTTGTATTGTACACTCTACCCTTCAGGTCAAGAGTGATGTCGCGCCGCCGCCATAGGTGGCGAAGGTTAGCAAAAGCAATTCGAGCTTTCGCTATAATGTTCGTCATCTTGTCTTCGATTCCAACCCCGCTGCCTTGCGGGTAAGTTATTTAGCCAAAGGCTCGGGGTGGAGCCCGCTAAGTCAACTTCCTACTTCGGCTTGGGCAACCGGGTAGTATCAAACCCTCTCGCAAAACTATGGACTGTATTACAACTTTCTTATTAGCTGCTGTTTCTGCTAGTCACTTTCACGCGCCTTCATCACACGCCAATTGTTTGTTAACAATCCTCACTTCCCGTCCCCCGATTCATGTGTTCAACAGTCTCCATCGCAATGAGGCTGGACCTTACCGTGGTGCGATTGTTTGTGTGCCCAAGAGATCCATTGAGCTATGCTGGGTGGTGCTTTTGCACCTTCAGATTCACTCATACCAGATTGGTCAATGGTTAGAGGCCAGACAAACTCAGCCTCCTGGTCCTCCAGGTTGGGGGTTGGTATGAGGACTCCTTGTAGCCCACCTTCAAACCCGCTGCCTTGTGGTCAGGTTTTTGAACCAAAGGCTTTGGTTGAGAACCCTAATCGTTCTCCTGTCTAGGCTTGAGCAACCTGACAGTATCCTGCTCACGCAATACTATGAATCTTACTTCAAACAATTTCTTGATACTCTGGCCACCTCAGAGGATAATGAACGGTGTCCAATCTGTTGCATCGAGCAGGGTGGATAGGGGTTTGGATGCTGCTGCTGAAGACTTCCCATCTTCTTATTCCACCTCTTACGCTTTTTCACTCTTACCGTCCCCTTCCAACTTCACTTATATCCCCCATTTTTCAACCCACCGATTCTTAGCCCTCCTCCAACATGCTTTGCTAGGCATTTGCTTTCTAATTTCAACTCAAATGTGAACGCGGAGATTCATTCCTCTACTTTCAACAAGCCCATGTCCAAACAAGCGATCCATTCCAGTTCATCGGCTTCCATTTGGAGCCCTCGATCCTCCTTCAGATTGGCATGCCTCAATGTACGCACACTGCTACAAATCGGTCAACAGGCAGCACTTGTCCGAACATTGGAGACCCTCACGATCGATAGCTGCTGCTTATCAGAGACTCGCCTGTAACACTCGAACACTGTGCTCACTCTGCGATCCCCTTCAGGTGACACAAGCAGTATTATCTCATTGCGCATATCCGGTGACGATGCAGCTTCGAACATCGGCCATGCTGGTGTTAGCATTGCCCTGAGTCCCCGAGCTGAAGCTGTTCTGGTTGATTGGATTTCAATCAGTAGCCGGATGTGTGCGGTCCGATTGGCTGGCTCGTTCAAAGCTTCGAAGTCGCGCGGGGCTAATAGATGTCTATTCATCATCTCTGCCTATGCGCCCACAAACTGTAGCGATGAATCGGTAAAGAACGACTTCTACCACCAACTGACTCAGCTATTCGCCACAGAAGAAGCACTGACACTGTTGTGCTGGCGGGGGATATGAAAACACAAGTTGGAAAGTTGTCCACTGATAAACTGCATCTGGGCGGTCAACACGGTGTAGGTGTTACATGTGTGTCTTGTGCTAAAACGAGGAGCAACACACAGACACATGCAATACTCGAGTAATATGTATCAGTAGGCTCCCATAATGATAACGGTGAGCGGTTACTTCATTTGTGTGAGGATGCTCGCTTATTTCTTGCGAACACCAACTTCCGACACAGCACCCGCCGGAAAGTGACATGGCGCCCACCAGCCTCGAACCAGCGTTGTACGCAGATCGATCACATTGCGATAAGTTACCGATGGAAAGGCTGCATCCAGAATTGTCGCTCGATTGGGAGCACATGTGTGGACAGCGATCATGCACTCGTACGTGCTGACATGCGGATGCTTTTTGGCGGACGCCCAAAACGACGCTGTGAGCGCATTGAAACCAGCCAACTGACAAAGCCAGCTATTCTGAGTGCATATCAAAGTACGCTGACATGAGGGTTGAGTAAGAGCTCACTGGGGACAATTGATGGTCACTGGTCACATGTTCACCGGACCTTACTAGCAACAGGCAAATCCTCATGTGGTATGTCTAATAACCAACATAGACATTAGGTCTCTTCGCATTCTCTGGAACGTATCGATAATCGTCGACAAATTCCGGCTGGAAGCGAACACAATGAAACTCGCAAAGAGCTCCGGGCAAGACTCTGTGCTAGCCTGAAGAGAGACCGCGAATCTTGGTGGTCTGATCGTGTGTCAGAGATGGAAGTGCCCGCTTCCCTCGGCAACCATCGTAAGTTATTCCGTCTGATACGGGAAACGGGCAGCAGGAGACCTGGTGTTATTGAAACAATTTGTGATGAGAGTGAACAGCCTATGCACAATTTGTCAAAACGTTTAGATCGTATGGGCTGAGCATTTTGAAAAGCAACTTAATCGGCTAGAGTTGTTCGATTCTTCGCCGGCCAGTGATCGCCCTGCTTCATGGGCTTTCAATTTGGATCCACCCTCTCGCTCAGAAGTCGAACGTGAGATCGGACGGTTGAAGTTGAGCAAACCCGCGGGACCAAATGATCTTTCTTCAGCCCTCCTCATATTCGGAGGCTCTCCTCCTGTTGATGCTTTACATGAATTACTGGTGAAACTGTGGGAACAGGCGACTGTCCCAACCGACCGGAGCCGCTCCGTTATTGTTCCCATCTTCAAAGGAGGCTTGCGTTCGGAATGCGGCAGTGATAGAGGAATCAGTCTGATCTCTATCGCCTCCAAATTACTCGCCTCCATAATTCTTCACAGACTGACTGGTGCTCGTGGAAGTCAGATTCGTGAGGAGCAAGCCGGGTTTCGTCGGGTTCGTGGCTGCATCGCCCACATTTTCACCTTGCGTCAGTTGTTGGAGCACCGTCACACATATTGGCGGCCCACAGTAGTCGTGTTCCTCGACATCAAAGGTGCCTTCGATTCGCTTGATCTATGTGCCCTTTGGAATTGTCTACTCAGGAAAGATGTGCCCGAGAAATATATAAATATTATCTGAGTATTATATGCGCGTAGCTCGTGCAGAGTGAGGTCTTACGGGGAGCTGTCGCCACCCTTCAATATCTCCAGCGGTGTGGGACAAGGAAGCCCGTTGTCACCTTTCCTATACAACTTCGCTATTGACGAAGTCATGGAGATTGCATTTACAGGACATGAATGGAAGGTGTGAAATTACTCCCAAGAGAACGACTTCTCGACTTGGAGTATGCAGACGACATTGCCCTCATCTGTGACAGCTCCCAGACGGGCCAAGCCGCGCTGGACAGATTAGCACTGGTTGTCAACCGCTTCGGGCTTTGCTTTGCACCGTTGAAGTGCAAAGCGTTCCTCCAAGATCGGCAGCGATCGCCTCCTGCGCTGACCCCTGGTGGCGATCGGTTAGAAGTCGTGCAGAAATTCAGTTACCTGGGAAGTTGTATCAGCGCCCTTGGGATCGAAGACGAGATGACGAACAGTATAGCGAAAGCTCGAATTGCTTTTGCTAACCTTCGCCACCTATGGCGGCGGCGCGACATCACTCTTGACCTGAAGGGTAGAGTGTACAATACAACGGTACGTTCGACCTTACTGTGCGGTTGCGAAACCTGGCCCCTAAGATCGGTGGACATGAAGAGGCTAGTTACGTTCGACCATCGGTGCCTTCACAGTTTGGCTCACATCTGGTGGGAACACCGCGTGAGTAACGAGCGTGTTCGACGCATTGTTTACGGCCCAGGAAAAGGATCTGAACCGCTCAGCACCGTCATTTCACGCACCAGGCTCCGATGGCTGGGCCACGTGTTGCGCATGCCAGCCCACCGACTCCCTCGACGTGTGTTGTTTGCTCACCGGGGATGTGGGTGGAAGAAGAGGAGAGGTGGCCAAGCGATGACTTGGTCGAGAGGAATGAAGTCCCTCACTTCGGAGCTGGCCTCGGTTGGAGCTTCACGGCTCCCTGATTGGGGTAAAAAAGACGGTGAACACGTTTGGCTGGATACGCTTGCTGACATGGCAAGGAGCCGACCTCAGTGGCATTCCTGCTGTGAGTTTCTTTGTCCCTCTCCCTCCCTTTTAGCTTCCCCCTCCATCTACGATCTCATTCCGTAGCGTAAAACATAATAACTTTTCTTTTTGCCTAGTAGCCGGCTGGTAGCTTACCGGAACGATGCCTATCCGTTGCTGATAGCTCAGCTGGCATGCAACTGTTGTATTTATTTTCCTTTTCCTTTATGTATTGCGGCACAGTAGCTGAGGTGTTTCCTACCTCTAGCTGACGCGTATAATGATGATGATGACGGTGCCTCAACCCATGTTTCATCGACCAAGCCTCTGATCCTATGCTACGTGGAGGGCTTCGGGTGACACCACGAATAATCTCACCACATTACAAACACGTAGCATTAATGCAGCGTCTACCGATTTATGCTCCATCGTCTAATGCGGGTCTGTCGCCTCCCGCACCTGTGCAAGCACACTAACTCGGAATAGTATAGTCGAATCCGTTTTATTGCCCACCATTTGCATATCTCAAGATTGGGCAATAAAGCAGAGCGTGCAATTAACCGATATGCCTATTTTTTCCCAAAAGGGAAACAACCATTGTATGATTGTACAGTATATCACCTGAATCATAAACTGCTAAGTAAAAGAAAATATGTACTTTTAACTGAGGGCTTCAAAAGGCGTTTATACATTTGAGCATGGCCTATAATTTAAAAGTTATAACAGAAAGTTTGTTACCTCGATAGCTATAGAAACGGACGCTACTCTATATTTTCACTGATAACAATCCAACATCCGTTGTACCTTATTTCGCGCAGATACTCCAGTCACTTTTGCTTCGATGAAGTTCATTTGGGATGAGAAATCATTGATGACCTATGCAAAAGTCCGTAGCTACACAGATGATTCACACAGTTTTTTCTCTTGGGTGCAACACGCGCTGATTGTTGATACTCACGGAGGTATCCAGCATGTCTTCCTTTGAGTCGCTGCCTTCTTTCTGTTCCAGTCGGTTCTCTAAAATCTTATTGACAATTTCATTGTGAACAATTGTCAGGTCTTAGATACAATCCACATCGTTGTCACTGGTGACCAACTCTTCTGCATTCATGACTGGGATTGTGTAAGCGCTGACCTTGTCTTCAGTGATGAAGGCGTCATTAGAAAGTGCATCGGATTCTAGTTGACTGAAGTCAGCATGCCGAAAGCCCGCTTTTACTGTTGCACCATTAACCTGTCTTTAACATTTTAGAATTGGCATTGCGCACAGAAATATTAGCGTTGACATCCACCGCCGATGATGAGCCAGATAACGTGTTGTTTTCGTTGTGATAAAAAATTTGGTCCACATTTTCTCTTCTGTAATGGGTTCTCAGATTCATAATCAAACTTTGGCCCGTGAGTTGAAAAATGCTGATCGTGTTTGCCTGCAAAAATTCCATTGAATGTCCTTCAGTCCTTCCACCTGTGAATGCGCTGTGTTATTATCCAAGAGCAACATAAAATTTCGAACACATTGGCCTAGCTCCTTGTGCTTTTCCAGGACTCACTCGGTGAAATGTTCTTTCGACATCCACGCATTTTCGTTAGCTTTGTAAGTTAAGTAAGCTGTAAGTACCATCGCACCATTAAAACGCCGTGCTTTCTTACTTATTAAATCAAAACTATATTTCTTTTATCCGTGCCTGACATATTCGCGCAGCACAAGAAACTGATCCTATCCATGGCTTTTTCCATCTGATGCGCATGCCGGCAACAAAACGCAAAGAACATTCTGGAGTTGCTCGGTAAAATTTGACTTGCTTCGCGTGCATTATACACCTAGTTATCATAAAAAGCGTTTAATAGTTCAGGCAGTCGATCTTTCAGCCAGTTTTCACAGATCTCTCTGTCTGCGAAACACTTTTCTGTATGTGCACGTTTCTACACAATTTGAGTTCTGTTTTTTCATCTTCGCAACCGTCCTTTTGTGGCAGCACAGGTTTTTCCAAGTCCTTCCCTGAATTCTTCTACCCTTTGCTTTAGAAGCGGGCCTTTAACTGTTTGGTTGTACTCACGAACCGAGATCATCCAGTCTTTCAATACCGTTTCTTTTTCATCCTTTCCACATCGCCTCCTTTTCTGTGAGCTTGCAGTGTCATGCGACCAATTCTGCCGGAGTTCCTTTTTACTGGCAATCAACCTGGCTAGGGTAGGACGAGAAATGTGTAAAGCACGCGACATCTTGACATGTGAGGTTCCTGTTGGATATGATTTAATTTGTCCAAAAAGTCCAACTTTGCTGTCAAGGACAAATCCTTTCTGTTACTTGGCAAACTTGTGTGTAACCATTAGAGTAGTAACAAATGTGGAACGGAATGTTTACCCCGTTTTGCACAGTTCTCGAGTTTTGAATAGGGCGGAGGGTTTGCCCAAAGCCGACTGTACATTTAGCTTGTTCTTGTACTGAATGTCTTTGGTAAGCATTTCTGATCTGTCAATAACAGCGCCGACATCTTTGTTGTTCTTGACTCGATCTGACTGGCTAACTGTGGGACAATCTTAATAACGGAGTCAAAGTGAGGGAATAAAATGGACAAAACTACACGAGTATAGCCCACGCAGCTGGGCAGTTAATCAGGGGGCCGACCCCGATAATAGGCCAGTAGACAGTGAAAATTTAGCCTATTTATGAGAAAAAATCTGTATTTTGAAAAACTGGACAATAAAGCGAGGTGGGCGATAAATCGGGTGGGCAACAAAGCGGGTTTGACTGTATATACCAGTCCTACACATCACACGTGGTCACTCATTACGACTGTCTGTTCAACTCCGTTCAAGAAACCAACTAGTCAGTCCTACTTGAGCAGCCGCCCGATGTCGCCTTGAGGTAGTTCGGAACTTATTTCCCCGTGCTAGTGACAAGTGCGTCGGAATCTGAAGACTTTAGCCCGAAACAAGCATAGTCCTTCTTGAGGAGCGGGACCCGAAAAGGTATGGCCATAAGGGATCCAGTCAGGCGCGCTTACAAAACCTGTCCTTGTATGCAGGCCTAGGGAACCAACACAACTCAACGAAAGAACTGCGTCAAATTGGTCCGTGAACTCAAACTTCAGCATCAACAAGACTTAAGCATAAAATTTAGTATACATCTTAACATGCTATACAGGAACGTAGCAGGTGCCAGAATGCAGCGCAGAATCCCAGTTCTACATGCAGCAGATGATCCGGCGCTCTCCACAAAAGAGGCGGCCAAAGAATTTGGGCAATACTTCATGCGCACGTTCCGCAGTGAATCCTCATCTCTCCAGCTTTTGACATAGCTCCCACCGCCACCGTGCTTAGTTTGCGTGTCGTTCACAGCATCAAACTTAATGAAAATACTATTATTCTTGCGGGTACACTATTCTCCTGGCCGGAACAACATAAGACCAAAGACATCATAGATAGCCGCCTAGAACATCGCTGAACGGTCAGCTCGGTTCTTTTGACAATGTTTTGATGCAATACAGATTCTGACCATGTGGAAACATGAGATAATCGCTCCTATTTACAACAGTGAGAATCGCACGAAGCACTCGAACTACCGTCCAGTCATTCTGCTCCCGGTGCTACCAAAAGTAATGAAAGGCATTGTTGCCGACGGGCTCATGGGATACCGTGAGAACAACAATTGCATAGTGTCACATCAACACGGATTCCACCGATATCGGTCCTGCACTACTTGTTTGCTGCTAGTCCAGACAAGCAGGGCGGAATCAATAGATGCCAGATTGGAAAACAATGTTGTCTATCTGGACTTCTCTTAAGCGTTTGACTGCCTGAACCACCGCATTCTCCTTCACAAGCTTCGAAGCTATGGGATTGGTGACTCTGCTTGGTTGGATAGACAACTTCCTCATTTGATGTCGACTGGATTTGAGTCCGAAGCTTCATTTCCGACCCAATTAAAGTACAGGGTGATGTGCCCCCAAGGATCAGTACTGGGTCCATTTTCGTTTATAGCCTTCAGAAACAATTTTGTCAGTGTACTCCAATCAAACTTCTTACTATTTGCAGACGATGTCAAGATCGAGCGTGACATCAAGACGGAGTGCGATCACGCAAACCTACGTAGAGACCTCGACGGGGCCCATATATGTTCATCGGAAAACCGCCTCCAGTTCAACATGATGAAGTGCAAACATGTGAGCATACGCCATCAGCGTACCTATGAATATGGATTTGGGGGCCCACAGTTATCTCGGAATAATCGTGTAGGATGACATTGTCTGCTCGAAACTGGATAAAAAGGCATCTATAAGAGCCATCCAGGATTTTAGGCTCTAACGGAGAGCCTTCGGAAACTTCATGTCATCTGTCTTTCTGCAAGTTCTCAACGCCCACATGATGCCCCATCTGGATTATACGATACAAGCGTGGCGCCCCTGGTGCAAACATGATATTGATACGTTTGAAGCTCCACAATGTAGAGCGGCCAGATTCGTTAGGGGTTGTTCCACCTCCCCTACAAACACAGACTGCAATCCCTTGGATTGTACAGCTTTGAATAGAAGCGTCAATGAGGTGAATCCATAATGGGTCGTTTTGCACTGACAAAACCAAATCAGGTCTACCGCGACCTGCTGCAACTCAGTCACAGTAAAAGCCTGAGAGGCCACAAGCTCAAACTATGTTCGACTTGATTCTCGACAAAAACTTTTCTCCATTCCGGTATCCAGAACATGAAACCTCTTTCAACTCACCTTACTTTTTTCCACATTAACGCCTTGACGATCCACCATGCATCTTGCATTACGTGATCTGGTCCGTTTCATTCAGAGGAAGAAGTAACTCAAAGCAAACTACTTGCTCATCAGTCCTCTCCGTAACATAACGGGGAAGAAGCCTGCATCAGTGCTCGACTGCACGGCTCGGCGAGTTAAAAACCGGTGGTATTTTATGCCTTTGGTTTCATAATCCTCACTCTGATCATCCTATGGGACTTGTCAAACAATCGAGGTTATGCTCGTCATAAATCAGTATCATTGTGTAGCAGAACGACCCGAAAGTTGCACACAATCTTTATTGACGTGACAACAGGAAATTATCTCATTCATGCAGCATACAGATATGGGTCACCTCTCCATCCCACGACGCACCGCCTTTTCCTGAATCCACTCGCAACACATCTATGCACCAACGCAGATTGCGCCAATGATTTTCTCCGTTGTTCCATCCAAGACCGACATTGAATGGCTGGTAAGCGTTTTTCCTGTTCACACTCACAACTGCTATGACCCGGTCATTCGAACTAACCCCCCCCCCAATCCTCTGCATCACAATTAATGACTGAGTCACCGGATCACCGTCGAACCACTTCGTAAAGGACCACTGGCCCCCGTGTCCACTATAGCACGAATTGACACGCCTTCAATTATAACCTCTAACATCGGCACTCGTCACCTGCTCGGCATCGACGACGAGAAGCAATGATACAAGTTTTTTGTTCGCGCAGTATCTGGCCAGATGACCAGCTGAATTGCATTCAAAGCATCCTGCACCCTCCTAGCTTCTTTACACTTTACGTTGCGTACCTGATCTCGGAGTATCTCTCTACAACAACTCTTCCTCCATTTGAGACAATTGGTCAAACTAATAATGCAACACCGAAAGCCCGATTCGCCTCGTCGTAACCGCCTAAAATCTTTGAGCAACCGTCACAAGCTCCACCGCCCTACTGTCTCCCAACATTGCCACTAATTTTGCTTTCGTTAGCACTGAACTGGACAGGCTTCGGATAGACTGATCCCTCAGTAGAGGTTCACTTGCTTCGCCTTCCAACTCAGAGGGCCCCATCGTCAAATGTCTGTTTACCTGCTGGAAGAACACCATAAGGTTCTCCTTCTTCCTCCATTTTGCTGAGTGAAACAGCTCTAGTGCCTGAAGTTCGTCTACTTCCTTCTCGAACTCCACACACAGCGCCGCCTTCATATCTGAGAACAAACAGCCGGGTTTACCGTTTGGAGTCAGCATGTACGCAGCCTTCGCTCTCCCCGTTAGCAACGTGCCCAGCGCTGTTAGGAAGTTGGCATCGCCTTTGGTTCTGTTGGATAAGGCGATTGCCTCGAATTCTTCGATCCAAGTCCAGATGTTCCCGTCCGAAAATTGCGCTGGCCAGGTCAATTTCATTATGTAGGGCTACAGCACCAGTGTAGCAGTACAACGAGGCAATGACGCACAACCATTATTGACGTTAAAAGTCGCAGTCGACTCACCCAAGCAGGCACACAGACATGGGTGTTATTTTCTTCCCAGGACGCGCCAGCTTCTCCTACATCCGCTCATGACACCGCTATACGCCTACGAAGATTGCGCCATTACGTAATCCTTCAAGTTTCACCCCATATCTCCGCTTCTTCCCGTCTCACTTTGGTCAGCTAGGATTCGTTCACATTTCTTTGATTTGTCACAACGGTGTTACATCTCTCTCTTTCTGGGGTTATTCCTGGGGGTGTGGCCAAAGGCTATATCCGCGGAAAATCGGACTCTCTAACAATGCGCTTTTGTTCTTTTCGGCGTGGATCCGATATCTTTGGTCGCTCATGAATCATTCTCGACTCGTTCCTGAGGACACAAATTGCTTTGCCGCCTTTCGTCCCCGGCGTCATCGTTAGTCTCCCCCTTATTCTGTTTCAGTGGCTTTTCCGCCTTACCTGCACATTCTGAGTTCCGTGTCACTACAATTTTTCGCTTTCCACCAGCCATTGAAAATATATATAGCGGACGGCAGCCGTTGGAAACTACAATCTCTGGGTCCTTTTGAAGCGCATATTGTTTGAAGGTATAACTACGTATCCTCATTCTGGGCCAAGATGTACCTTGAAGTGATATTCAGCTACACGTTGCATAGGTGTTGCTATTTGCAAAATACGCATAGTTTACATTGCGAAAAAGTGAATTGGAAACGAATGCCGTGGCAAGTAGGCTACTCAGTGATTGACCATTGAGGAGTACACCTTAGGCACAAGAATGTTCTAATACGGATTTCAGAAAGTTTACGGAAATGCACATTTTGTTTGTACCAGATTGGCGAAACAGTAAAAGCATTCCTTGCATTTGTTGGGAAAATAACAAATTTACCATCAGTTCTTGGACCATTTGTATGGCCGCCAACACTCGGTAACTCAGTGAATATGCGTCCAGACTTAGGATTCTCTATCTGTGTACAAATCTAAGTTATTGTGGAAGTGGCTCAAAACGGTGATCCCGTTATTTCCAGCATGTTCTGTAGATGCGTGAGTAGGGCAGACACCATCATCGGCCTAACCAACTAACTGTTGCTGTGTAGCTGAGGTGAATATTACCTCTGATGCGCTTGATTCCCGCGCCACACCACCAATCGACATAACCGTAGTGTCTGAGGATTGAGTGAACGTGTTTACTGCTTCAGGATTACTGGATTCACATGAGCTTGACTATACCCTGCATGGGGTTTACTGTAGGGCAAAATGTTCAAGGTATATTTGGTGGGGTACGATTTGTGAGGAACTTGCATGAACTTCGAACCACCTTGATGGGATCCGAAGTAGGCCACACTTGCGATAGTATCGTGCTCAAGAAAGGTCCACACAACCCTCCCACACTAACTCACCAACACGGTGCAATGGACAAGGTTCATTTTACACTTTTCATCTATAACCATCTCCGGTGGTCGACGTATACTTGGAACTCTCTAAGTTCCAACACATGTGTCGCCGTCATGTTTCTACTGAATGTTTAATAAAATTAGTGTACTCGGGATCATATCGGGACATTGCCTTAGAACTGGGAAACCGAAAGTTATCGAAAGCTGTACCTTGAAGATTTTCTGGGTTCACACCCCTCCACCTTTCACGAAAGCCCTTGCTTGTGATCCAATCTGGCGATGTACATCTACCAAATGACAATAGCAAGTGCTGAGGAAATGAGTCTTCTGTCGTGACTACATCCGCGACTAGATACCATATAGGTACTCAAAATCAAGTACCTCGCTTATTTTGCCAGGATCTGGAAAATCTCGTAATTTTGTCTAATCCAGTAGTGACCATGAGTAAATTGTTATGTTTGCACGTTGGGTACAACAAGTGAGTTCCACAGGCGAGTTTCTTGTGCCCTGGCGTTGAATGACCCCCTAGCAGCATACCAAACGCAGTGCAACCTCGCGCATTGATTGATCAACTGAATGAGATGACATATACAGATGGTAAACGACAAACAATATGTGCCCGTTACCGCAACGGAATTGCATTACCTCTACCATTGTATCAGTTGTCCGTCCTACAACCAAGTGTCGCTGCTGACTATTTGAACCACAGGTAGCCGCACCATGTGCAACCTGCACGGTTGTAAAGCACGGCCCAAATGCATTGGTGTGAGAATACCAGCGTTGCAGCGTTCGTGTTCGTGTAAGTAATCCGATGACCTATGACCGACCACCGGACGTAGATTACACTCGAATGAGCATCATTCTACTCTTATTAATTAGCCCTATCATTGCAACAAATTGATCAATGTGGATGCCTATCGGATGCAGCGTGAGTTGAAATTCACAATGGAGCATGGGTGGTTGCGAGTAGATAGCGGTCTCCACTACGTCACCAGTCGGTTGCTGCAGCATTTAAGTGTTCGGTGGAGCAGCATCTACCTTGTCCTCTTCACTGCATGCGGATCGAAGATAAAGTTCTGAGACGAGCAGTAAATGAACCATGTGACTTCAGAATGGGCAGTCACTATCCTGGTAAACGAGCTGACAGGTCGAATTGAAATGGGCAAGGCCATAATCAGTATGCAGCTTCCCGGATATACGGCATGGCGTCCAAGGTGTCCAACATGAACTATCTACTGAATAATTCGTGCAAATGAAGCACGAGGAGACGAAAGTGCACGTCATGTGAAGATGGAAACAAAACCTCCGTCTGCGATAAGGGAACAGATGACTTCACGGATGATGAAGACATGTGTCTCGTGTGGATCAAAATCCTTCTCCCACAAGCATTTCGCATTTGGAGAGTTCCCTGTGAACACGGATCTCTTAGTGTCCCAGTTTCAAGTGATTCACAATGCCATCCATCTTGATCCAATTTGGCCAATTCAAACGGACCTGTCTTCATGGCTATCGATGTTGGAGTGTCGGGATGAAGCCGGTCAATTGCACCTCCAGTGTATCAAACTCTAGTGCAACGTGCCATCAGTTATATTGGCATGCCAAGTTATGATACACTGGAGGTCCAAGTGACCTTCTGGCAGACTATCATCGCTAGTGATGCAGATCTATTTGAAGTGTCGGAGGTGGTCGATTGTGAATTGTGTATTTGTGAATGCACTTGAAAGCGGTACACCGAGAAGGATGTGTTCACCAAGAACCTCTCGCGTACGGATTAGTGATGTGGATGGTTATCGGGGTTACAATACAAACGCATTGCCTGTCAGCTGATGCCCTGCGCGGAGGATGACATGGTCCGCGTCGAATCCCACCAATCTATGCGAGTGATTAGCAATCAGTGAGTTGGTGAATCAAAATGCAAGTCAATCCGCCAAATTGCAACATACCTGAGCATCAATAGTTTACCCTTCGTATGACGGGAAATGCGATTACGTGTAATCAATTTCATTGACATCATTACGTGAAAAATGGGACCTTGGAAGGAGAAATTATGTATGAATTTTATCGCGTTGACATGCCCTAGATATTTATTCGAGTTCAAGTTATTAAATTCCAATAAATGTGTCAAACTGTTAGAAGTGCCTACGTTCGTTTGGGTAATGCTGAACACGGCCCGTTTATGTTAAGTCGCTTACCATTGAACACGGGCGATCGCACCTTCCCTTCATAGGCTAGGACATCATCAAGTGGTAGATAGAATGCCAGTTGCATTATGGTAGAAATGACGTGATTTCGTTGGTCGTTCCATAGATGAGCAAGTCAAGGAGCGTAGAAGTTTCAGCAATGTAAATGCCGGTCTGAACTCGTGTGAAACTGACTGGTTGTGTGGCTAAACTTCGACAAGCAGTGGCATACCTGATAGAGTTCGCACCGGATGCACAGAGTTTACTCAAGCAATTCAGGATAGCATCTATCTGAAGGAAGTAAATGGAGAAATGTATCAACCTAAGTTTGAACCTAATGCACTGATATTACGGAGTGGGTAATAAAAAAACGAGTTACCATATTCTCCTGACTCGTTTTTCCAAATTTCCGTTCAGACTGAGTATCACCGGATGCAATGTTAGGCCAGGAAAAATATTGTGATAGATTAATATGACTATACAGCTTCTGGTGAATTTACCAGCAAGGTTTGGTTTACCTGTTTCATTTTCTACTAGCAGGGGGTCTTGCGAGACATAATAGCGAATAGCGCGCCCTGTCATGCTCCTGCTGCTGTTTACATGCTCCTTTTTCGGATATTTAGGTGCATTGCATTTGTACCGAATTTCCTGAACGGTTGTTTTCTATCGTTTAACTGCTTTTTAGGCAATTTTACAAGTCTATATCATAGGCTTAGTGTAATCATACCGCACTTCAACCTTGGTACGCTACTTTCCCTTTCTCACTTTTTCGCCGTACTTACTCCTTCCCAGTTGCCCAACCCTTTTAACTCCTTGCACATTTCTCTCTTGCTTATGTTTGCTATATCGACTCCATTTGCTTGTCAACCACAGTTATTTCCCACTCTATCGAAGATTCTAAAACAGTAGCCGCAAAGCACAAAGGTTCAGCCACCAACTCAGTGTTACCAAACCAGCGAAATTAAAGGGGCTCTAGTAAAGTTGTAGAGGTAGATCAACTTGCTTCCTCTTCCCTGGTATCGCCAACCTCCAGGATGAACAACTGGGCGGCAACTGCGCTGCTACTAAATAAAAGTTTTAAAGGTTTCTAAAAAATAGCTTTAAAAGTATGTAAACCTGAGGAATGTTAAAATTTACGAAGATCGTTTAGCTTCGACTACCAACAGTCCTACAGAAGTATACAACAGAGTCGAACGGATTAAAAAGAACGTCAAATTCATTAAGGAATAGCTCTCCACAATAGACGACTTCTGTAACCTGCTGCATCTTTTCTCCTACTTGTGTAGTATGCCTGCTAAACCTAACCTAGAGTACTAGCACAAGGCTGCCTACTTTATCTCTGCAGTTGCATCAGAAGCTTGTTAACGTATACGCCGACAGCAAAGTCTATTCGATTTTAATGTGCCCGATAAGATCAAAATCGAAATCGTAGAAAAGGTCGTGCGTGAAGCCAGCAACTTATGGTCTATACTTTCTTCATCCATTCGACTAAAGAAATACTCCATGCAGCATTGCTGCCCGGTCGTGGACAATCTCTCTGACGAAAAAAATGCCGAAAAGATCATTCGCTCTCAAAGTCTTGTAGTCACAACACCCAGTTTCGAAAATATAATTCTTAAACACGACGTGACACCGCTCCAGGGGGAAGTGATTAGAGGTAGACGATCTCTGGTGGGCCAGAAAGGACACTCCTAAAAATAAACACCGCCACGTAAGCCTAGATGCCGAAGTGGACCCTGATAACAGCCACTGTAATGTATCATAAAAGGTGGGTGTTGAACCCATAAAATCTGCACCATCTAGTCAGACCAAAACAGCTTCCCCAGGAATAGCCAGTATGTTTGACTCTGACCCAGTTCAGCCGTTGAATGACATTTCTCCAAATAGCCCTCAGAATCATAATAAATTTGTCCCCACTAACAGTGGCAGTTCAGGATGCACGGAGTTTGCCCAGCCACTGGGTGGACAGTACAGAAAAAACGAGCCTATGGATACCATACTTATAAAAGCTAAAATCACTGTCGGGCATAAATTAGCGCAAAATAGACCACAAGCGTCAAAATCCAACACGCCGCTTTCTTCCCAGATACGTAGAAAAACTAACGGCCAACCAAGCGGTAAGCCCTATATGTCCAAGGCTGTGGCAAAGGTGGTTGAAGCAGAAACAAAATCTCAAGAGATTCGGATTTTGTGCTGTGCTTCTAGCTGAGTGATCATTGTGCGGACCTTTCATTTCCTGACAAGGCAACATCATCAGTGCGGCTTCAGGGGCCTGGTTCGCAGTGCCTCGTAAACGAATTCATTGTCCGAGCGCTTATTGATCGAGTATTGCTTTGAATGCCAGGCTTCAATGAACTCACGTGCTTGCCGGCTTTTAGCCCTTCCGAGGATACTGTCGTGCTCTAGGTTGAATTGATGGTTCCCGGCATCCATATGCACTGACATCAGGGAATTCTGATCGTGGCGACGGATGGCTAGGATGTGTTCGTGTAGCTTTGTGCCAAGCTTTCTTCCAGTCTGTCCCACGTAGTATTTGTCGCAGTTCCGGCAGCAGCTCTTATAAATCACACCAGTTTCTTCCTCGTTGCTAAGTTTATCCTTTCCTTTGAAGAGTTTACTTCGAATTGTTTGCGTTGGCTGGTGTGCAACTTTGACTTCAAAACGCAATAAAAGCCTCGCTGCCATTTCATAGATTCCGTGCATATATACGGCAGATTTGCTCTCTTTGTCGAGGTGTGTTGAGCAGCGTTTTGTGGTGTGAGGCAGCGTAGAATGAAGCCTCTTAGATACGAGATGGTCTTCCTTTGCCCGTCTCAGCTGCGGTTTGCTAGAATGGGTTTGTGCTCGTTTGAAAAGTGTTCGCGTGCGGCTGCGTTTGGAGGCTGCCGGATGATTGCTGAAGAATTGGAAAAAGCGATAGACGTCAAAACACGTAAGACAAAGTTAACCATTATACGGAGGCCTGAGGTGAAGCTGAATTCAATCTCGCAAAAGGAACCGCCTAAGGAAAACGATGGTTGCATTGCAAACATATCCAATGTAAACTTAACGGACACTGAAAAAGCAGTCATTGTCCGAGGTATGCAACTCAATGTTAACGACTTCAATTCCATCGACTTCATTGCTGAACTTGAATCGACACTAAAATCGTACACCATCGCGCCTGAAGCACAACAAGAGGTCAGACACAGAATCATCCCGGCTCAGTCATAATGTTGAAACCAATATATTCAACGCCGCTGAACGGAAAGCTCTGGAGAACCTCAAGAAAAACAAGGGCATAGTTATATTGCCGGCCGACAAAGGTCGCCTGACTTATAATGGACAAACCTGATTACCTCATCATCATCATCATTATACGCGTTACCTAGATGTGGGGAACACCTCAGCTACTGTGCCGCAATACACAGGAAAAAGAAGAAAAATCAACGGTTGCAAACCGGCAGAGCTACCGGTAACGGATGGGCATCGATCCGGTAAGCAACCAGCCAGCTACTGTACATCAAAAAAATTACTATGCAAAATTATATAAGGCTAATTAATGAGATCGTGGTTGGAGGGGGAGGCTAAGAGGGGTGGGGTGGGACAAAGAAACGCACAGCACGAACGCCACTGAGGTCGGTTCCTAGCCATATCAACAAGTGTGTCCAACCAAACGTGTTCATCGTCTTTCGCACCCCAACTGGGGAGTCGAGACTTTCCAACCAAGGCCAGCTCAGAAGTGAGGGCCTTCATTCCTCTCGACCAAGTCATCGCTTGGCCATCCCTCCTCTTCTTCCATCCACCCCTCTCCCGGCGTGCAAACAACGCACGTCGCGGGAGTCGATGGGCTGGCATGCGTAACACGTGGTCCAGCCATCGGAGCCTGGTGCGTGAAATGACGGTGCAGATCGGTTCATTTCCTTTTCCTGTGCCGTAAACAAGGCCTCGAACACGCTCGTTACTCACGCGGTGTTCCCACCAGATGTGAGCCAAACTGCGAAGGCACCGGTGGTCGAACGTAACTAACCTCTTCATCTCCGCCGATCTTAGGGGCCAGGTTTCGCAACCGCACAGTAAGGTCGAACGTACCGTTGCATTGTGCACTCTACCCTTCTGGGCGAGAGTGATGTCGCGCCTGCGCCATAAGTGGCGAAGGTTAGCAAAAACGCCCAGAGCTTTTGCTATACGGTTCGTAATCTCATCCTCAATCCCACGGGCGCTGATACAACTTCCCAGGCAATTGAATTTCTGAACGACTTCTAGCTGATCCCCACCAAGGGTCCGCGTAGGAGGCGCTCCCTGCCAATCTTGCAGGAACGCTTTGCACTTCGAGGGTGCGAAGCAAAGCCCGAAGTGACGGACAACCAGTGTCAATCTGTCAAGTGCCGCTTGACACGTTTGTGAGCTGTCACAGATAAGGACAATATCATCAGCAGACTCGAAGTCAAGTAGTCGTTCTCCTGGGAGTAGGTTCACACCTTCAAAGTCGTGTCTTGTGAATGCGATTTTCATGACTTGGTCAATAGCGAAGTTGAAGAGGAAAGGTGACATCGCGCATCCTTGTCTCATGCCGTTGGAGATATTAAAGGGCGACGACAACTTGCCGTAAGCCCTCACTCTGCCCGAGCTACGCGCATATAATGCTCGGATAATATTCACATATTTCTCAGGTACACCTTTCCTGAATAGACAGTCCCAAAGTGCACGCCTATCCACCGAATCAAAGGCACCTTTGATATCGAGGAACACGACAACGGTGGGCCGCCAATATGTGTGACGGTGCTCCAACAACTGACGCAAGGTGAAGTTGTCGTCAATGCAGCCCCGACCTCGACGAAATCCAGCTTGCTCATCTGATTACATGATGTTAGCACAATACCTGCTCAATGATACCAACACGTACCAGCCGATAAACGAAGACCCGACAAAACGCTTGGAAGGCAACATCTGACGCACTTTGCAAAAACTGGAACACCTGGGGAAAATCACAAAATTGGAACACAAGATGATGCGACTACAAGGCTGGGTAGTACCGCGGTTCTATGGCTTATCTAAAGTACACAAAAGCGGAGTGTAGCTTCGACCTATCGTGTGGTTACCTGGAGCACCAAAGTACAGGCTTGCAAAGGAGCGCTGGAGACGGCTAAACATCTAATCGCAGCATCAGAACACTTGATCAACTCGGCGGAACATTTTCTTGAGAAAGTTGAAACAACAAACATTGAACGGGAGGAAATAATGGTCTCTTTTGATGTTACCGCCTCGTTCACCCCAGTCGAAGTCGACTTCGCAAACAAACCATGATGCGCCTGCTAGAGCAGCACACGTCATCCGATAAAAGCAGTAAACTCGACGCCAAACAGATGACGGTTACTGGAATTCTGTCTACCAACACATTTCTATTTAAATGGTCAAATTTAGGAACAGATAAGAGGCACACCAATGGGATCGCCGATCTCTGGTCTGGTAGCCGAGGCAGTGACGCAGGCGCTGGAACAAATAGCACTTCCGATAGCGTGACCAAAACTTTGGGTGCGATACATAGACGACACCTTCGTCATTTATAAGCGTTCCAAATTGGAGGAAAAACACCAACTAATCGACAATTTGTTCGATGGCATCTGATTCACCAGGAAGGAGGAGAACATCCAGCAGTTGCCATTCTTAGACGTTCTCATACGACGGAGTGGTGCTAAACCATCGGAAACAACAGAATAAGGAAAATCTACGCGTACGGACCAGATGCTCCACTACGACAAGTATCATCCGGCAGCTCACAAACGCAGCCGCACGCGAACACTTTTCAAACGAGCACAAACCCGTTATAACACACCGCAGCTAAGACGGGCAGAGGAAGACTATCACTTCAATCTTCTTAAGAATAACTCGTATCTAAGAGGCTTCATTCTACGCTGCCTCACACCACAAAACGCTGCTCAACACACCTCGACAGAGAGCAAATCTGCCGTATATATGCACGGAATCTATGAAATGGCAGCGAGGCTTTTATTGCGTTTTGAAGTCAAAGTTGCACACCAGCCAACGCAAACAATTCGAAGTAAACTCTTCAAAGGAAAGGATAAACTTAGCAACGAGGAAGAAACTGGTGTGATTTATAAGAGCTGCTGCCGGAACTGCGACAAATACTACGTGGGACAGACTGGAAGAAAGCTTGGCACAAAGCTACACGAACACATCCTAGCCATCCGTCGCCACGATCAGAATTCCCTGATGTCAGTGCATATGGATGCCGGGAACCATCAATTCAACCTAGAGCACGACAGTATCCTCGGAAGGGCTAAAAGCCGGCAAGCACGTGAGTTCATTGAAGCCTGGCATTCAAAGCAATACTCGATCAATAAGCGCTCGGACAATGAATTCGCTTACGAGGCACTGCGAACCAGGCCCCTGAAGCCGCACTGATGATGTTGCCTTGTCAGGAAATGAAAGGTCCGCACAATGATCACTCAGCTAGAAGAACAGCTTAAATTCTGCATCCACACCCCGAGCTACGGATATTCTCATTTATCTCATATCTCAACGGCTTCATTCAAAAAATGGCTATTGTTAGATTTACGAATGAGTAGACGGATTTGGGCATGATTCGATTTGGTTCATCATGTTTAGAGTTCAAGCCGCATAGGTAAGCTAGCAATCCGAGAAACACCAGACGCGCCTTTCGCCCTATTGGGACTCGTCAGTTGTGCGCATCCATCCAGTGTTAACTTTGTCAACAAAAGATCGTTATCAACTTTCCGATAGACGTCAGACGCAAACCAAAGAGCTTCTCGACTCAACTCATTTACTAATGTTTCTACCGCTTGTCCGAAGATCAGTGCTAGCCCAATTCGTACAGGGTTTCGTGATCCCCCAACTCATTGGGCGCCCATTCCTTCTCCTCTCCTCCCGTTCTCCATGGGCACAGATGCTTACCTTTGCCATAATGGTAACTACAGGAGCAAGATTGCACCCTCTCATGAATTCTCTCTCACAACCTTTACCACATTTTGCGTATCCACTCAGTCATGTAGTCGACCATCGCAATATGTTTCTATCCTCGGAGAACCACTACGAACATGCGGCTGACAGGTAATAGTCTTTTTGGGAACCCGCCGCCTCACCCGACTCCCTTCCTGCCTCTCCTCCTCCCCACACATATCAACCAGTTATTGAAGATGCAAAATGCACCACATGGTTCTTCAGACCCCTACACTGCTACAAACCTCCTCAGTCATGTATAATAAACCCAGTTCCCACTCCTACCACGCATCAACAGACTATGCTTCATCATCCGTGGCCTACACCATGGTCTCTATAAATGTTAACCAACACAGTGGCTCAAGGTCCCATAGATCTTTTGATACAGGCAACGATTAACGCAGGCAAAATGAGCGTGAGTTTGCCTCTCAACAATCTTCCGAACATACACTATTGAATAATTCTATCCCCAGCAGGCTGATGTTAGAAGCAGCAAGCCTTCTAGCCCAAAAGGATGTAGTTAACCATCTTCTAACAAAATCTGCAACGAAGACACCATAAAAGCTGAACTCGTAGGAATCAAAGAAACGCTTCTCAAAAATAGAAATCCCAAGAGATTTATCGAGACCCATATGAGGCGATGCATGCCAGAAGGATCAAAACAAACCGTTGAAGAGAAACTGCTTTACTTTACTCTTCCATTCAAAGGAAATTGTGCGGCTGAGACATGCACGCGTCAACTACAGCAAAGCTGCGAAAAGACTTTTAATGCGGCTCAGCTGAATGTGGTTTTCAGGAGCAGATCTTTACTAGTTCCGAGATTCAACTACCGAGTGCCTGATCATTTCCAATCAATGTTAATCTACCGGTTCACCTGACCTTGCGAGGCCAGGTACATTGGACGGACGACCAAGCATTTAAGTAAGAGAATTAAGGAACACCTCCCAGGTAGGCTCTACAATCGCAAGAACAGGACAAACTACAGCGCAATTACGGACCATCTAATCAACACAGGCCACCTGATAAACAAAAATACATCTTTCAGATTCTCTACAGAATACCACCAAGGCATAATCATCGTTTAAGAGCAAGCCTACTTGCCACCGCTGAGGCAGTATGCATATGCCTGACAAACCCGGACTTGTGTATCCAAAAGAAGATGATACAAACACTACAACTTCCGTGGCCGACCATCAAACGGGAATGAAGTGATGGTACTCCGCAACTCCACCTGACTTCAGTCATGTGATCAGATGACTGCCATCCTGATCACAAGTTAAATTTTCTGATCCATTCTTTCTGTTAGATTGGCGATTGTAACAGACCTTACCCTAATGTATATCATTGTGTGAGCCTGACGAAGAATTAATCGAAAACAATTGTTCGCTTAAAGCTTCGTGTTTTGCTTATCTTTATGAACAACCTATACTCATTACCACACCAGACGCCAGTCTCACTACTGACCCCGAGGAGTTCTGTGCATTAATTAATGAACATTTCCTCCTCGTTTAATACAGGCGCCTGAGTTGCACAAGAAAGATTGCCTCTACTTATCAGCGAAACAATAAATACAGTTGAGTTCAACCTGTATAGCACTAGCAGGCAAATAGACGCCTTAAAGCATTATTTTACCCTGGACCTGACAGCATACCATCAGCGTTGCTTAAACTAGTCGAGCCCGATATTCCCCTGTACCTGCTAAACATATTCACGTTGTTAATTAAAACTGGTGGAACCCGGCCACCGTCCTACCCCGACACAAAGCAGGATCACGTCACGAGCTATCAAATTATCGCCCCATTAGCCATACTTTCATATTGGCTTGTATTATGGGAAGAATAATCAAAGAAATAGCCATGGAGTTTCCTAATTCACAAAATCTGATCGACAGATCGCAACATGGATTCCTCCGTGGTCGCTCATCTCAAACTTGCCAATTTGAATTTCTGGACTACGTAAGCAAGTCGGCTGACTCCGGGCAGTCGATGGTTAGTCACTTCTTGGACATGGAAAAAGCATTCGACAGCGTACCCAAGCATAAGTTCTAACAAAGTTAACCAGTCATGGGTTTGCTAACCCATTACTAGCGTGGTTGCCACCTTTTGTCTACACGCACCCAATGTGTCAAAGTGGGAAACTGCGTATCCACACCCATACCAGTAACAACCGGCGTCATACAGGGAAGCATTTTGGGCTCACTGCTATTCCTACTATACATGAATGACATTTCCCGAAATATCGATACGGTAGACCCTTCTTTTCACGCATGATATGAATGTCGTGTTCGATTTTGATAGCATAAATGAACCAAACGGTGTTCAAACAATACAGTGGTAGTGCCCAGAGTGGAAAATGACACACTCTTTTGGCAAATGTAAAGTCTGTAGTGTACCTGCAAACACATTCTTTCAGTATTCTGCAAAATTAGATTTACCGTTGTTTTAAACTTCAAAACCCCCACTTGTTTTACTGACGGCAGTTCCGTTGACACAAATCGTTTTGGTGAGTACCTTGGTGCCCCGTTTCTCACTCTGGTTGATTGGTTTCCAATTTTTGTAGCCTACACAATACACTTTGTGTTCAGTCGCCTCCAACTTCTATACTGTCCAGTATTTGACACAGCTCCTATTGTAGCGAGAACGACAAGACAGGGGGGTAGACGTTTATTGCACACCGAAAATGGGCACATGAGGGTCTCGCGCGCGCCATCGAATATCGACTAGGTTTCCGTCCCACAACGCAACACAGGTACGGATGTTAGAGCCGAGCCAGTCCTTTCGCCTCGGGAGCTCTGACTTGGAAGATCCGCCTTCCTGTTTTCGCCTCGATCTCCGCTTCTCTGCACCCGATTTGGATCGGCCAGGAGTCGTTCGAGAGCTCTCGACTTGCTCGTTCTGGGCTGTGTCAATCGGCTCGGCCTCGGTCCTGTGGGCTGCGCTAGCGGCGTATTTGTCTGATTTATTGCGCTGTCCACATATTCCCGCTCCGTAGTTCCGGGCCCAGGCTCGTCGCTAGCCGTCCTTCTCGATCCGCTCTCAGCTCGCTCCGAAGAGCTCCCCAGAGCCATTCTTGGAAGCGGCCCCTCTACACCCGCCCCTCCTCGAGGACCTTTCTTCCTCTCGTACCATGGTCGCAGGAGAGCAGCATTCACCCAACGTTCCATTCCTCCGCAGTCGATTAAGAAGTTGCCCGCTTTCTGGTCGATAATGGTGTAGGGGCCTTTCCAGCGTTCCCTGAACTTGCTTGCGCCCGGCCCGTCATGATCCGGCCGATCGTTGTTCCGTAACTTGACTCGTTCTCCAATCCTGAATGGCCTCCACTTGTGAGCTTCATGCCTGGCGTCGTAATTTCGCTTATTCCGCGCTTGTCGAGCTTTAGTTTCGCTTCTAGCTTTCCATCGCAGTCGCTCTTGATGCCCAGCTGGATGTTTCCGCTCACCCTGGTTCGGTAGGCAAGTATCGAGCGCAATCCGTGGTTCTCTGCCGAACAGTAATTCGAATGGCGCGACCTTGGTGGTTGATTGCATGCTGGTCCGATACGCGATCAGAACCTGAGGCAAAGCATCTTCCCATGCCAACTTCGTGCAGTTCATCCACGTCTTCAATGTCCGGTTGAACCGCTCGGTCATGCCGTTGGTTTGTGGGTGGTACGGTGAAGTTCGCCGTCTCTGGATGCCCCACTTGTCCAACACTGCCTTAAACGCTTTTGACTCGAAGCAGGGCCCTTGGTCCGTGATGATACACTGTGGGATCCCATACCTTGCAGGCACATTGAATTCGAATACTTGCGACACTGTCTCGCCTGTTTGGTCCTTGATTGGTATGGCTTCCACCCATCGAGTGAAGTGGTCAATCATCACTAGAATGTATCTGTTTCCTGTTCGACTCACTGGTAAGGGCCCAAAGACGTCCAGTCCCCAACACTGAAGTGGCTCACCAACCTCCATCGATCGCATCGGCGGTCTCGGGGACTCCATCTCCCGACTCGTTTGGCAGTTTGGGCACCCCCTAATGTATGCCGCGACATCCTTCCTCATGGTTGGCCAAAACACTCGCCTCCGCAGCAATTCAAAGACCCGCTCGAATCCCATATGGGCGCCATCATGAGTTATACGCATCACACGTTCTCGCTGATTTGGTGGAACAAAAGGCACTTTCCGTCCGTCTATCGCCACCACCACGTTATCGTTTTCGACCTTCAGCCTGTCCCAGATCTTGAGGAGTTCCTCCACCTCTTCCGATGTGGCCTCCGGTTTGGTGCCAGCCTGTAAGTGAGAGCACAACACCTTCACGAATTCATCTGTCCTTTGATCTCCCAGCAGGTTCCTCTCCCCCATCGCGATCGCACGCACCGGTATGGCATTGTCTGGCATGATGTCGTCCAAACACGGGCGTGACAACATATCTGGCAATACATTCTGCGTTCCATCCACGTGCTCAATGGTGAAGTTGAATTCCTGCAAGCGGTAGGCCCATCGCGCAAGCCGTCCCCGCGGGTCTTTCGCCGTCATCAACCACGAGAGCGGTTTGTGGTCAGTGACGACCCGGAATTCATTCGCCAGTAAGTAATTTCGCCACTTCTCTAACGCCCACACGATGGCCAAGCATTCTTTCTCCGTTGTTGAATACTTCTGTTCCGCCCCCGTCAGCACTCTGCTCGCGTACTCCACCACCCCAGCCGGTTGAGACAAAACCGCACCGATGGCCACGTTGCTTGCGTCGACAGCCACAGTGAACCTCTCACCAGGATTGGGTAGCCGTAGACATGTCGGGGCTTCTGCTATGCACTGCCTTTAGATGGTCAAAGGCTTGATCCGCTTCAGCTGTCCACACGAACGGCACGTCCTTGCGAAGCAGCTTTAACAACGGGCTGACCTTCTCTGCGAACTGGGGCACAAACTTTGAATCATATGCCACCACTCCCAAGAACGAACGGAGCTGACGCTTGGATTTTGGTTTTGCGAAGCACTTGATCGTCTCGCGTTTCTCCGGAAGTGGATGGACTTGACCATTGCCCACGATGTGACCCAAGCATACAATCGACTTTTGGGCAATCTGCGACTTTTTACGACTGAGTTTCAGACCAGCTTCGTCCAGTCTCTGCAGTACTGCTCCAAGTCTGGTCACATGTTCCTGTTCCGTCTCAGAGAAGACGATGATGTCATCACCATAAACAACCACGCCTTGCAGGTTCGCCAGGACCATCAGCAACAAACGCCTGAATGTAGCTGGGGCGTTGCACAATCCAAACGGCATTCTCAAAAACTCATACTGCTGGCCATTGACACTGAAAGCCGTCTTGTGGCGATCTTCTTCTGCGATCGGCAGTTGCCAATATCCCGAGCGGAGATCAATCAGAGATATCTGCTTCGCACTGTGAAGGCTTGAGAAAATTTCTTCCATCTGAGGCATCGGGAATGCATCCTTCACCGTCACCCTGTTTAGTTCTCTGAAATCGATGCAAAATCGATAGGTTCCGTCGGCCTTCTTCGTCAATAGCACGGGTGATGAATACGGGCTGTGCGTTCGCCTGATGATTCCTTTCGATTCCATCTCGGTCACCTGCTTCTGTATCTCAACCAGGGTGTTCTGTGGAATTCGTCTGAAGATTGGCTTGCATTGTCCTCCTGGGATCAACGGTATTCGGTGTTCAACCCAATTGCAAAATCCGTAATCATCTTCCGCGTCTGTGAATAAGTGGGCATACCTGCTCAGTACGTTGCGTATTGCACGGTTCTGACAATCAGGCACGGCTTTGAGGGCACCAACCCGGTCGGTTCTCCCCTTGTTTATCTCGATCGTCTCGTTAGCCACGATCACCACATCGTTTTTCAGGTCAATTGTGACACCGAGCCGTTTCAGGATGTCGGTTCCGATGATGGTTTCGGTCGTCTCCTCCACGATGAACATGTCATGGCTGATGAGCGTTTCTCCTATCCTGATTCGTAACCGCTGCGTGCCCGTCACTTTCAAAGAATGCCCGCCGACCGTCTGCATCGTGATTGAAGATGGGTTTACTGGAACCCCATTGAACCTCTTCGTAATTGACACTGCCGCTCCTGTGTCTACTATGGCTCGGACAGACACACCTTCTATAGTTACCTGGAGGACTGGTACTCGCCACCGACTCGGCATGGATAGAGAGAAACAATGGGGCACATTGACGTTAGTGCAGAATCTCGCCACATGACCACTCTGGTTGCATCGGAAACAGCGGCGACCGTTCCGGATTACCCGTACATTGCGTTGTGAAGTGGTGCTTGAAGACTGTATCGACAACAGCTGCTCCACCATTTCGGATAGGCGATTTACTTGCTGTTCCAACTCAGCATGCTGGATGCTTCTCACTGTCACTCGTTCCGACAAATTCTGGGCGACCGTCACCAGATCCAACGCTTTGCTGTCTCCCACCAGCGACGCCAATTTCACCTGATCATGGAGTGGACCGGGCAGACTTCGGATAAACTGCTGTTTCAGTAGGCGCTCTCTTGCTTTGCCCTCTAACTCGGGGAGCCCAATCGTTAGATGTCTGTCCAGCTGCTGGAAAAACACCATCAAATCCTCCTGTTCGTCCCACCTGGCTGCGTGAAATCGTTGCAGTGCTCGTTCTCTCTCCAGATCCTTCCCAAATTCTGCACACAAGGCAGCCCTCATCTCAGCGAACGAACAACCGGGTTTGGCCTTTCGAGTGAGCAAATACACCGCCTTGGCTCGTCCACTCAACCGTGTGCCCAAAGCAATTAGCAAATTTGCATCCCCCCTCACCCCCGTGCAAGCCGCAATTCCGTCGAACTCATCGAGCCACGCCTCCACGTCACCGGCCGCAAATTGCTCTAACTGGGTCAACTCCATCACGATTGGTCACGGCACCAGTGTAGCGAGAACGACAAGACAGGGGGGTAGACGTTTATTGCACACCGAAAATGGGCACATGAGGGTCTCGCGCGCGCCATCGAATATCGACTAGGTTTCCGTCCCACAACGCAACACAGGTACGGATGTTAGAGCCGAGCCAGTCCTTTCGCCTCGGGAGCTCTGACTTGGAAGATCCGCCTTCCTGTTTTCGCCTCGATCTCCGCTTCTCTGCACCCGATTTGGATCGGCCAGGAGTCGTTCGAGAGCTCTCGACTTGCTCGTTCTGGGCTGTGTCAATCGGCTCGGCCTCGGTCCTGTGGGCTGCGCTAGCGGCGTATTTGTCTGATTTATTGCGCTGTCCACATATTCCCGCTCCGTAGTTCCGGGCCCAGGCTCGTCGCTAGCCGTCCTTCTCGATCCGCTCTCAGCTCGCTCCGAAGAGCTCCCCCGAGGCATTCTTGGAAGCGGCCCCTCTACACTATGTGTTATTGATTACTGACTAGTATCCCAGGAGCCAACCAACAACCTCTGTTCTTCAGCTGCAACCTTATTAATGACATACTGACATTAAAAGACAAACGAAATACCTGCTGCACAACGATTCGTGACCTCGGAGTTCGCTACCCACGCTCTTTCAATTTCTCCGAACATGTACATAATTTCACCGCCAAGCGAGATTTAGCATAGCAAGTATTTTCAAGAAGTTGCGCTTGAAAAACGCTAGGCTAGCTATGTATAAAGCATATGCGCGTCCGGTTTCAGAATATTGCCCATTAGTATTCTCATATTTAAAAAGGTACGACGAAATCAATCTTGAAAACTTACAACCTTCCTTTACTAAATGGCTACTAGGGTTTGGATCCTTGAGTTATCAATAACGGTGTAAAATGCTGAAGCTAGAACCATTATGGTTGAGAAGAATTAAGATTAATCTTATTTTCCTGTCTGCTTTAGCTAATACCAGTTCTGCAGACCCTGGTACTGTTCAGTTTGGCACTTTCCATCAATACCCAACTAGAAATACATCATGCAGCTCTGCATCCCTAGAGTGTGTACAAGGTTGCTCTCCAACTTCGTTCTCATTCAACCTTATGGAACAAGCTGCCCAAATCAATTAGATGTAACAACGCTAAGCATATATTTCGAGCTCAAGACTCAACCGCCTCACCGTAGAGGAGGTATTACGTATACTGGGCGAATCTACGTCTCGACGATATTTATGAGAGAGGCCCCGTAGAACTTTAAAGGTCTATCCACACGTCTGCCGCATTCAAAATTCTCTTCGGCTTAGATCTCACCTTGTACAGTTACTTCTGACCCTACTTATGTCTTTCTTATTTTCTATGTTCAATAGTTTATTTGCCACATTGGACTACCGGGTTGCCTAACATTGGAAAGCTCGGTTCACTAAGTTTCATTGGCTCTCTTAACGGTTATGCACTGCTTACTGATCATCTGAGTACCCTTTTTGCCTTGCCTTGGTTTAAAAAAAGGTTCACCTCGGTACTCCATATCATAACATTCCAGTTATTTGGTTAACTATTCCTCTGATGGAACAACAAATGTGACCCAGTTTTTGTCACTCCACTTCACCTCATCTTGGCCCTCACCATCTCTGCACTTTTATCAGACTTGAATGCTCGCCAGCAGCCAATGCCAACCCTATCAAATTGGTAGAATGAGAAGCCAGGTCCTTTCCCGTACATTATTGTCATTTTGCTCTTAAATATTTCATATTCATTAATCTGTCTGAAGTTTACCGTGTGACAGAGTGGCCCGTGTCACCTCGGATATCCGGACTTCCAGGATTTTCGACTGCTCTGCTCCATGAAATGCTTTTTAGCCGACTCCATTGCCACCATGCGCCGGTTAAATATTAGAGCTCCCATTTTTTCACAGATCTGCTCTTCTACGCTTATACTATTATTTGTACTGGCGTAATAAAAGTTAACATCGTTCAGAATAACCGCAGAGGTGATGGCTGGTAAAGCACACAAGCCTTACTGTATGCCGTAACAATCCGGAGTGTAATGGCCATAAATGGCCATAGTTTGCCACCACAACTCATGACCACACATATTATTGTGCTATAGCACTCTGTTTAGACTTTGTTTGACAATTTAGAAATTATGTCGCCATCATCTAGGTCGCATCTCCTACTATAGCTGCGTCACACTGAAATGTTGTCATCTAACAAACCATGCACCTTACGCTCTCATTTTACTTAGCACCAAAGTCTTTTAATATTAGAAACTTCGTTTCATACTGAATCATTTTTCTCACAGGGTAAGGCTTTCGACATGAGTCCGCATTAGTAGATGTCGCAAAACAACTAGTAGTAAAAATACAAGAACGCTTGACAAATTTTATGTATTCCTTACAAATTGATGTCTATATTTTTGGATTATTCTTTGCCAGATATTTACGCTTTATTTATTTCTACTGGAAATGATTTTATAGCCGTTTCTTGCCTACCTTGATACTATTGTTTATTTTATTTCCAACCCCGAGTTCACTACGAGCCAGGACTTCTGAACGTGCTTTGGTCGATCGATGAAGGTGGATTGTGCGTCAGAGGGAGTTTGACAGAATGGCTCATCCACGAAAGTCCCATTTCCGCCTTCTGGTCAGACTGCGCTGGTCCAGATCGACGGGACATCCGTTAACGGAGGATATAACCCCAGCACAATCTTCTGCACTTCACCCTGAACAATGTGCATGTGTGAAACTGACATGGATATAACATAATGCATATTCCCATATAATATGTAGAGAGGATTAAAGGAAAAAATCTGTAAAAGTTTCATCTTTCCCTATGTGAGAATAGTCTCTCGCATCGTCGAGAAATAAAAGATTTATTTATTTATTTAGTTCAACATTCCAACGGTGTATAATCTGATAAATAGCCTAACTATACAAGACCAACAGGATGGAAGGTGCACAGGAAGATTAAAATCAAAGTGTTTCAACATGGAACGTATATTATCAGCAATTTCGAGAGCAGACTTTACCACACAGTTGTGTAGGGTTTATCGCTAAGATGAATGTCATGATGTATCGTGCGATCACCACATGTGTGGGTAGTGCATTCCAGTAGAAACAGCTTCTAAGAGAGTAAAATTATCTTCCGCAATCCAAACGGGAAGTGTTGCGCTACTAGTGTCCGCGATGTGAGAATACGATCTTCACGAAACCGTCAGTATTCTGAGAAGAACACACCGAGTAAACGAAAGCACAGTTCGTAACTGAGACCAAATATTCCACGTGTTGCCTTGGTGCCACTTCTTTGGGGCTACTAAAAGAGAAAAATTTCTCTTTTTAACCATGGACACCAGGTCTGAACGGAATATTTAACGTGGAGACAAATATATGAGTTTAGCGTCTGTGGTACTGGTCGCTTCTCAAAGAGCCCGCGAGCTCTGCTCTAAAGCCTCAAGTTCAATTTCATCAAAACGCTGCCCCTCTCACCAAATTATAGAGGATGCGGTCCTAGAATCCTGAAACATGGGATTCACTCATAGCAATCAACAACCGATGTTTTGGATCGATGGCAAAGAAATCGGAAAAGTCTTCCTTCTGAACTTCAGTTATAGACGGCAGAAGCTTTGCAAACTCCAGCTATCGAAGCCTCTGAAACAGCAAACGCACCGGCGATAATACAAGAGTTTCACTTGACTGCTCCTTCGCCCGAATCTGACACAAGTCTAAACGCTGGTTGGGACAGGTCTTGAGCAAATCAATTTACAGACGAGGTATCCGTAGCCCTTCAAAAAAACAAGCAACAGCCGACCTCATATCCGTCGGCATTCTTTCACACCCGAGCTTTTTAACCCTCTGTTATCTCCTAGACCCCGAGAAACTAGCCTGCTTGTATATGAATACAGGGTCTTTTCACTAAGCTGGTGGAACCGAAAGATTTCCAAATTTCGAAGCCATGCACTATCACTGGTGTCACGGAAACATGGTTGCATACTGGAATGATGGACGCTGAAGTTTCGTTACCGCACTGTCGCTCATCCCGTACGATATACACATAAAAGGAAGTGGGGTAATTCTGTATTGCCGGGGCGACTTACAGTGTTATGCCGCTGAAGATTCAGACTCACAGTTCCCCGACTCGCTTTGGTGCCGCTTTCAGTCAAAAGGTATAGACACTTGCCTTACTGCCTTGACGTATCGCCCCAAATCTACAACCGAAACGGAGTGTCCCCTTGCGAATGCTCTAAGACGCACCCTAAAAGGAAGATACACTCACATCCTTAACATGGGTGATTTCTACGTACATTACTTAGAAACCCCTGCCATGATCGGCGAACAATTCATAGCCGATCTGCAGAAGCTAGCAACCAGTGTTCCGCTCCACAATCACGTCATTTTACGCACTGGGTTCAGAGCAGTTAACAGGCCATCTGTGCTGGATCTTGGGCTTAACAACAAAGAAACTTATGATTGCTGTGTTAGTTGTAGACTGCCCGTTCGGTCGCAGTGCTCATGCAGTCAACGGTGTTAATTTCGTCTGCTGCTCGGATTATCGTGATAAGAACAATGAGACGGTGCAAACTATCACATGTTGTGCTTGATTATCCCAGCTCATCGGCGCCACAAACTGGTCGGCTGATTACAGATGCTACCGAAACATGAGTTTGCTGAGTTCAAATCGGTTTTCTTTCGTTAGGAACAGAACTCGAAAATGGGCCGCATTACGCAAAACAGCATGGCGGACGTATGGAGTAGCTCCAACGCCAGAAACTTGGGACAACTAAGTAGTCCAACGTAACCACTACACGCAACTGCTCAGAGAAGATAAAGCCACAAATCAGCAGTGTGTGGCTAAACCTTCAGCGCTAACTACAAACTAATGTTCAAGCACGTCAATGGTCTAAGGAAGGTGAGGCGAGGATTTTCTCCCGTAGAACGGCGGATGACTCAACATGAATGGCTACAGAAGCAGCAAAACACTGCGGACGCAACCTACCCCCAAGTTTAGTGGGTCTTGCCATCAAATAATCATCCGGCCTTTGTCGCCTCGCCGCCAGAACTCACTCACATCGCTTTTACTACAGAAGCTGTATTGCAGTAGCTGACGTCTCTGCGCAAGCACAGCTCCCCGCGTGCCGATATCATTCATTCAGAAGTAATGGGAGCAGCAACAAGACAACTAACAGGACATTTGGCGGCTTTTCCAGCACTGCTTAGAAAAGGACAAATTTCCAGCAATGTGGAAGATTGGAATGATAACCCCGTTTTACCAATGCGGAAATAAAACTAGACCGCCCAGTATCTCTCCATACTGTCCAGTGTCATGGAATCCATTGTTGCAGACAAGCTGGTGTGTTAGCTGAAAACCTGCAACTTTATTACTCACGAGCAGCACGGCTTCCGTCGACAGCGATCGTGCGCAACGAATTTACTGATGACACGGAGTACTTGGACCGAGTCAGCTGGCGATGGAGAAGTTGTTGTGAGCTAGATGGATTTGTCGAAAGGATTCGATGGTCTAGATCATCGGATTCTCCTTTCCAAGCTCCAGTATAAAGGGATCGGGGACCGTTTTCTAAGCTGCATCGTCAACTTTCTCCTGCAACGACAATTAGTTGCCAGAGTTCGGAGCTCTAAATCTGGTCCCCTACAAGTTGAGTGTAGTGTTCCCTAGCGCTCAGTCCTAGGTCCACGATTGTTTTTGGTGTTTAATAACAATTTCGCACAGGCAATCGCTTCAAACTTCCTATTCTTTGCCGACAACATCAAGCTTTGGCGCAGGATTCCAATAAATGCTGACCAGCATATGCTTCACATTGCCTTAGACGCGATACAACGGTGGTTAGTAAAAAAGTTACTACCTTTCAACAGGAGATCAACTACTCATACAGGCTCGGAACCCAACTATTGCAGCAATCGCCCGTCGAACATGATCTGGGTGTGCTGATTCAAGATGATTCAGGTTGCTTTATGCAATCCGAAAAAGCTTCAAAACCCGAAAACCAACTCGTCTGGCTGTTACGACGGGCGTTCGGATAAAGTAGTATCACTATTGGATATATTTGGGCATTGCTGTTCCCAACACTGGCACACCGAGTATCACTATTAATTGACAGATGTTCGCCCCATTTCGATTACGCCATCCAAGCCTGGCATTCATGGTTGAAACACGAACTCACTGCACTGGAGCAGCCTCAAGGTAGTGTATCCGAATGCATCACTGAAATGTGCAATCTAACATACGAGCAGAGGCTGAAACGATTGGTGGTATTCATCAGACGATATCGCAGATTAAGGGGCTTTCTGAGAATGGCCTGTTAGACTGGAAATATTTAGATGTTGATCCTCCCAACACTGGCACATCATGACTGTGCTTTCATCTAGGCTTGACCCATCAGGTGGACATAGCCTGAGCTGGGGTGGAACTCAAAGTTTAGTAGTTCACGGCTGACGCCCTGAACACTATGGTACTGATATCTGCGAGCAAAGCTTGGCACAGCGGAAAACAATTCGAGTTGACTTTAGAGAACACCATGTGTGGTTTACCTCAAAGTGAACCGAGGTCTCAACAGAGGTTGCGAGTCGCAACCCAACCACACAGCGTGGTCCCTAAATTCAACTATGGTTTAGTTGATTCTTCACGACCCACAGCATGTGTGCCACTCCTTATTGCAACTTAGCTACAAACCTGACAGGTCACTCACTCTAATTAGAAGAACAGTATGGCAGTCTGGAGTGCCGCAGAAATTTCGTTTCCATTCGTGTGTCACCCGTGAAATAATCTACCGGAATCGGTTGTCTCACCATCTACACTAACAATATTTAAAAACGTTTGATGGTGCACTCATGCACTTACAATCTTCATCCTACTCCTGGCATTTAACTTGGAGTTAATTACTCTTACCTTTGGGTGCTGTGGAACAACGCGGATGGTAGGACGGCAGCGGAACAATGGATAAGTCCTCCGTTCCATACTTAAAGTATCAAATGTTTTATTATTATTTTTCGATAACCCCACTAAGCGATCCAACTGGGCTTGTAAAGCAGTGATTCATAACCGGTATAAATGTATGTTGCATTGAACATTGAAACTTGGAGCGAACTGCCAAGACTTCCGTGTACGATGCTACCTAATTCGCTTACACTAGTCACCAGTTGCAAGACGCGTTGCCCTAAAAGATATGTATTGATAAAGCTGGTACACCACGTCAGCAGGTGGCACTTCACAGGGTTCAGTAGGAGCGAGTTTCTTTCTGCCCATTGTTTGATCCGGTCCAAATGGTGCTGAAGATAGGCACGGTCAGATGCTGAGCGAATTGATCTTCACATTTTAACATCATCTGCTACTAGATCCCACCAGATGTGTTTCAGTTTGGCTTTACAGATGTGAATTGGTGCAAGCAATGCCTACTGAATACTGTACGGCAACAGTAAGATGAGCTGTTACTGTATTAGTGCATTGAAGTCCCTCAGGTACAATGGCCAGTTGGCTAGCATTACCAATATTTCATGCCGACCGAATAATTGTCCAGTAATTCCTTGAATTTCGTCGCCGACTTTGCTTCGACAACGTGCTATAGCAAGTTGTTCTAAGTATTCACTATGCTGCGTTCGTAGCACTATTGGTGAGTGACCCGCTCCAAGTCAGGTAGTACAAACTTGTATTGAGGCCTTCGTGTGCCGCTAGGTGTGCACATATTAAGCAACGGTCTCAGCATCAGGTAATCACCAATATACAATATCCAGGGTGTCAGGATCAGGCTATTCCTCACTAGACGATAAGAGGGTGTAAAGTTCTGGCCTCATGTACCGGTCTTGGTAAGATACACCTCGTAAAGTGGCAATCAGCTTGGTTGCCACATGCTGTACCCGCTCAATTCTTCGCAGCTCGCTCCGGCTGATAGGACGGCATACGGGTGAGCCAGTCACTAGTATTGATTGTGTTGTATACACGCAGCATGCTTGAATTACATGCTAGAATGAAAAGCCACTAAACTAAGGAAAATGGAACCTAATGCAGGCATCGCGCTCAGCTGTCTTTGCTTCTGCTACTTACACACCTTTACACGCCATATGTTCATGTGTTGGCAATAACTTTTGTCACTTATCAGCTGAGCCTTATTTCCATGATTTCGCACCTGACAATTTCGTCGACGCCCACCGAACTCGCCCAGTGGCCCTCCTTCAGCCTCGATCTTCGTTCCATCTGACCTGCTTCAATGGACGTACATTCAAGCAGATCGGGAAGAAGGCTGGTCTTTCGCGCACCTTGGAATCCTTCGCTATTGACCTTTACTGTCTTTCCGAAACACACTTGCAACATCCAAGTACAGTGGTTGTGTCGAGATCTCCCACTGACCACGGAGTCAAAACAGAACTGGATCAATAAGCACTTGGACATTGAAGTCGCTTACGAGGCACTGCGAATCAGGCCCCTGAAGCAGCACTGATGATGTTGCCTAGTCAGGCAACGAAACGTCTGCACAAGAATCACTCAGCTCGGAGAACAGCTCAAAACCCCCCATCCACACCCCGAGCTACGGATATTCTCATTTATTTCAAACCATATTTCGCCTACATCTATCTGGTGACACAGAAGCAGCTGCGGTAGACTTGGTTGGCTTTTGTGTAGAGCTAGGCAGCAAAGCCGAGGAGACACTACTGGACTAGTTTCCAATCACTAGCCGACGGTATGCTGTTCGGCTTAACGGATCATACATGAATAACAGATATTGTGAAGATAGGCGCAAGTTGTTTTTAATACCAGCGTATGCTACAACTGAATGTAGTCGTGACCAGGTCAAAGACAACTTCTATAGGGAACTAAACAGCTCTGGAGCAGAGCTTGCAAACCCGGCATTGTTGTACTTGTTGGGGATCTCAAGGCACGGGTCGGTCGTTTACTATCATAGGAAAGTCACCTCGATGGTCACCATGCTCTCGATAAGAGCAGCTCAGATAATGGGGAGGGACTTCCAACACTGTGCGGAGACAATCGTTTGTTGCTCTCGAGCGCCAGCTTTCGGTTTTAGAGGAAATATTCCGCTACTTGGCGACTCACATCTGCGTCGCAATCATGTTCTCAAATTGATCATATCGCAAGCAGTTTCAGATGACGACGTGGTTTAAAGAATTACAGATCCATCTGGTCCACCTTTATTGGCTCTGACCACTCTCTTGTCTGCGCGAACATCTGCATGAGTTTTGGAGGATCCCCAAAAACGAAGCTTTGTAAGGTAGATACGAAGAAACTATTTGCTCACCCGGTTCTTCAGAGCCATCAATCTTCCCTGGCCGGTACACTCAGCTGCGACCCACCGCAAGACATTGATGAACACCGGACACTCAAGCAGACGACCACTTTCTCTTCCGGGACAGTTAATTTGTGGTCTTACTCAGCATACTATGCAGGCATAGATCTCCACGCGCTCAGTGGATCTACATGACTACCGTAGAAATATCCCAGCGGCATCTAATCATAATGAAATGCGCTGTTCTCTCAGTCGGCAGCATAAACAAACCTAGGCTGTGACCTTGAAGTCTGGTGGTCTCAGCGTGCTTCGGAGATGGAGGCCGATGCCATCTCTGGCAATAATCGCAAGCTCTTGCAGCTCATTCCGTCCATTGGCCATAGAAAGCCTAGTGTCATTGAGACTATTTTCTGGGCGGATGGCACGCCGGGTGCCAACCTACAGAGACGCTTGGATGGATGGCTGAAGCTTTTCATTCGGAGTTCAATTGGACCTTTCTGTCAACTTGTATTCCTTACGAACCGATCTTCCAGCCCTGGGTTGTCACACTTGATTCACCCAGCCAAGCAAAAGTTAGTCTTACGCTTCGATACTTAACAACTCAAGGCGGCCGGCTCAGACGGACTTCTTTCGGGGCTGCTCAAGTATGGAGGCGCAGTTATCGTCAGCCAGGTACCTTCGTTGTTCTGCAAATACTGTCATGAAGAAAGCGTGCCTTCTTCCTGAGGCGAATCAGTTAGTCCGAAATTTTATGTAGCGTACTTACAGTTCACGAGCCAATCACCGTGGGATTGGTTTCATTCCTGTTGTTTCCAAGATTTTGGCATTCATACTACTCCGTAGACTATGCCCGACTCATGAATCGCAGTATCGAGAAGAACAAGCTTGTTTCCGTCCTGCCGTGGGTGCGTGGATCAAATATTCACGCTTCGCTAAATCCCCGAACACCGGCACGTCTACCTGAGGCCTATCATCATTACTTTGGGCTCCGTTGATCGACCTGCGCTGTGGCTTTACTTATCAAAGAACCAGGTCCTAGAAAAGTATGTTGTCATCCTGCGTGCACTCTATCACCACATCTCCGGCAAGATTTCGTCGTCTTTCGTTGTCAAAAATGGTGTACGACAGGGCTTCTCTATGCTCCGTTCCTCTTCAATTTTTCGATTGAAGACATCCCATCATAAACTCTGGAGGGTTACCAACATTTTGATCTGCTGCAACTACTGGCGAAGCTACCTACCGATGTAGATTATTATTCATTGACACCGCCTTGATTAGTGATGACTCGCAGAGTATGCAAACCATTCTAAATTGTTTGTGGATTCAGGCATCTCAGTACGGAATGTACTTCGCCACTTCAAAGTGCAAGAGGCTGCTCCAGGATTGGCACCAACCAGTTTCCGTGCTCACTCTTGAGCCAGTGGCTAGCTTTGTCTACCTGAGAAGCTGCATGTCTGCTGGTGACATCTTTGAAGAGAAGTTTCCCTCAGCATCGCTAAGCCTCGGTTGGCGTTTGTCAATCCACTTATGGCGCTCTCGGAATGTCTCTCTCTTAGTAGAATCTAGTTTACAGTGCCAACCTTCAGGCGATGTTGCTATGCAGAAGCATGTCGAAGCTAGTTCGAGTAGATGAAAAGCGCCGGCTGTCGGACTTTGGTGATGGGTTATTGAGGAGGATCGCTGGTGTATAGTGGCAGCAACGTAGCTGCAGCAGTGAAGTCAGACGTCGTGTCTTAGGGAATGCGAGTTTTACCTTCAGCAAGGTAGTTTTGCTTCGTCAGCTAGGATTGTTCAGTCACATCCTGTGTATGTTACCTGAGCATTTGGCCTATTAGGCTTTTTTCGCTCATGCAGGACTTGGCTGGAAAAGACCACGTGGCAGTCAGCCATCCACCTGGCGACATCATATGTAGTCGTTGACTTCATGTCTTGCCGCCGTTAGATCCAAACGTCTTCCACTATGGGGACCAAGCGACAAACGGTGCCAATAGCTGGAAACATATTAGGATGTGACGCGCAATCCAAAGCAATGGAAGATCTGCGTACGTAGTTGTCTAGATACAGATGTTTAATGTTTAACCACTGAAAAGGAAAAGGCAACGAAAGAGTTTTGTTCTTCTTGCTTACCTTCAACTAATGTGACATGGTGATGATATGCTGATCTAACCTGTATTCTTCGCGTGATTAGCATGGTTTTGTTTAGCTCTGTATATTTTCGTTAGACATTTATTACTACTACTACTACTATTGCTACTACTACTACTATTATTATTATTATTACTACTACTACTACTACTATGAGCGATGAAAGTCGATAAAGTAACTTGAGGCTTACGGAACAAGCCGGGAACGGGTCACAAGCGACGAACGATGTCGGGCCCGCACAGAGAAGTGCGGGTGATGTAGTCATCATCATCATCATCATCATCATCATCATCATCATCATCATCCTCATCAACAGCGGTACATCAGCAATTTGAACTGCTGCTTCGCTGCCATACAACCATGAGGACCTACGAAATAAAGAATAAGAAGAGGGAGAGAAGTGGGACTTAACTGTAAACCTTAATGCTCTAAGCAAACATTCAGGGTCAAGGCGCCCACACCTTGTGTAGACAACATACCGTCACAAACAGCTGCCTACCGTGCAAAGATAAGGCGGCATCGGCGAGACAGCTTCCCTGCGGCTTTCACTGCCACGCGTCAGTATCAGCCATTACCCCGCAGATAACTCAGCACCAAACACACTTTCAACAGGCAATCCAATTAGGAGACGGCAGCAGATGCGTCACTGGTGTCGGTAGTGAGCCATATCCTGTAAAGTCTCGAGCCAAGCACAAGGCGAGTCACGTGGACTCCAGCCCAGAAGACGAGACGGGCCAACGGCACCCAGTTTGGTCGTCAGTGTCTTCATTTCCAGCTGCCAAGTCAACTTCTGTCCACCTCGAGCCTTGCGCCACCCTACACCTGGCAGACTAAACAAGGCGCTCTTAGGTAAGGGGTAACCACGCATACGTAACACGTGCCCGAGCCAACGCAACTTATTCAGTGCTATCTGTTGTTCTAGGGAGCTAGCATGATTATCACCACCTAGTACTCGCCTACGCACATCATCGTTGCGGACACGCTGGTGCCATGCGACACCGGAAATGCTTCGCAGACAACCATGATCAAAGACTTGGCGCCTCAGATCTTCAGATTGAAGGGGTCAATTCTCACTACCATAGAGCAGAGCGGCTCTCACTGTGGCCTTGTATACACGGCCTTTCAGACGGAGGGAAATTCACTTCTGTCGCCAAAGATGTCGCGGGTTCAAGAAGGCAGCTTTGGCCTTTGCAAAGCGTGAGCCGACGTCAATTTCTATGCGCCCATCATTGCTGATGCAGCTGCCAAGATAAGTGAATTTATCAATCACCTCGAGTTCGTCGTTAGCACGGGTCAAGGGGTCATAAAGTGGCTGGTGGTCCTGCAGCAACACTTTGCACTTTGAAGGTACGAAGTGCATACCAAATAATCGGACCACTCTGGACAGGCTATTCAGAGTTGATTGTGTCATCGAAACATGGTCGAAAGGCAAGACGATACCGTCCGCATAATCTAGGTCAATTCACCTTCCACCAGACATCACTTCAACGCCTACATCATGAGATTCCACAAGGGCACACTCCATGATATAATTCACGACGAAATTGAACAAAAATGGGGAAATCGGACAACCCTGACGAACGACAGTTGTGGTCGGAAAGCTATCCGATAGGCCACCGTAGACCCTGACACGGCCTGTAGTGTTCAAGTATAGAAGGATGTTCACATATTTTGTGGGAACACCTTTCCGCACAAGTATTTCGAACAGAATCGATCGATCGACTGAATCGAACGCACTCTTGAAATCGAGGAACACAGCTATTGTCGATCTGCGGTATGCGTGGCGCTGCTCTAGCACCTGCCTCAAAGTGAATATATGGTCTATACAACCACGCCCTGGGCGGAAACCATCCTGCTCTTCCCTAATCCGAGATTCCCGTTCCGCAGTGAGGCGACGAACGAGAATCGAGGCCAATAATTTTGTCACAACTGGCGTTAGGCTAATACCCCTGTGGTTAGAACAGTCTGTGCGACTGCCCTTCTTGTATATTGCCACTATAATCGATTCGCTCCAATTAGCCGGGACACTCTCTTCCTTCCAGATACATTCGAATAAGGTGGTCAGGGCTTTGCAGAGGAGCTCACCTCCATCCTTAAATAGTGCAGGTGAGAGGGAATCCGAGCCAGCAGCCTGAAAACGATTGAGGGCTGTGATCGCGTTTCGGACCTCGGCCTCCGACAGAGGCTCTAAACTAATCGTCCATGGCTCGTCCTGGATCACCTGAGTAGGAAGAGGTCCGGGAGCAGGGGGCCAGGTGAACTGATCATGAAGGTGTTCCGCCCAACGAGTCATCCGGCCCTGCTTATTGTGTATCAGCGCACCTGCGCTGTCTCTGATTGTCCCACTGACACGTGGTTTTCTGGGACCAGTGGTGCTGATTAGATGGAAGAGCTTGTGATAATTGCCTACTGCTCCTGCCTCCTCCATTTCTTGTTCCCTACTGGTCCACCAGGCTTCCTTATCAGCACGTGGGCTGGGTGATTTAGTGGTGGACAGCCCGATTCTCCAGAGTGATACACCTGTGGTCATGCCTACAGGAATAACCCCAAGGAGAGCGACGCAACACCGATGGAGCAAATCAAGGACAGTAGAACGAATCCAGTCCGATCAAAATACGACGGGTGCAAGCAAAGATACAAGCGTAAATATATGAAAAGATCTTGCAAATTGGATGCTGTCGGGCGTGAATGTGGTGTCGAGTGAGCGGCGCGTTGGGGGATGGGAATGTCCGCTGCACATGTGCGCGTGTGTACTAGCCTGTTAACCGGTTGTTCGTTGGTAGTGAAGACGGTGCTTTCTTTTCGCCTCGTTCTTGCCATAGTACGCTTGAAACGAAGAGGCGAATGGCAGTTTCCTCGGATAAGTGCAGAAACTGCGTTTTGTCTACCGAGCCATACCAACTCACGTTTGGTAAAGCCTATACGTGTTGTCCACGGACTATAGGTGGCTTCGTGAGAGAACACTAGGATCTTTCGCAGAGGGTGTGGGATGCAACGTTTGACCCGGTCACAGTGTATTTTCGATCGTGGCCACTCCTAGAAAGGCTCACGAATAGCGACTTCACGAGGCTTGTCGGTAGGTTGACTTCTGCATATGAGATGTAGTGGCGATCATGATCAGGTTGAAGCAGGTCAGTCACTGGGCGCAGTGGTTACTCTTCATACCACCAGGTCACTGGCGAACAGCGCACAGGGCGAACGGATAAACCAAAATCCATCGTTTATATGGAGCAAACGCATTACAACTTCACTTGAACGCCCACATCATGTGAAGTGATAGTGATGTGCATTCTCAAACACTACCTAGAGCCACTCCGAATTTAAACATAGATACACGTTGCACATGTGCGTAGGTGTGTGTGTGTGGGAGATTGTCACTAGTCGATTATTCAAAGCACGTACTGACAACCTTTTGCATCGATGGGTTTTATAACAAGAACAGTGGTAATTGGGCCATTTATTGAGTAATAGTGGCTAGTTACATCATTTAAAGTATTGTTTTCATACGAACGGCAAAACAAATATGTTCACACTCCATTCGTATTGGCATGTAAAGAGATGTTTTGGAAAAGCTTTCGTTGACTTCGTGAAAGCACCCAGATTTCTCCCTGCATTCCATCGCAATTCGGATCATTTTCATAGCCATCAACATTCGGTAAGGCAGTGAACACTCGTTTAGTCCTTCTGGAATTCGCCAACCGTGCGCACTTCATTGTCTTGGAAACCTGCCCAACTTACTGACCTCAATGTTTCTAGTAAAAACTGAAACTACTACACTATGGTGGAGGCCATCAGCAGTGTAGTCAGCTAATTCGAGTTGGCGTGTTGCGACACCCCCCCCAGTGAATTCGTTTATTCTCGTACAATGAAGAAGAGATCTGTATCAGGCACAATAAATTCCAGTACGAAATCCTTTGATCTTCCTAAGCACATTATCAGCAAAATGAGGAAGTTGGTGTCCTAGTGGACTACGGTGCGTTGGATAAGCTAGAAGTCATTTTGCATGGATTTTTCTTTTCGACAGTAGGTTACACGGGAGACGCGATAGGTCGGTGCTTGCAAGGGAGCAGTGTGGATTGCGAACAGCTTTGCTGGTATTCGGCGTAGGTCCTAATCGCTTTGGTGAAGGGTATTGTATCAGATGCCTCGTATGTCTCCCAGTGTTCAGGAAAATTTCTTCGCTTTCAAGAACATCCATGCTAAGAAAAAGCAAGGTATCTCCGTCCGAAAAATTTGGCTTCTATCTATGACTTCATCAGGTAACACAACGTCATCATTATTGTTAAGTAACATATAGTGAGATCATCTTGTGCAAGCCTTCGCCTTGTAGGTCCTTTTAGGCCAGATCTCCCCCTACATGGTTGAGCGACTCAACGCTCGTCTATATGGTTCCCAATCGTTTTGGATGGCCTGTCGCAGTAGGCGAGGGTACACACTGGTTTACTCGTTGCATTAATTTGTTCGACCACTTAAGTTAACCTCCAACTATCTGGCACACTGGAATTGTCATCAAGTAGACCGGAACATCAGCGCCGAGTTCCTTCGTGTGGTTACACTTGGGCGACCAACGATGCACACTTCCGACTGCGTGCTGTGCACAGGTGTGTGCAGAGACAAATTACAGTATGTCCCACTCGGGCATCGCCAGCACGCACCTCTATTGTAGCAACAACTACCGGTGCGTCGAACACCCCGCTGGATTGGCAAGGTAGCTGACAACGCACCAGAAGAAAGGAAACAATACTATCCGCTACTGGTCCGCATGTTGGTTGTTGCCCGAACAGGGCTAGTTGAAACAAACTCAGTTTAGACCAAGCTTGAAACAACCTATTCCTTCCACATTTGCAATTGTGTGCATCAGAATGGTGAAATATGTATGCCAAGCGACTCCCAATAAGAAGAGAATACCACGGAGTTTCTATCCTGATTGTTTAGGATATCTGCTCAGGATGCATTCCACTCTAATCCGGGCTGCCTCAGTGGACACAGCATAGCCGTTGGAACACGAATCACCCACGTTGAACGATTCGAGGCATACGCAACTCTGTCTTAGTGATGAGTTTAGTCAGGTTATGGAATCACCAAACAAACTCATCGTTAATGTTCCAGGCGTTGTGGCCCTTGATGCAAAGATTCATAGCAATGCTGCAAATGATTTACAACGCTGTCTACACAACCCAAAGGTGAGAAGGTGCCAGCAGTGGTCATATTGATGTCGCGAAACGTACCACTCAGAGCCTTGTGATGTCGTAGTATGAGGATTTATTTCGATCTAGGCGGCTCGCAAAGGAAGTCGTAGATCTGGAGGCCAGCCCCGTCATCTATAATGTTTATAAAGTGCATGACAGCTGAAGATAAGCCGCGCAATATAGTCTTTAGCTTTCAGTCATGTTGGTCAGCCGCCGTCATCCATGGTTCATCGGTATAATTAGCTGGCACCTAGGAATAAGAGCATGGGTTCGTATGCAGCAGGATTCCGTCTGGCACGCACTACTGACTAGAAAAACAGCAAAAGCGGTCGTCTAGTGCACTTCTGGAAGTGTGTCGGCTCTCAGACTGAGTTTAACTGCGACGAATCCTACTGTTTGCCTTTTCATCGGCTCAACTACCCGCAAATACGTACAACTTCTTACAAGTGTGCACCACTGATTCGTCACATATATGCCGGAAGAATAATATATAGGCAGCGCTCTCGTTTTGTCCGTTGGTTGCATAATGGAAACAGTTTACCCATATATATATATATATATATATATATATATATATATATATATATATATATATCGTGCCCCATGCTGAGGCTAATGTTGCATTCTTGATGCTTCTTCACCGCAGTTGGGCTAAACCAACTTACACTTAAACTAGGTCTTTTTAAGCTGGATAAATTTCATTCCGCTTTATTTGGTTTGTTCTGCCTCCCTGAAAAATGTTCTATTAACTGGCCACGTTGCTTACAGAAATTGCGCTTATCTTCGGTACTTTTGTTGCGTTTGTAGCATTTTAAGTAATTCGTGGACATTTCTTACTTATCACGGATTTGTTGCTAACCAAATTACTTCATATGGTAATTTAGCGAAGAGTTATGCCACCGTATCTGTATGCATTATTGGATTTATTTTATTTCAGCTTGTCTTTTAAAGTGAATGGCTGTTGTTTGATATCCCTGGTATGGTTGCGCTTGATGTGTATGTTGACAAAGTGCCTACCTGTCTATTACCCACTACATTGTTCATACTGGCTCCAGGAGACAGTTGGTCGTTGCTGGAGGGGACGGGGTGCACGGTTCTTGTGGCCGTGCTAGGCTCAAAGAGCGGTTCCATGCACTCAGTGTGGATCGGACTACGGTCCAGCTACCGCCTTGTGTGCGCTTGTTTCCCCAAATACAGCGTGCTTGTGTTTGGCTATGAAGGAGTGTGGGCCGGCTCCGTTGATGAAACGTGGTTCCTATCCGCATGCCTCCTGGTCTTATTCCTTCGGGTTTACACTGGATATGGGGTGTGTGGTTGAGCTGTGGGTGGTGCAGCGCAAGCCATCCATGGTCCCTCTGTAGGCGCAGGCGTCCTGTGGCTTGCCACAGTGACAGGCAAATCCGAAACCGGATGCCGCCAACCATATACATATATATAAATAAATAAATATATATATATGTATATATATATATATATATATATATATATATATATATATATATATCAGCGTAGGCGTAGGCGTCCTGTGGAGATCACAGCGACAGTCAAAGCCGGAACCGGATGCCGTCAACTAAATATCTGGCACCCACTGTCTTGTGGGTCAGACTATTGAGCCAAAGGCTCCGGGCAGACACCCTCAAGCAAACCTCCGAAGCACAGTCACCACCACGCGTGCGATTGCCCTCTAATGCAATCGTATGCCTGCGCGCAAAGCACAGCATCGGGTGCTGGAACGTGCACACACTACTGGACCGGAACTCGAATGAGCGCCCGAGCGATGCACTGCATTGGTAGCAACAAAACTAGCACGCTACAATATCCATCTTGCGGCGGTCAGAGAGACCCGGCTAGCTGAGTAAGGTAAGTTGCACGACACTAGTGCTGGCTATACGTTTTATTGGGTAGGAAACGCCACTTAAGCATAACGTGAACACGGGGTAGGATTTACAATATCCGATCGCCTAAATAGCCACGTAGTTGGTGAGCCGACTTGGATCGGCACGCGCTTGATTACTAATCGCTTACGATTCGGAAGAGGTGTTTGTTGCTATTATAAACACGTACAGTTTGACCATGTGTTATCCTGATAACAATCGTAATCAATTCTACGCTCAGTTCTCCTCAGTGATACGGTCTATTCAGAAGAGCAACCGACTACTTCTGCTGGGTGGTTACAATGCGTGATTGGGATTGATGCATCGGTGTGGACGGATGTTATCGGTCCGCATAGTATTGGTTCAGCGAAAGCGAACGGTGACAGGCTGCTCTCACTGTGTGCCACTCATGGCCTGACGATCACGAACACTCTTTTTGCACTGAGTGCGAGTGATATAGCAATTTGGACGCACCCACGGAGTGGTCACGGTCACCTGCTCGACTATATAATCGTACGTCAGGGTGCTATGAGTGAAGTGCACATGACACGTGTACTGCGTGGAATTGAGTGTGGCACTGATCACAGATTGGTGTGGGCCAAACTGTTCATATATTTTCGTATATCTATGTATTACACTCCCGCCGTGAACCAAGGTAAATTTAACATTCCCTCGGTACTGTGGAGGAACGTATTGAGCTGGAGAAAACGATGGCTCTACGGCTGGGTGATGCGAACTGCATAGCCAAAGTGAGCGACCTGTGGCACTAGATTCGCGATCAAGTGACAGCTGCTGCCGAGGCGACCATCGGGCGCGCAAACTGTAAGCGGCCCGATTGGTATAATGAGAACATTGCGATGATTGGCGCATTGGTGTGTGAGAAGAATGCGGCAGAATTCGATGACGACCTACACGAGAGTTCCGTCGCATTGACAGTGCCTGGTGGACGAAGAAGGCGAAGCAGATGGAATGCTATGCTGAAGGCCGCCAACACAAGGAATTCTTCGACTCCTTGAAGGCGGTGTATGGACCGACGTTGGAACCACGGACGACGCTAATCGATGATAGTTCAGGCGTTACCTGCACATAGACCGCAGACATAATGCAGATCTGACTGTCTCTTGAACAACCGTTCAGATTGACTAGTCTACTTTGAACAGCCTGAAACAGCACGATGTGCAGGCAAGTCGGGCGGACACGTCGAAACTGGATGAGCCGCAGAGAACACCTGCTCAGCTGTGCCGACGTGATCCCGCCTGAAGTTTTGAAACCCGGCGGACCTGCGTTAGTGACTGCGCCGTACCACTTGGTGCAACGCGCATGGATTAAAGAGCTGTAGGATGCCCTTGTGCCACCCCAGTACAAGGACAATTGGTGCAAACAATGTAACACGAATTATCATGGTTGAGTTGTTGAGTTGTGTTGAGTTGTTTGGGTTGAGTTAAGTTGTGTGGGTAAGGTGATTGCCCGAATCTTGCTCAACAGCCTCATCACTCAGGTTGTAGAACGGAACGTGGCGGAAGAGCAATGTGGATTTCGTTCGGGTCGCAGCACTATAGATATGGTGTTGGCGGCTCGTCAATTGTAGGAGAATTGTACAGAACGACACCAGCCATTGTACTCGCATTTTGTTTATTTCACCAAGACATTTGATACGGTGAACCGCGAGGCATTGTGGCTGTTGTTGGGTAAGTGTGGTTGTCCGCGTATATTTGTAAGTTTAATTGAATGTCTGCACAGTGGTATGCGAGCGAGGGTGCAGCTGAGTGGAGAGACCTCGGATGACTTTGCAGTTGTCTCTGGTGTGAAGCAAGACTGTGTCTTCGCTCCTGCCCTGTTTAATATCTATCTTCATACCATGTTGTCTTGTGCTTTTGATGCAACTTGTGCTTACGGTGTTCGTGTGGAGCCCGTATTGATGATGTGTTGCTGAACATCCGTCGCTGCGGTGCGAGAACTCTACTCTGTGAGACAACTATCCGTATGTTGCTGTTTGCTGATGACCGTGCGTTGTTTGCACACAGCGCGCATGAGTTGCAGCACATGACTAGTACTCTGACCTCGACCGCCAAATGCGATCTCACCATCAACACACGCAAACGGGCTGTCTCTTTCAGCTTTTACTGGACCTGCAATCTGTAGTGATGCCGCAAATCAGCATTGGAAACCATCTCCAGCTACTGCTACCTTAGGAGTGTGATTTCTACTGACCAGCGACTACACAATGAGCTTCGTATCCCCGTCTCCAAGGCAGCGGTGGCATTCGGGAAGCTAGAGTACCGAGTGTGGAACAACCAGCAACTTACTGTTGGCACGAAGCTAATGATGTACAAATCCATGGTGTAGTTCGTTCTTCTATAAAGCAGTGAAACCTGGACTATGTACGGGCGAGATCTGCGATATCTCAAGCGGTTCCATCAACAGTGTTTGCGACCGATTTTGCGCATCGGTTGGGTCGACAGAGCTGCTGATACGAAGTGTTGCGTCCAAGTAGAATTTACGCAGTGGACTGTATGCATATACTGAGATACCTGAGGTGGTTCGGTCATGTGTGTAGTATTTATATGATCAGCTGAGTGTGGGAAAGCGGCATGCGAGTAAACCGGAGCTTCGTTACCGATACAAGATCAAAGTGAACCTAACACATTCTAATTTTGATTTCAGACGTTGGCAATCGAAGAGGGCTGACCGGCGTATATGACGCGACCTGGTCACGAAGGCCGTTGTCGAGGCCCACGAGGAAGCCCTCGTGCATGCAGAGAAGAAGCGGCAGTTGCGGAGGCGACGGACGTCGCTGAGGTGTATTCCATCGACGTCGAGCACATGAATTTGTAGCAAATGCGGTCGCGAGTGTCTGAGTCAGGCAGGCCTGGTGAGCCACGAGCGAGGCCCCTCGGGATCAATATCGAGAGGATGACATGTACTGCTGGGAAAGTAAGCAGAACCGGCGCTTCGTTGGTAGGTACGCTGCATTTGATTTAATAACCGCGTGTTTGCGTGCTGAGTAGCTATATTTCAGGTGGTAGGTTTGATATCGTGTCTCAACGCATTTTTTTACCACATGTTAACGCATACCTGAATAATCTTCGGTTAACTTGCACGCGCCGCGCAGGCTAATTGTGGTTAGGTTCGCTAGCACTCTTGCACTTATCGCGGATTTGTTGATAACCATTTTATTACATATGCTCATTAAGCATAGATTTATGCCAGCATTTCCGTATGCTTTCTTTGATATGTATTATCTTTTATTTTCATTTCAAATGATTGGCTGTTGTTTGACATCACCGGTGTGGATGCGTTGGATGTGCATGTTTTTAAGGTGCCTACTTGTCTATTACCCACTACCTCATCTATAATGACTCCAGGAGACAGTTGGTAGTTAATGGAGGGGACGGGGTACATGGTCCTCGTGGAGGTTCTATCTTCAAAGAGTGGTTCCATGCACTCAGTGCGTGGCGGACTACAGTCCGGCCACCGTCTTGTGTGCTGCTGATCCCCAAATACAGCGTGCTTGTGTTTACCTGTGAAGGAGTATGAGCCGGCTCCGTTGATGAAACTTGGCTGCCATCCACATGCCTCCTACTTATTCCTTCGGGTTTTCACAGGATAAGGAGTGTGAATCGAGCTGTGGGTGGCGCAGCACAAACCACCCGTGGTCCCGCCGTAGACGCATGCGTCCTGTGGCTGTCCTATGGCGGCCACAGTGATAGGCAAATCCAGAGCCGGATGCCGCGAAGCATTATATATATATATATATATATATATATATATATATATATATATATATATATATCACACTCTGGTGCGGAAGAATGACGATCAGCCTAAGCTGCTAACTGAAGCACTTTTAGTCATTACATTTCCCCGCAGCTGTGCTTGTTATCTCTTGTTATGCAACGATTCTGCTTAACGTCTAATAACCCACTACTTGCAAGTTATTACGCTAAGAATCTAGCTTTCTGCTCGAATTCTAGTCATCATCGTCCTCGTTGTTATCGCTGTCATCGTATTCCATTCGGATGCTCCACCTCAGCTGGTTTCTTTATTGTGCCTATTGTTGTGCCTATTGTGTCTAATTTTGATCTAGACAGTGGTGAAGTCGTGCCCACCGTTCCGAATACTCATGTGGTTCAACAGGTCAACCAACTGTGGGTCAACCTTATGTCAAGGTTCTGTTGAATGGCGTTCTGGCTGAACTCCGGGTCCAAAGAAACCCCGCATATTCGTATATCGACAACATCAGCTGACGTAGAAACGACCGATGCTGGACAGTTTGTGTCTCTAACTGTGAAAACCCATCGTCGCTGCTATCTCAGCTATCACCCAATTCTTCTAACATCCCAGTGTAACTCCCGTCGCCTCATGGACGCATGCGCCAACTACTCTGCCGTTAAGCTTGGTTCAACTTCCCTGGTGTTAACCTAACATCACTGTGGTATTCGCAATTAATCAGATGACCTCTGACCGATCACTAGCGGTCCGCACGTGACTGAGTGGGCATCGTTCTAATGAGAATACATTAGTTCCATTGATGAAATTAGACGGCCAGTGGGGAAGAACAAAAAAATCATAGGCTGCTTAAGGATGTGTCATTGTTTGAATATCATGATGCAGTAGGGGGGACTGATAGCGAATGGTGGTCTCTATTTTGTCATACCATGCTTGCAATAAGATATTATGGTGGGATGCAGCAGTGACATCTTGGACCACCCGAAAACCAGTAGACCAAAACCCAGTCGCGGAACAAGAAGAGGTGTAAGAGGTGAAAGCGGGCCGTGCGAATTCTGACTGCGTAACCACGATCAGTTTTTCATGTTTAACTCATCAATTCGATTTGTTTTGTGTCCAGTATGCTTCCACTTGGCCTGTTTAGTCGCGTAAAGGGTGTTGGACGGCATGTCCCAACTATCACGCAAAGAGAGTTGCACATCAGCCATGGCTACACAAGCCATTCCACGTTAAACGTAGGCTATCGCAAATGCTGATTGCTGATGTGCTAGCAGTGAATCCCTAATGTGTGAATAGCTTAATTTGAAGTTGGAATGAATTTATAACTTTGTGCATGAACTGCGCGTTATTGCTCGCCAACAAAGCGAGACTCCTACTATTCATATGAAGTGGATTCAGAAATTCCTGAGGCATTACCTGGTAGCCACCTAAGAAATGATGGGGATTTACGCGCAGAGACTGGAAAACAATGGGCCGGAATAGTTAAACTCGAATTTGATGTGCTGGTCAGAGCAGTACTTGTGAGTTGCCATTGTACTCAGAAGCGGTGGATCCGCAGGATCAAAAGTTTGCTGGCATTCCCAAACTAGAGGTCAGACGGAAGCGCGGGAGTACAAAGACAGCTCAGGTTTCGAATTAGGAACAGTCACTTGCGGCATATAACATCAATAGAGACAGCTTACTGGACTATACAGACCACGTTGACACCTCATGGGTGGAAAGCAAGGAACCTAATTTTAAAGCCACTTGACGCTTGTTCACGTATGATGGGAACACACTAAGGTTCAATCACGCTCTGCAGATCGGAAAACGCAAGCGTCGATTGGATTACGACACGCATTCTGTGTAGTCCGTCCGGTCTCCACCGCCGGAAGCGAAATAAGGACGCTAAAGTTTACGTTGAATGCAGGATTGACTGTCTCATCTGCTTTGTTGGCCAAACGCAATCCGCGATCGCTTCACTGGGCTGTTGTTTTGAATCACACGACCCGTGTGTTGCTCCGAGTTTTTGAGTTTGAAGTATCAAAATTCTTTGAAGGCGGAGTCCACTTCCTGTGCCAGCCATTCCCGGCAGTGTTTAGTTGCCAACTGAATTTATTGCAACTGCGATACTTGCGAACTCCCCGCAGTTAGTGAAGATAAGATGATACCGGGATGTGAAATATTCGCATGCAAGTTAAGAGACTTTCTGACATAGCATTCCCTTCGACGATTTGACAGATGTACACTTGCAGTTCACCGAAACATTGGAGAGTTCAGTACATGCTCATTGCACTTCCACTTGGGTAAGACCAAATCTTGTTGCTAGAGTAACTGTGCCTGGCTAATAATGGACTATGCCAGGATCCACATGCCGGATGATCTAGGAGGATTCTGGGCTCGTCTCATCAGTTGAAGTTCCCGTCACAATATTCGTACATGCCAAACGGTGTAGAACACGTGCTTACCAAAGTGAAAGCTGGGAATATATGACCCCTGTTGTTGATGATTATCGCATGATAAATGATACTTAATGCCGTAGAAAATCCCCAGCGCACAGTGTGGGCTATAGCTTCCGCATGAGCACCTACACCGTATTGATCGATTTTTAGTTTGTAGCTACGGGCCATTCTGTTGTTGTCGTATATTGTCACGTCCATTACATGTGCTGTGCAGGTCTTGACGACAATTGTATCCGGCTTGATGTACATTGATGCTGCTGGGATGCGGGGCTCCGGCAAGATTTGGCTGCTTTACGACGATGGGTGTTAGTTAGTTGCTTTACGATATCGTCGTGCCTCTTCAGCGAGCATCGTGGGTTACTGCATAGGGCTGCAAGATGTGGGAAAGTCTTTCGATTTGTCCGTAAGCGACCCGGCAGTGAAGATCGATTGGCGTTGGTGGTTATCGTACTCTGGAGCATCGAGATTTTGTCGAGAGCACTCCTGCTGGAAGTGGGGTTCTTTTGATCTAGACTCTGGGAAAAATGCGCTCGGAGTTTTCTATCCAGTTATGAGAAGCTGGTGTCGTAATTACCCCCGAAGCAAGGATCCGTCCACAGATTGTGGCTGTGCGTTCTTCCATGCTTCCTTCGCTTGTCAAAAACGAGTTGATTCCCCATGATCACTGGTTTCCTGGCGAGGCACTGCATGGCAGCCGCTGAAGGTGCCCGTATCGCCCAGCTGGTAAATGGGTGGGAGAGAGAAAGATGGCGTTCCAGGCGGTCCTTCCGAAGCAATGAGATTATACTAAAAAAGCACGGAACCACTGAGCCATAAGCCACAGTTGAATGGTTAAAGAAAGCGACGCCGGTGTTCTTGGGGAGTCGTAACCATTTTCGCATACTTGCCCGGACCAGCCCCTCCATCGATTTGAGGGTCTGCCGGTGCACCACCGCTATTGAGGGGCAAAGTGTATGACGCTGTAAATGATAGTTACGCCAGATATCCGTACGCTGGTAGGGCTTGAGTGGGGCTTGAGATGTTTCCTGCAGCTGTGTTTTTGAGTTGATCTAGCGAGTTTGACGGGCGGATACCCTTCCAATCAAATGGTAAGCAAAGTAGCCAGAATTCTTCGAATGGCTGGATCGTGCGGATCTGGATGACGCCACAGGGGATCTGCACAGTGTTCAAAATATGTAAATTATTTCTTTCGCTGTCGACAGTGATATCCAGTACCATGGATTACATGAGGTTAATTGATAATTTAAGATGATGTATATCCTGCTAAATTGCGCTAGGCGTTCGATCATGGATTCTTGGTAACGAGCAAATAGTACTACCTTATCTGCATAAGCGATATGATCGATTGGACCTGCTGGGGAAATCCACTATGTGTCAGATTGTGTGTGTAAGACTTCCTAAAAGGCCATGATTAAGAGCAAGTGAGTAAGTGGATCTCCCTGATGGACTCTACGTCCTGGGTGAGTCATCAGACTATTGGTGACTGAAATTCCGGAGGAGTAATGACATTTTAGACAATGTAGAGGAAAAGAGTGGGCACCGAAAGACCTGGCTGTGCGTAGCAGCGAAGCGTGCGAGATGGAACCACAGGCTTTTGAAATGTCAAGAAAAGCAATGGATAAATGGATACCGTTCAAATGTGAATATCTCAATGGCGAGTGTAATGTTGTGGGGCTTCAAAGCAGCCATGTTTACGAAGAATATCAAATTGAAAAAGATCAGCTGGGAATGCAGGAATGCTGGGAATGAATAAACTTCGTTGAGAAAGACGAGTGCAGACTGAAGTTACGGAAATTGGATGGGATTCCTCAGGGCGAGAAGTATTTGGGATTTTTGGAACAAATGCTACATGGACCACCTTCATGTGAGAAGTATAAGGGGAACAAGACAATAAGCAATTTAAAAGAGAAGTGACGAATATCGGATCCATTCGATTGATGTCCTATGGGATGATACGATTTATTCCGGGTGTAGATCCATCCATTGCTCGCAGTGCGGAACTCGTTTCCTCAATGCTTATGGCTTTACGAGCTTCCAGTTAATATCTTCACAACGGCGTGGTACCCAGTTATCAGATACTGGGGGTTGCAAGGGCAAATCATTTCAGAAGTCGTTGAAGCCCGGGATCACCTCTTCATCCAACATGAGTGCATGTTTCCAACGACTACCGAGCACTGTAGAGGCAGCGTCTTTTCTTCGCAAATGGTAAAGGCTTTGTATGTGGCCGTATTAGATCGCCATTGCTGACGACTGTTGAAGACTGTAAATTCCCGTTGTCCTCTTTGACTGGGCCGCCGTGTGTGAGGGAATATGGTTGGGCGCACCCTTTCCATGGCATCACTAAATGCTGTCCTAAAGTGCCCTGTTTGCAGGTCATTAATGAATGTTCGTAAGATAACTGCATGGTGTTCAGTTTGTGATTTGCATTGGGTCAGTTGTCTTCTGGCTTCCGCCACAAGAGATTTTAAGGCAGTCTGGTCACTTGTGATCACTGTAACTAGGTGTTAGGTACCTGAAGCGAGCTTGACATGCTTGTCGGCGCGTGTTTCATCCAAATCGACCCCTGGGGTATGGTGAGGTGGAGAAGAATGATAGTCTGGCCGTTACAGCGACGAACTGTCGCCAACCGACGTCTAGACAACATATGTTGTGTGTGCTGACATTCAGTGTAACTGTAGGGGCACTCAACTGGGAACCGCGCCACGATAGGGATAAAATCAGGCCTGTGGGGTGCAAATGGAGTGATGGGTGGATCTCTTCGGTCGGAGGGTAGTAAGAGCAATTTGGCGACTGAGTGAGAAAGATGAATGGTGAGGCGGCGTGCGTAACTGAAATAGCTGCGCAGTCATAGGGGCGTGCCCCTGCTGCGATGTTGTTTCAACTGAGATCTGGAAAAGGTTCCCTAATGCAGTCATTAGATCGGTAGGGAAATAGGATGCGGAGCTGCCTGAGCAGCTGTGGTAGACTGGGGTGTGCCATATCCGTGGCGCAGGCAAGAAGTGTCTTGTTCTCTAGCGCAGGCCAGTTGCACTAGTGGTTGAATAGCTGCTCCAGACCATCTGCGTCATAAGCATCCGGATGGACTTGACGGCGGCGTTGAGACAAACCAAGCTTGCTTTTGAACATTTTGCTACATGTTGAGCGGTTGAACTCTGTCCAATTGACAACGGCAATATCAGCCAAAAAGCCCTTTACGTTGCTGCGGTGGTAAGCTAGATGTTGACCTAAGCCCACGCTTGTGGAAAAGGAGCGCGTGCCTAAGTCGCAGTAATGTGGGAGTATGGCGTCAATCGTTAAGGCTGGTAAATTGTCCTCTTGCTGTAAATCACATGACGTGAACGGCTGTTAAGGATGTGGAACCATTGATGTCGCTGTGTTGGCATCGGCCGGGACGTTCGGCTGCTGGGTGATACATTTGAAGTATAGATACCCCAAGGGAATTATGAGATGAACGAATTGGTGTGTGAGGCGTGATAGGCGAGCGATTCAGATGGATGCGATAGACTTCGGCAGAGGCCGAGCTGTTCGAGATTGTTGAACAAGCACCAGCATACCTGCTGTCCTGGCAATTGAGAACAGGAAACGTAGGGAGACAGGCCGTGACTTGTGCCGCGGGCCGTTCATAGGCCCCAATCCGCGGATGGTTGCGTTTCTATTCTATCACAGAACAATATGAACGTCTGAAGATGTTGTGGAGGGTGTGTAATTGCACTCCAGCAAGGGGTCTGCCAAAAGACTGTGCGATGTAGAAGAGGCCTCCGTAGTGGAATTTGAGGTTCTTGCTCTCCTAGCTATCGTTGGCGTTCTCCTTGGAAAATGTTGTTGAAGGCAGAGTAACAGCTTCTTCAAAATTCTTTCCACGGAATGCAGCTCCTCAGTTAACCGCATTAACTCGGCGTCTTCTTCCTTCGATCAGAAGACGCTGCGAATGGCTCTTCTCTCTGCCATGAGGGCGCGGTGGTCTTCGGAGTGTGTCTGTTGTCGACGTATTGTCAGTCCTCTTGCTGACTTGAAAGCAGTGCCGCAGAGAGGACGATAACTAAGTGGTGGCTCGTCGACACAACGTGTGCTTCGATGTTACTGTCGAAGCAAGCACTAACCCTTGTGACCCGGTGGTTAAATGGCTAGTGGTCCTAACTAACATCCTAATGCTTCCCCCCGGGGAGGTCAAAACAGGTCGTGGTGTGTAGTGTTTTCAGCTGGGCTACAGAAAATTCAAATCTGAGACGGAGAAAACCGGATGCAGAACGATGTTATCAATGAAGGAAATGAAGTCAAATATAGGTTGCCACCAACTATTGCGTACCCCACGTTCCACAGGCGCAAAGGACCTCTTTCATGTTGATCGTCATAGGCCAATATAAGTTAAAAAATCATGCAGATATTGGCGACATCCAGGCATTTCTTGATCATTCATTTAAAACGCATAGGGGATAATGTTATTTCTGATTTCTGCAAATTGTTTGATCACATGTTTATGAGTGAATACCTATGCACTAATCGTTGTAATGGTCATTCCGAATGGCTTATCCCCTACGAGCAAACAAACGTTAGTACGTCGAGCAACGTTCAGGTAGCTTGATCAAAAGCTACATTTCGATCTGGAAGAACACACTAAGTTATCAGGCATGTGTTGTCCAGCCATCAGATGAACTATTTCTCATTACTAAAATAATGGGCACTGTCACATTTAAATATGATTCCACAAATAAAATGGCTACATTAACACTTATTCATTTGCATGCGATCATATTAATGATAGTGGCGCAGTAGTTGCTAGGAATCTAGAGAATATGGCTATCTGAAACACGCATTGCAACCACCATCCGCTCCGACGGTTTTTCGTCTGACAAAATGAAATTGTCTAGATCGGCGGTTCTCAACCTTGTTCTGCCTGTTACCCACAAAAGGGGTTGACTATAAAAATTACCCTCCCTATTTGTGGCTTACAACATCAATTTAACTATTACTTGTTGATTTCTTACATTCCATTGCGCAAAACCTGTACTACTTTTAAGCACATTGGCCATTAAATTAAAGAAGACACCCATCTTTGAGGAAATTTTATTTAGCCAAAGGTGATGTGCATTAATGAGTAGGATAATAGTACTTAGTTCTAGCAGTTTCTGATATATTAGATGTGGTTTCGGGTAATGCACATCGTAAGTTGTGCTCCAAATGCATTCGGTTGCTTCCTTTTTTGCATTGTCACCACGGTCGAAAATCCTCTTTCACATTCATAAGTTGCGGCCGATTGGTATAATATTATCAAGACTTTTCACGCTAACACCACACCTAGTCCTAATTGTCGCTGGTTGTGTTTTGAGAATCATTTTTCTGTGTATCTTCGCGAAGTCCAAGGAATGTGATTTGGCTTAAATTTCTGTATTTGGAATTATTCCTTATTACGATGAATAGGGTCTTCTCGGCGATTTGCCAAATGGAAAATATTTGCTGATTAATGTACTACTGATGACTAGTGGAGAGTTGTTTGATCTGTAAACGTCTGTTCATTTCTTCCAACGAGCACCACTTTAGTTTTCGGAACATCGAAATACCATCAACACAGGCTCTGCGTTGACAAGTCAACAATTCGCGAAAAATCGATAAACCCATTCTGAGCCGTTAAATTATTCTGCAAAATACTTGCAAGCTGAGGTTAAGCGTATTTAGTTTCCCAAAGAAATCCTCAAGGTATACCGATTTAGCAATAAACACATTGTCTGTTTTTATGGCGTGTAACCCATTCTCAGTATCCTCATGCATTTCCTTCGTTAACAGAAACCAGCTTTTTCGTGGCTCGAGCACTAGGTGCAAAGTCTTGTCCCGTGACATCCAACGCATGTGTGTGTGGAATAAGAGCGAGAGGAATTTTCTTTTGAATTCATTGCACAACTCCATGAAAATTCTCCTACTTGTCGCGCTACAGTGCATGAGATTTACAATTTTTACTACCTGAGTAAATGGGTCCAGCAAAACAGGTGAACGAATTTTCACTGCTAAACCATAACGATGTATAATGCAGTGGCTCAAAGTAGCGTTCGGAGCCACTTGTGTGGTTAATGTTTGAAATTCGGAACGAACACTCAACCTGGATGGTGCTCCGTCTGTACCGACGCAGTGCAGTGGTGCTCAGTGATTCTGAGCAAAAGTACTCTTCTTTGACAAGCAGCTCGGAAGAAGATGCAACGATGGTCGAACTATCTAACTGTAGCACGCAGAAAAGACGACTTTATTTTATGAGCACTAAGTCCACAATATTCTTGCTCATGTCCTCTGTACCAAGGATGCGAAGCTTCAACTAAGTACATCGTACGAAACTTAAAATAAAAACTACGAAGCATTAAACCCAGACTTGATGCATGGTCTGGGCAGAAGAATAAAACGAATTAACCTGTAACCGTGGTTCTATAAAGCAAATCAAATACAGTACATGACTTAAGAATAGGTTTTACAATCGTAGTGCAAGAGGGCAGAACTTGTAAAGCCTGCGGTAGCGTGCGGCAGAATTGGGTAGTGTCATCAAAGCAGAATAATATGGATGAGTTTGAAACCTCAAGGATACGTCAGTGATCGAGAGTGAAAAGAAGAAAGGCTCATCATGATAAGCGGTTGTAACACTCAGAGTGAAAGCTATGTAAAATGGGCAGAACAATTAGGGAACGGGGATATCTTGTACTCAAGTAAGCAATCCAGGCTGGGGAATAAAGCAAAGTTCCTTTTGGACTTGATATCCTCCATGCGACTTTGGATGTTGCTGTTATAGAGCGATATCATACTTAACTTTGCCGCATGCTGCTGCCCAAGAACGAGCTTAACCATATCTAATGTGTTCGGTTTGATGAGATTATCTCCTATTGTATGACGTTTATTTCCTTCGGCGTTTCGAAGAGCAATAAGGTACGAAGCTTCAAAGCCAGCTTCATTTGGCCGAAAAATGCTGCTCGGTGTACCCTTACACGAACTTTCTAGTGCAACTTCTTTACGTGTGAATACTGTAATATATTTTCTTCGAACTGCGAACGACTTCATCCAATGTGGACCGACTTTTTCCATAGGACATACTTCCCGAAAAATTTTTTCCAACTAAGTATGTCCTATACCTCCGCAAGTTTACGCAAGTGACAACATTTTATGCATTTGCAAATAAACTCATTCTTATCGACATTAGCAAGTACAGATTTAATTCAGTCACCTGCTCTTGTTTCCCGTCAAAATCAACCGTGGACGAATGTCATCAACTCAATACCTAATGAGTACTGGCCTCCAATCTCCTCTACCTGCCTTGGTTGTGTCACCCCAAATGCAATATTTATGTGCACTTGGTAACGCTTTCCGTTCTCCCGATTAAAGGCTTCTCCTGTCCCTATTATGTGTGATCCCTGATCAAACATGGTCAACGGTCTTTGGCTTCTCATTTGTTTTGACCATCCATTCCAATCCCTACCTGAATGACAACTCACCCCAACGCTCTGTAACGATACTTCCTGAACGCTAATGGCTTGTCTTGTCCTTTCCACCTCGTAAACATTCGCTCGATGCTTTAACGACTCGGCTGACCTACACCCATCTTGGTGTTATCTCAGCTCTGTAATTCGACCTGGTGAACGACTGCCTGGTTCAAAAGAACAACGATCGACGAGCAAGCCGATAAAGGCTCCGTCTATCTGCGCTGCTTCCTAGGCTTGTATTCGTATTTTAAGTAATACAATTTATTACCGAAAATTCTAATTTACCGACTAATCACAGATGTTTGGTCAATGATTGCCAATCAATAATGGTTAGATAGATAGTCCATTGTTTTGTTACAGGTGATTGTGTTGTTAATGTTGTTTGACAACTGGTTGGTGACCCAGTCCTCTCTAATTATATTTACCCCCCGTAAAATCTCATGTTACTCCCTTGGGGGTAATTACCCTCAGTTTGAGAACCACTGGTCTAGATGCTACATCTGCTTGGAAAAAATACGCAGAGCCGCTGTGTTCAGGAAATCAGACAGCATGTGTGCAGATCAATATCTCAATATCAGACCAGACCAGATGATCGGCTGAGGGAAAATTCACTCCGTTTTCTCTGCAGCTCATGATCGATGCACGTTAGAAGTTGGAATAAGCTAATACTTTTAGGAGCAATCCACTGGACCTTCAAACGGTATCATTGCTCGATCCGTGGAGTTCCACTTCGCCGGCTTTCTCACTGGGATTGCTAGTGTGGAAGGCAGCAACCTCGATGCACATCGAGGATGTTTGCTCCAATTGAACAGCACTTACCAAGTTCCCATTGTGCAGCATCAGGATCTTAGTATTTCAACACCGTTAAACCTGGCGAGTGATTTTCAACGCTCAAGCATGGGATGCTCTAATGACTGTAATTGCAGCAACCCAACAGATGAGCCGACCATTTTCCGCCCCACATTACACTGATCGAGGATCGATTCTACCTTCCGTACTGTCATGCACCCAGCTCTCCTCCATGGTCGCTGTCCTTCAGCGCCAAGCTACGAATATCGATACAGTGTTGGCGGTGACGATCCAAGAAAGTTTATCCACGCTTATAATAGTGAACTCATAATTACATTTGCTCATCCGTGTTAACGAGCACGAAACCGTGTGGTGAATTTAGCTGATACGCGATCGATCCCTTTTTGCTTGCGCATTACTATGGAAGTATTGAAAAGAATTAGCAAGTATGGCCTAATGACTTCTACTCTCGATATATACCCTTAATTACCGTGGTTGTTGCGTACATTTGCCCCTCTTATACAATGCTTCGTTGTTAGTCCATAAAAACGAAAAGCTTGCATTTTCAAAGTTTGCATCCTATATTTTGTCCGACAACATTATCACCACCAGTAATAGCAGCGTGTTTCCATACTGACAGCCGGGGGCATACTCATATTGATCAAAATTTTAATGGGTAGAGAGCAAGCTTACCATCACACCTCGTTCGAGCTACTGTCAACGCATAGAAAGCCTGCATTTATTCCTACGTGGGCTACATATACAATGGATATCACGCTTCCGCTTGTTTGACCACAGTTGAAAGATTGGTGAATTCCGGTGAGCCTTCCTTGCTGGACGGATTTGCAAAACTTGCTAACGAGAAGTTACATTTGAAGCTGAGAACAGAAACCTGAGTGTTAAAGGAGGTACAGAAGAAACTCCCAGATGAGATAGCATGCTATCGTGTGTAGTTGTCTGGTTTACGCCAAAACTCATGAGTATGAATTGGTGAGGAATTTATGCTAACTTGGAACGTCTGTTACGAAAAAGACAAACGACTGTGGTTCCTTGGTGGGATATGCCAGAAGTAGCTGCGTCTGTTGGAAAGGTTGACAAGTCCTCTTGCCGTCCGGAGTATCGGCTGATGCAATACGTGCTGTGGAATGCGGACTGCACTTCGTGGCAGCGATGGACTTGCACCTACCGTGCATTGATGGCAAGCAGGTTCCTATCAAATTCCCACCATTGATGGGCGCGTTGCAGCACTGTAAGGCCGAATGCCGGCCAGTCATGGAAAACTGTTTTTCCGCATTCCTTCTAGCCCAGTTCCATTGGTTCTATCAAAAGTGTGTTTATTCGGTAGCGTGAAGATGTGGGTGGCGCAGTACATGCCACCCACCGCGAGAGATTGTGCATCATGGATCAGCCCGTCGGCTCAGTTACATGTAATACTGGAACCGGATACCATAAGTTGTACATTTTGAGTTCCATAATTTTATATTCACATTTTGATAAAAGCACTCACCTCCTTTACAGTGTAAAAGAGTGAACCACTCCACATATACATTTGCTTCGGTGATGAGCTTCGGTTGCAGTGTACTTAGCAAGGCGTCACATATTTCCATGTGCGCGCTTGCTGGGCATTGTGCGAAATTCCGAAGAGCCAGAATAAGAACCGTGAGGTAGTAATAAGCTCAAGCGGATAATTGTGTAAGATTCAACGTAGTCGTCTTAATTCAGCTCATTCGTATGGTTTAAAACAAGTTGTTACCCTTATAATTCCAAACAGGAAAATCAGAAGATGTAGATTGTGAGATGACGTCCCCATTTTGCATTCTTATCCATCACAAATACAAGCAACAACAATAGGTAAATGAACAACCAACAATGTCAAAGACATCATATGTAGCTCCGGATTTGCGCTACCAGGATAGGCCTAAAGTCACGGGCAACAGTTTTTGAATACATAGCGGCGGTCGCTCGCGATCGATAATGATGGCCTCCAATAGCCTAAGCATGTGAGGCCGCCGACCGCGCAGTAGGACAGTGAAGGTCTCATTAGGATTGACTCGGTGACCGGTGGTAAGCAAGTGCGTTGTGACTGCCGAGGCAGCTCGGTTTCCCGATTCAACCGATTCCGTCGTTACAGACGCCATTTGGCTGCACAACCACTTGGGGATGTGTTCATTGACTCTGACACGTAAACTTGGGTTATTATGTCTGCAGTTACAGGTGAATTTATATAGACAGTGGAACGTCGGTGTCTTAGTCGAACGCCTAAGCATAGGTCTTGTCGAACAGCCGCAGTTCCGCCGCATTATACGCTCTTTTCAGTAAAACCCTGAGGCGGATCAGAGCTTTAGACCTTCATAACGTCGTCTCCTTTGAAAGGTAGCTCGATAGTGATCGGCTTCTTCGGAACTGTTGGCACACGTTCTCGATTTGTTGCTTCAGCGACACGCTTAATGAACAGCAACGGGTAACCGTTGGACTGTAGCGCATTGAAAAGTAAATCCCTTTCTGCCTCTATGGTATCAGGTGTTCAGATCATTTGCGCCCGATAAGAATGCACGAAATGGCGACGTCATCTCACAATCTACGTCTTCTGATATTCCTGTTTCATTTTTATGCATTATTCCACCAGCTTCCAACTTATTATTCGGTAGCATTAGAAAGCTGACTGTCGTACCTCAATAAGGTTTGAATGTATGACTCGGCACAGTTGTACAGTGTGATCGCAATGAGCTTTAAATCAGTGTTTAAATTGGGTAAGCGAATGACCTCAATATTAGCGCACCAGGAGTTCTGTGTTATCAGCCAGGTTGTTAGACGTGAGAAGGTAATTTCCAGAGCCATGGTGCTACCTCCATGAGTTGTAAGCAAACACCTAAGCACTATGCTCTCTTATTAGAATTAACGGTTTTCGGAGTTATTATCCGCGTCAGTTTCCGAAGTGGACGGTTCCGGTGTTGCAATCCCCAACCGCTGCATTCTAGGACAACTTTTGTCCCTGCTTTGAATAGCCATGTAGAGATAGTCTAAGCAGGGAGTGGAGCCTGATCTACAGTGATGGACGGTTGGTGTCATGACCACTATGCCAGTGAGCTCCGGTCGAAGAAATGGGAGTAGTTATACCTGGTGTGTATTAATTAGTTTGGTTCAAGCGGAATATGTTCTACAATGACCATAGAAAATTACCCACACATCAAATCTAAATCGGACTGGAGTTAGTGGACAAAACATCAATGTTTATGACAACCATGCGGAAACCCGGACTGCTTGTATTGGTCCTGGGCGTGAGGCTTACTATCCAGCTGTTCTGATACAAGGTACACGGTTACTTGTGGGAAATTGCGAACTTACCTTCCCGAATAAGTCAATTTGTTTCGTTTCTCTGCGCATTTCACTTTGGTCTGTGTGAAATTCTGTTTTTCCATGCCAGTTACAAGATTTGGTCTGAATCAGTGGCGCCAACTCGAGGTCATTCTCAGACAGCGTAATTTTCCTCGGAGCAGGCCGTTCGAGACCCAACAACACCCCCATGTTGAAATAGTTAAACCGGTAATTTTATAGGTCTTCCTTCGGTGATCGACCTCCAAGGGTTGCACGCATCTTCTCATCCGTTGTGGCCTTAGTCGGTGTTTAATTTCAGTTCGTTCCACGAGTTGCGTAGCCTGTCCGGTCGAGGTGCTTGGGTGCAAAGTGCATAACAATTCATTGAAAGCAACTCCTTTGGGGTCGCGAGTCTCTGGGATCCTTGTAAACCGCAGTCGCAGTTGGTTGGCATGACAAACCCATACTTGCCTACCAACGCGAAAATCGTACATTACTTTGACACTTCGTCCCACGACTTGACCTGGTATCCACCTTATTCGACGCGATCGATGAGAGGCAGCAAACACTGCGTTTCCAACTCTGCAATTTCTGCGCCCAGCTCCGTACCGTCTGTTGTACTGGGCTTCTATATCCGAATTCGTACGACGTAACGATGGGCGTTTTGGAGCCATCATATCTAGGGTGGTTCTCAGTCTTCAACCCATGAGGGCTTCAGCGTGTGACTTCCCATCTGATGCAATGGGATTCGGTGTTACTCGATAATTTAACAAGAGTCTTTCCAATCTTTCATCCAGCGTTCCCTCGCCCTTCGATTTTAACAACGCACATTTTAGGGTGTCGACATACCTTTCTGTTTGCCCATTTGATTGGGGATGATACGGTGCGGTCCTCATGTGTTGGATTCCACTGTGTGCGCAAAACTCAGCGAATTGATAGGATGTGAACTGGGATCCGTTATCCGATACGATTGTTTCCGGAAGATCGTACTGACTGAAAACACGCTTCAGCGCAAGGATCATGCTGTTTGCGGATGTGTTTCGCATCACAATAACTTCAGGCCACTTACTGTATGAGTCAACAAGTATGAGAAAGTAAGTCCCTTCAACTGGTCCTACAAAATCTACATGTATCCACGACCAGATTGATTCGGGAGTTGGTCAAGGTTGCAATGTTGTCCGCACCGGTAACTTAGAATCACTGTGGCATTTAGAACAGGATCGTCCAATGTCTTCTAGTTGACTATCCATCATGGGCCAAAACACGGAACTGCGGGCAAGTGCTTTCATGCGGGCGATTCCTGGGTGGCCCTTATGCAACCGCCTCAGCACACGTTGCCTGAGTACTTCGGGAATAACAAAACGATCCGCGAAAAACAGACAGGCATCCACTTCGGACAAAGCGTCGCTTCGCGTGAAAAACTGTACAAGAGATTCGTCAGGGCATTGCTTTGGCTAGCCTTGTCTCGTATAAGCAATGCGGCTTGGTTTCTGGCTTGCTGAACCATTCTTGCTTTTACTGGTAAGGTACTCATGGCATCGCGCATCATGTGGCTGGTATCCGTGTCGGTTGTGATTGAAGCAATAACTGCATCCTCAGGCTCAAGTCGACTAGTATCGATTAATCTGGACAGGGCGTCCGCTTGCCAAATAGTTAGCTGACGATACCTCATGTTGAAATCGTATCCCAAGAGCAAGGTGGCCCATCTGCGAAGTCGACTGACCGTGTACGCCAGAATACCTTTTTTGGATCCAAAGATAGCGAGTAAGGGTTTGTGGTCCGTCACAAATGTAAAACGCCGACGGTAAATCATTTTGTGGAATTTCTGAGCAGCAAAGACAATAGCTAGAGCTACTTTCTCGATTTGTCTGTGGTTCTTCTCAGAGGTGGTCAGGGCTCTTGTCGCATGCGCCACAGCCTTTGCTGAACCGTCTGGAAAGCGGTGTGAAATGACTGCACGAATTTCGTAGCTCGAAGCGTCCGCAGCCAAGATGATATCCAGATTCGGTTGGTAAGGAGTAAGCAATAGGTCTGATTTCAGCAGTGATTTCAATTTCTCGAATGCCTGTTGACACTGCATGGAACATTTCCATTCGACATTTTTCATCAGCAGATGATTCAGGGTTTGGCGTAGACGATGCATGGCTGGCAGAAACTTGCTATAGTGACTCACTATTCCGAAGAACGATCTCAGAGTTGTGACATCCGTTGGTGTAGGCGGTCGATCTATTACCTCAATCTTCACGGGGTTGGTATGTCAGCCTCGTTCATTAATCAAGAATCCCAAGAACTTAATGGATTACAAGAAGAATTTGCATTTGTCTGCGCGTAAATGGACTTCATAATCTTTGATTCGCATCATCGCGTCATCCAGTCGTGGAAATAGTTCGTCATGTGTGGTGCCCATTATGATGATGTCATCCAGGTAGGCTGCAGCTCCACTTACCCCAGTAAACATGCAATCCATGACTTGCTGAAAAATTGCGGGTGTGGTTTTAACTCCAAATGGCAGACGATTGTATTGGTACAGACCAAGATGAGAGTTGATCATGAGAAACTTTCTGTTTTCAGGTTCAACTTCTAGTTGTAAATAGGCATCCGCCAGATCCAAGGTCGCAAAATATTTACCACGATTCAGCTTCGCGAACAGGTCGTCAGGAAGTGGAAGTGTATACTGATGGGGTTGCAGTGCATCATTCAGACCAGTTGAAAAATCTGCACGCAAGCGAATAGAACCGTTCGATTTCTTATTCACGACGATTGGGGCAGCGCATCCATGGTGGGAAATTTATTGGCTGAATCACGCCGATTTTCTGCAATCGGTGAAGGTCATGTTCAGCAATTGCTTGTGATGCGTACGGGACCGGGCGCCTAGGTCGAAACACTGGTGTAGCACCAGGTAACAGAGTAAGCTTTGCCTGCATCTTGCTACAACGTCCAAATTCAGGTTGGAAAACACAAGTATACTTCGCATGAAACTGTTCAGTAATGGTTTGACTTAGAATAGGTGGTATGGCTATATGATGCACCATGACGTTCGTTTCAGAACACGCATTATTCAGTAATACATTGATCAAATTCAATCTATCAATCCAGTCAATGCCACGAAGATTAATGTTGACACAAGAAACAAAGTAGACGGTTCCACGGAGGCTCAGATCTTTGAATTTAATGTCACATGTGAACTCACTATCTAACCTCAGTGGTTCGCCGGATGCATTTTGGGCAGTCAGATTGGTGCGCCTCAGTGGAGGTTTGCCAAGTCTCGTCCATAATGATCGAGAAATGATGGTAATGTCTGATGCCGTATCTGTTTGCAAGGATATAGGAACATCGTTTATTTTGACGGGGTGGTACTTTCGTTTGCCCGCAAATTCTGTGCGACAGGTCGCGAGAACTACTTTTGTCTTTGCTTCCTGAAACAATGTCTTTTTGTACTTAGAGTTCTTGTACAAGTTTGGGGTAGACATAGACCTGGAATCGTACGTTTTGCGACAGTGTGATTCTTTACGACCCAGACGTTTGCACTTCTGACAGAGATGCTTCTTGTAAGTACAGAATCGTACAAAATGCCATTCACCACAGTTCCAGCATGAGGTCGGGGGTTTCTGGTTGGGTACTCTATGGCTCACATTTTTACCTTGACCAGCCGTGCGGTAATTCTGTGGTTCATTCCTGAGGTCAGCATTTTCAATCATTTTGGTATCATGCTTTAAGTTAGTCAGTCGCTGGCATTCAGCAGCAATGTCCTGTATTGTCAAATGGGGTTCCTGCTCTTACTTGTGTAGGATGCGTGTGCGTACATCAGCATCGGCATGAGACTGAAGACTGCAAACAAATATGTGACTTTTGAACTGATCAGGTGTCATCGTATTGAGTTTAAAACGTTCACCCACTCGGTTCACAACTCCAGCATGTGTTATAAAATCAGGGCTATCACGTTTGAGCAATTTTAAACAATGATAACGAATGCTGAACAAAGTCACTTGCTCACCGAAAATGGACCTCAGAGTTTGCACAGTCTCATCGAAGCGCAAATACATTGGCTTCTTTGGCAACACAAAATTGGTATAGCGTTCAGGCCCAACTGCACCATGTTTACGCAGCAACAACCGAACTTTCCATGCATCATCTTGCGTCGCCAACTCAGACCGGAAAATATCTTCATATTTCTTGAACCAGGAATCAAAACTTACTCCGTTTAATTCATCAAAAACGAACACTGTGATGGCTGTCGTGACCGCGTCTACTGAAGATTGCGTGCCATCAGCTTGGGGCTCAGATTGAACGTTCAGCTTCTGCGCAAATAACTCGAACAATTGCCTCTGGGATTTATCGAACTGGACCTGCTGTTGGTGGAGAAGCTACCGAATCGTCTCAAATGAAATGAAAATTATTGTGCAACACCTCCGTCGCCAGAATTTGTTGTGTCCTCAGAGGTTCAACTTAGCAGCTTCTTTGATTGTGAACAGCTAGTCAAAAAACAACCCACCGGACGAGTAGTATGCTGGCGAAAACAGAACAGGCCGATGTGAGAAGAAAACACACCGATACAGTTCGGATCACGGATGTGTACATGTGTGATATTATAGGTGAGTGCCGTGAAAAAAGCGATAGGAACAGATGTTCTACAACACGGAAAAACACTAGTTTGCTTGTAACAGACTGTTCTGATACAAGGTACACGGTTACTTGTGGGAAATTGCGAACTTACCTTCCCGAATAAGTCAATTTGTTTCGTTTCTCTGCGCATTTCACTTTGGTCTGTGTGAAATTCTGTTTTTCCATGCCAGTTACAAGATTTGGTCTGAATCAGTGGCGCCAACTCGAGGTCATTCTCAGACAGCGTAATTTTCCTCGGAGCAGTCCGTTCGAGACCTAACATCAGCTCAGCAAGGCGCTTAACATTCGTCTACCAGGCTAAGGTTGCCAAGTTCGACCGAGCAACCAAGGCTTAAAATGCGGAACAAGTTATGGAGTAGGGTGGCTAGGGCTTGCACGATAACGGGGAATCCGATTCACATTAGGTAGGTCGTTGGTTGAGGCAGAATTTTCCAAGCACTATATTTGGGTGGTGATTCAGTGCAAAGAAAAAACGAACTGCAGTCGCGTGTGACACGTGACCTATTAGTTACACAACTGCCTTATACTCACCTTCGCGTGTGAGCAAGTGTTCACGCTGGGATTCATCACCGTTATGAATTCTCAGTCACCTCTGACCGAATCAGAGTCGAACGAGGCTCATCAGCCCTGTGACTTCCGCTACCGCGGGAGAAGACTTGAAGCCCAGTGCAGAGTGAAGCCTCTGGAACACTAGGAGAAATAATCAGTCAAGTCGGTGAGCGAAAGTGAGAACACTCTTGCACCTCCGAGATCGTTGCTGTTATGCAGATGACCGGAGTACAACTATTGTATCGGATCAGCTACTTACGATTCCGCTTTGTCTATATTCACTGGCCACCATTCGAACACAATGCGGCCAACTGTGTATCCGCTGAGTTATTCAGATACAGTAAAACCTCCAAAGTTGACCAGCTCTATATGTTGACCATTGTGGTCCCTTGTGTTGTTCACTTACGTAGGTTTTACTGTAGTTCGGATGGATTTCCGTACAGTGTGTCATGTGCGGCATTGATATACACAGCAACAATAGTTGGACTGTGATGTATAATGTCCTTCTACCTGCACATGTCCGCTACCAGCATCCCCAAGACACATCAGCGTATTTTATTTGGGCTGATTATCCTAACACCGCGGTTACGCCGGAGTGGGACGACTATAAATTTTTCACCTCGGAAGTCTTGACGCAAGTTACATAAGAACCGTCAAATATGAACAATGAACCGTATGCTCAACCGCGTGCATTCCAAAGGTAGTTCATTTGTGGAAACCTCTTTTTAGTTAAAGTAGTGGTGGACTTGGATGCACCTAATTCTGGAGATATCTAGGATAGGGCAAAACATCCCATCCACAGTGATGTTCTAGAATCAGGTTGGATTTTTCAACCCGGAGTCGAATCGGTGGTTATCTCAATATAAGTTTCGAATCACCAGTCATGAAATACACACAGTGAATGGAATGATGCACGAGGAATGACGTCTCAGCACAGCTTTGGAGCTGACGAACAGAGTGTCACAAGGACCTACGATTTGTAGGGGTCCAGTGGCCCGACACTTTAAACAAAAGGAATTAGCGGATCTTTTTGTGCGGAGATGATGTGTATAGATTAGAGACTACCAAATGATAAATACAGAGATGAAAATTCAAGTATATACTTGGCATGCATTCAACTTTGTGCGCAAAGCGGGTGATTCAACTCGACTGCATCGAGTGTTGTACGATGTACTGGAATCGAGCAGCAAGCTTCGAGCTAGAAATGGATACATCGGGCCGAATAAATAACGCGTTAGCTTACTTAAGACTGCTGCAGCAACATTGTAGTTCAAAGAAGCACTTCCTATTCGTGTATCGATCAAAACAGCTGATATAATGAGGTCGCCAACACTGGGTAGCATGTGCCTATCAGTGCTATAGTAGTGGCAGAGAAGGCAAGAATCACAGGCGGAACAGACAAGCAGCGAAAACTAAGGAAGATGAAGTGCAAAGAGGACACTGGTGACGAAAGTCGACAAAGCCGATCGAGGCCTACGGGACAAGCTGGGAATGGACAACAAACGACAAACTATGTCAGACCCATGCCGAGAAGAGAGGGGGACGTAATGACCGACACCTTAAATTTCCGGACAAGCACGCTTTTGACCGCGCCTCCAGAAATAACCACGAGGAGAGCGACACAGTCCTGATTAAGCAAGTCCAGGGCATTAGAACGAATCCAACCAGGTCAGGATACGATGTGCGGAAGCGAGGATACGAGGGCAAATCGGCGAGCAGCGGCTCCATTCATCGGCTAAAGTCGGAGCATGTATGTGACATCGAGCGAAAGGACAATGTGTGATGCGTGATGCTCGGGAAATGTCCTCTATAGGTGCGTGCGTGCCTGCTAGCCTGTGAACGCGTTGTGCGTTGGCAATAAAGACTGTGTGACCCTACCGCTCGTTCTCACTATACCATGATATCTACGCACTGCTCCCGCCGTATTAATTATTCATCCCACACCTAATTACTGCTACAGGAGCTGAGATTTATGGAATCCTACGCAAGTTAGTCTTTAACAATGCTTGGCCTGACCTCTTCGGCGCCACCCTGATGCACCTTGGTATTCGCACCCTCGCAATTCACCGGATGAATTCTGTCCGATCAGGGGCTGCCCGCACCTTCGAAATTGAGCATCAATCCAATGCCTTTCTTTTAGTTTTATCGATAGAGCTACATGCTTAATAAAGGATGACGAACAACAAATTATTTCAGGCTGCTTCTCGGATGCGCCGTAGTTTGAACTTAGAGCTGGAACATTGCAACTTCGAGTAACGTGCAGTCTGTTGTGCACTTTCCAGAGTTGGCTATTGAATGAAGCTATGCTGATTTGAGCTACCTAACTGCATACAGAAAGGAAGGATATCCCTAGAATGACAAGTTGGATCTTAAACTAGTTTTGAAGTGACCCAGTGGATTCGGACTAGCTAGTCACTATCAGACTGTCGTACCTGAAGCCTAAGCATTCGCGAAATGGCCAGAAGGCTTTGGTACGGATTTGCTTGTATTAAACCTTCAGTTTCGTGGTCAAACAAAGCACGTGAAGCACGAAGTTGGCGCGCCTCCTTATGTAAAGCTCCTGTGGGGCGAATATTTGAATGACCTGTCCAAGCTAACACGGAACGGGAACTAATCCTCAAACGACACCTACAATGATGAAAATGAACTATGATATATTACAGGTAAAAAGCCATTGCTTTACAAGTCCCGTAGGATGGTTGAAGTGAAAGTAAACATGAGTGTAAATCGTCAGTTTAAGCGTCTAGTGAATTCAAGTGCCCCTTATTCATAGAGACGTTGTAGAATGTGTACTGAATTGTTACTGTAGAGTAATATGGGAAGTAATATGGGTAAGGCATGACTTAAGAACAAGAGAAACGACCAACGCTTACTAGTGCGCCGCTTTCTTGGACTGGGGTAAATTGATGAATGCAGTTGTAATATATCCGAAACTATATTCCACAACAGCAGTGTATAAATGGTGAAGCACAGAAGCTGAGAATGAGCACCGTCTTTTGTGTTTGTTTGACGTGGACATTGATTATATGGCGTAGTGTAGGTGGAAAAGCGAATCATCCAGATGTCTTTTGAATACCGATAGCGTTGGGGAAGAAACAACGTATGTGGAAAGAGCGTTCCAGTGTTCGTATTCACGAAGGGAAAAGAAATCCCGGCGGCATTCCAACCGGCTGTATTGTGTGGCCAGCTTTAGCTGGTGTCCTCTGAGTGTTGTATTGCTATTCAACTTTGGTAGGTGACGACAAGAATGGTTTGGATTCCTCAGAATCACATAAGTTATTATCAAGTCGCCACGCAGGCGTCGATATTGTCCACTGTAGACCCCGAGAGATTTCAGCCTCAATCGGTAAGGGAGATG
>OX104064.1:16780399-16802872 GCA_944474145.2 Dicrocoelium dendriticum
GTACCCTCATCATCATCATCATTACACGTTAGCTGGAGGTGGAAAACACCTCAGCTATTGTGCCGCAATACAAAATAAAAGAAAAGGAAAACAGTGACAAACAGTGGCAAGCCCGCTGAGTCCCCAGTAACGGATGGACATCGTTCCGGAGAGCTAACAGCTGGCTGCCGTAAAAAGAGAATCATATTATGCCTAACAGGTGAGATCGTGATTGGAGGGGATACTAAACAGGAGGGGATGGGCAAAGGAAATCACAACACAAACGCCATTGGTGCCGGCTCCGAGCCATATCAGCAAGTGTGTCCAACCAAACGTGTTCACCGTCCTTAGGACCCCAGCCAGGCAGTCGGGATGCACCAACCGACGCCAACTTCGAAGTGAGGGTTTTCATTTCTCTCGACCAAGTCATCACTTGGCCTCCCCTCCTCTTCTTCCAACCGCACCCACAACGCGCAAACAATGCACGTCGCGGGAGTCGGTGTGCTGGCATGCGCAACACGTGGCCCAGCCATCGGAGCCTGGTGCGTGATATAATGGTGCTGAGCGGTTCACTCGCTCTTCCTGCACCAAATACACGACGTCGAACACGCTCATTGCTCACGCGGTGTTCCCACCAGACATGAGCTAAGCTGCGAAGGCAGCGATGATCGAATGTGACGAGTCTCTTCATGTCAGTCGACCTGATGGGCCAGGTTTCACAACCATATAAGAGAGTAGAACGGACGGCTGCGTTGTAAACTCTGCCTTTCAGGGCGAGAGTAATGTCGCGTCTGCGCCACAGGTGGCGGAGATTGGCAAAAGCACCTCGAGCTTTTGTTATACGGTTCGTAACCTCATCTTCAATCCCACGGGTGCTAATATAGCTGCCCAGGTACTTGAATTCCTGAACGACTTCTAGCAGATCACCACCAAGCGTTAGCGCAGGGTTGGGTCCCTGCCAATCTTGGAGAGGTACTTTGCATTTCGATGGAGCAAAGCATAGCCCAAAACGATTGACAGCCAGTGCTAATCGGTCCAGTGCTCTTTGGCATGTTTGGACGCTGTCACAGATTAGGGCAATATCGTCCGCATACTCCAAGTCAAGAAGTCGCTCACCAGGAAGTAGCTCCACACCATCTAGGTCGTGTCCAGCGAACGCTGTTTCTATGACCTCATCAATAGCGAAGTTGAAGAGGAAAGGTGACAGCGGGCATCCTTGTCTCACGCCGCTGGTGATACTGAAGGGTGGCGAGAGTTTGCCATTAACCCTCACCCTGCCCGAACTATGCGCGTACAGCGCTTTGATAATGTTTACATATTTATCAGGCACACCTTTCCTCAGCAGACAGTCCCAAAGGGCACATCGATCGACCGAATCGAAGGCACCTTTTATGTCAAGAAACACGACAACGGTGGGTCGCCAATAAACATGGCGGTGCTCCAACACTTGATGCAATGTGAAGATGTGGTCGATGCAGCCCCGACCTCGACGAAATCCGGCTTGCTCTTCACGAATCTGGCTTTCACGAGTGCCAGTCAGTCTGTGGAGAATGACAGAGGCAAGCAATTTAGAGGCAATCGAAATCAGACTGATCCCTCTATGATTGCCGCATTCCAAACGAGAGCCTCCCTTGAAAATTGGGACAATGACGGAGCGGTTCCAGTCTGTCGAGACTGTCTCCTGCTCCCAAAGTTTTACTAGCAACTCGTGTAGATCATCTACTAGAGCAGGTCCCACGAATTTGAAGAGGGCTGGGGGAATTCGATTTGCTCCTGAGGCTTTATGCAATTTAAATAGCCGGATCTCACGTTCGACCTCTGCGCGTGAGGGCGGATCCGAGGAGACGGCCCAAGGAGAAGGGCGCTCAATGCCCGAAGAAGAAAGCGATAACTCAGGTTTGTTAAATTGCCTTGCAAAGTGTTCGGCCCAACGCTCCAAGCGTTTTGACAAGCTGTGGATCGGCTGCCCCCTCTCGTCGCGTATGGTCTCGCTAACACCAGGTCTCCTGCTGCCTGTTTCCCGTATCAGACGGAATAACTTACGATGATTACCCACGGCAGCGGCTGTTTCCATCTCAGAGGCACGATGAGACCACCAGGTTTCGCGGTCCTTCCTAAGGCTAGCACTTAGTTTTGCCCTGAGACTTTTGCGAGCCTCATTGTATTCGCTTCCAGCCGGAATACGTCGGCGAGCATCCATAAGTTCCATAGACTGTGTAGAGACCCAATGTCCGGTTTGGCAATTTGCTTTGCCACATGAAGACATGCCTGCTGACAGTAACGTTTGACGAATATGCGACCAGTGATCTTCAACGGTGTTTAGTGGGCGCTTACTCAGCCCAGATGTCAGCGCACTATGGTATACATTCAGAACATCTGGCTTCGCCAGCTGGCTGGTGTCAATCCGTTCACCACGACGTTGCGGACGTCCACCGAAACGCACCAGGAGGTCGGCACAGACAAGTGCGTGGTCAGAGTCCACGCTCGTGCTCCAAATTGAGCGACAATTTTGGACACAGCCCCTCCAGCGGTAACTGATCGCGATATGATCGATTTGTGTCCATGGTTGGCCCGAGGCTGATGGCCGCCAAGTCACGCTTCTGCGGGTGCTGTGTCGGAAGTTAGTGCTCGCGAGAAAGAGGCGAGTATCTTCACACAGATGTAGCAATCGCTCACCATTATCATTACGCGAGCCTACACCATGTTGGCCACCCAGATGAAGCTCATCAGAGGACAACTTTCCGACTTGGGCGTTTAGATCACCAGCCAACACCACAGTATCCGTGCTTCTTCTGTAACGAAGGAGCTCGTGAAGTTGCTCATAGAAATCATCTTTTACCGAATCGGTGCTACAGTTTGTAGGGGCGTAAGCCGCAATGACAAACAGGCACCGTTTGTCCCCGCGCGACTTCGTAGCACGGAACGAACCAGCTAATCTAACGGCACACATCCTACTGTTTACTGGGATCCAATCAATCAGGGCAGCTTCAGCCCGGGGACTCAAAACAATGCCGACGCCAGCTTGACCGGCATTTGAAGCTGCATCATCGCCAGATAGGCGCAATGAGAATGTGCCGCCAGTGTCGCATGTAGGGGATCTCAGGGTAAGCACGGAGCTCGAACCTTGCAGGCGGGTTTCTGATAAACAGCAAATATCGATCGATAGGGTCTCTAGTGTGCGGGCAAGTGCTGCCTGTTGGCCAATCTGCAGCAAACTGCGCACGTTGAAGCATGCCAGTCTTAGCGAGACGCGAGGACTCCAAAGGGAAATGGATGAACTGACGTTGTCCGCTTGCTTGAACATGGACTTGTCAACTGGATTGGAGCGAGACCCTGCGATTGTGTGTGATTTGAAATCAGAAGACAAGCGACTAATGAAGAAAGCTGGGGGAGGGCCAAGAATTGGGGGATTGAAAATGGGGGGATATAAGTACATTTGGAGCGGGACGATAAGGATGAAGAAGCGCAAGAAGGGGTATAACAAGACGGGAAGGCCTGAGCAGTAGCATCCAAACCCCTATCCACCCTGCTCGATGCAGCAGATAGGGCGCCGTTTATTATCCTCTACGACGGCCAGAGCATCAAGAAATTGTTGTAGGAAAGGTTCATTGTATTGCGTGGGCAGAATACTGTCAGGTTGCCCAGCCCTAGACAGGAGAACGATTAGGGTTCTCAACCAAAGCCTTTGGTTCAAAAACCTTACCGCAAGGCAGCGGGTTTTGGCATTGGACTACAGAGCCCGTTTTATGAAATGAGGAGCCACCCCCATTCCAACCCCCAACCTGGAGGACCAGGAGGCTGAGTTTGTCTGGCCTCTAACCATTGACCAATCTGGTATGAGTGGCTCTGAAGGTGCAAAAGCACCACCCAGAATAGCTCAATGGATCTCTGAGGCACGCAAACCATCGCACCACGGTAAGGTCCAGCCTCATTGCGATGGAAAGGAGAGTTCAGAATCTATGTTGTAGATCTCTCACTTACCACTAGCTTAGAATGGATAATTCTACTGAATTATGTGCTCAGGGTCAGTAATGGGGCAGCGAAGTGAGAATGACCGCAGATGGTGGTGATATGGTGTAGAGATTCACCACTAACAAGATGGAATGAAGTAACTGGATGGGTACACTACAACAGGGGTAGCAAGAGGATAGAGCGACTGACGCATCGTGTATGACTTCGCTTCAGTTTTCGTTGCGCGGCGATCGGCGCTGGTTTGAGGTCAGGGGGGTCAGACGTGTGGCGTCCATATGAGTCACCCGATCCTTAGGGTAGGTATGCGACGTGCGTGCTATTGATCCAGCAGGTAAGTGGATAGGTAGCGATGCAACGTAGGACTGAGGCAAGGCAGAACGACTTGGAAAATACTGTCTATTGACGACAGTGGCTGCACAAAAGCCGGACCAAATTGACAACTATCGCTTTGCACAGCAACTAGAAGGAGTGGTAGTAAGATGCTCGGGTGACTCTCAAAAAGATCTTTAAAATAAGACCACCAGCGTTCTTGTGCGACGAGAGGAAAAATAAATTGTCCGATAAAATTCAAGCACGGTTGACTTCCAAATTGCAAAAGCACAGTGCTGCTGATCCAGGAATGACAGATCCAAAAGGTGAACAGTGGGAGGAGGAGCTCGCGGATCCCAGTCGAATGATAGTACGTAGGTCACTGTGCGAATAAATCCGAGGATTCCAGGGCGAATAACGCAGGAGGACGCTATTTTTGCGACCGCTCGGGGTAACAGCCATGATGAGTTGGAATTGGAGGTGGAGTTGGCGTTGCTTGCTGCAAACGAACCATTCAGCTCAGATAACAACGCATAGAATACATCCACATCCTGAGTTTAAATATTTAAAATAGTAGGGGAGTGAGATTTACACATCCGGATTACAAACCTTGAGCAATGAATCCGGGATTCGCCAATCTGGGGACAAATCCTACAGTTGGTGCAGGGACTGCGCGTGATCTAAGGCAGAATGATACGATGCATTTTAGTTGTGTGTAGAATCGTTCGTTCCTACCTTGACACCAGCTTCGTGCACACAGTAACCACCAGAAAATTGATGAACATCTACACGCAGTCGAAATACATGAATCGCCGAAGGTCAAACTCGGAGTTATCGTTTGTAGAACTAGAAAATATACATGGAACCGGTCAACATTAGTTGAATGGATGCATACACTCAGAGGAGTTGACAAGACTTGACGAAAATGGTTTGTGTCTTGGGAATCGGAGTGGTTTAAGTAGAAAGTGTGAGGGTATATGACGGACAGAGTAGTGCAGCAGAAATGTTGATTTTCGAAACGGAGACAATCGCATTGAAAGCTATGGGAAGCGTGCCGGAGAACTATGAAGGAAGAAAGTGTTAAAGGTTAATTGTCTGATACCGCACCCAATGTTGTGTAACTGGACTGCTGTGCCTCTGTTGATTCTTCGAAGTCATCTCAAGGAAAATGGAAGAGCCTCCAGGACGGCTCATATCATAGTTATCGAAGTAGTGATTGAGCCAGTTAACTCCATTTCGAAATACATTACTATGGCTGTCACCACCTGAAGACCAAAGCGATCGTGAAGGGTATAGTTGAGGGCGAAGTTCACATATCAACCGCTCTGGTGGCTGCAGGCGGATGTGGGAGTATAACAGAAAAAGGCCAATCGCTTCAACACTAGTGATCGGTGTGGGAGACTCTCATCCGTTGCTGACAAACACACAGTCCCCATCGGCTAGAATAAGGCATCTGGGCTCATGGGCAGTGGAGTCCTTCTTTAACTCTAGTGGACCAAAATTATTCGCTACCTTTCGCTTTCGTTCCACGGAGCTTCCTCTTCGACACATCTACCTCGGTGTCCCGAATTCAAGACATTCCACAAACCCATTCAGATTGACCACTTGTGGCGCTTCAAAAAGACATTCTGTATCACAATGAATGATGGGGCGTTGGAACTGGACCGGACACTCTCACCCCTGGTGTAGCAAACTCCAAAGCGAGCTACCGTTATTTTTATCGGACTTCTGGAGATCCATCCTCGATGGCGTTACCAGCCTGTTTGAAATGAAGTGGGCGCACTGAGCGGATTTGTGGATCGCTTGGAATTGGGACGCTGTGGAAGTTGTGTTCATGAAGAATCTCTAGCGCGTAAAAAATGAGATGGCGATGACAACAGCAGAAAACCAAGAAGTCAAAGACAGCAGTATTGGCCAATGAACGCAGTAACGCAACGTTCGTAAAAATTCTCCGATATCGCCTTGCAGGGAGAATGTTGTGGTGAAATTATTCATGATCACCGCTATTGGCTCGCTGGTCATCGCTCAGCACCGACGAATTCAACAGTATGTGGTTCCGTAATCCATTGTCCTAGGAAGACCAAATGCCCTTCCTAACAATCGAAACATCCTTTTGTGAATTATGTAGAACAGGCAGACGAAGTCCAGTGCACAGTTTTCATTTCAGATAACTTAGTGGACGACCGGTTAATGTATTTGCTAAGCGCACGACGTCTCGGTCTTGGTGCAAAAGCTTCATCAGGTAACTTTTAGCTCGCAAATTCCCTTGACCATTTTCGAACTCGAGGTCCATGTGTATACTCGATATCTTGGAATACGTTTGGAACCGACCGGGAAGGCATCATTTCAGAAGGCTTGGTGGACGACCTGTTAATATATTTTTAGAGCAAAAGATTTCGCTTTTGAAGTAAAAGCTTAAGCGAAGCTTTTAAACTCATTAAACTCGTTTATAGTAAAGGTCACGTGCTGTGCAAGGCCCTTCCGGAAGATTATATCTGCTGGAAATTTGACTTTCCTGAATGTACTTTATGTACGTCAGACTTTATTTGATCCGAAAAGGTGGACTCTTCTTAAATAATACACTTGAGGTCACCGATCTCCCAACGAGATGGGGCTGCCGTGTGAAATGTTGCATAGAACCTGAATGTTTTCCATGTGACATTCTGTTTGCCGAATTGGTGGGTGCACACTTGCATGCCACCGAAACGAGAAAAAAGGCAAATCGATGATCAGCCACATTTTCATGGGATTTGAATTGTGTGGAACCGAAGGCTGTTGCGAGAATAGGCAACGTTTCCTGAATTGGTTCCACTGGATTCATATGTGACGCTGGCAAAATACATCCGGCTGACAAGAGTAGGAATGGTTGGGAAAATGTGCGTGTTCGTGAAGCGCATCGATCATAACAGTGGCAACAACTGCATGGGATTGATTAGAACAGAGTGGCGAGTTCATTTGATGAATGCCATGCATCTGACTACCTGGCCTTGATGAATGGCCCCCTGCAAGAGACTGTGCACCTCCCTGCACCCACTGTACACTACCTGCTGACGATCATCACGGTGTACCACAAGTACCGTGTAAATCGAATGTAAACTTATTTGGGCCGAAACCAGTGTGCTTGATGTGCGTGCAGTGGATGTGTATGGATCGTAATGCGAAGTGGTCCATTCACTGATGACTGACCAACAGTCGGGAAAAGAATGAGAACACTGATGACGAATGCGGACCACCTAACATTTGGACGAATTAAACTGGAGCAAATTGTGGAAAGATCATTCATACGCCGTATCCAGGTCTCGTTGAAGTGCACCGTGGTCTTTAGTGTCGGCCGTCGCCTGCCACAGCTTGCATCAGCAAAGAACAGCAACAAAGGCAAAGTGACTAGACGTGCAAGCTCGTTAAGGGACACGAAAAGTAGCTGCGGTCCAAGCACTGATCCTTGTGGACCTCCACAATCGACGTGAATCGGACTGGACAGCGCTCTTTGAAGTCTGACTTGCAGTTACTGATGCTTCAGGAAAATCCTGATCCACCCAAGGACTGGGTTTCTAAATCCGTCTTTCGAGCTTGCGAAGCAGGATAAGGTGGTCCAGGCGGTCGAAGATTTTAGGGAAATCAAGACAATTAACCTCCGTCCCTCTCCATTTGTCGGACACTCGTCTAACTACCGTGCGCAAACAGTAGGTTGCTTGTGCAGGAACGGTGCTGGCCGAAACTGTGCTGCTCGGGTGCTATCATGTAGCTTTCCAGCTGGTCCATCAAAGCTTCAAGGGTGATTTCCTCCAACAACTTTGAGAATACAAGGAGAACCACTAAAGGATAGTTTCCCGGTTCTGAGCGACCGCCGCTTTTTAACATCGGCGTGATTATCCCATGTTTCCAAATAGTATCCACCGTTTGTTTACTCAAGCATGTTTGGATGAAATGTACTAATGGCCTTGCCAGAGTTGTTGCTATTAAGTTCAGCGCACTGGGGTGAATGGCACCGATTTCTGGAGAACTGTGGGTGCATAGTGAGAGCAGTTTCTTCAACACAGATGTTGCAGTAAAAGCGGTGTTACTTAGTGATGAGATTGAAGCTAAGGATGTAGGTATTTAAAAGTGGCGGACCTCTTGTTGGAAGCTTGGGTCATACTGCATCTGTAGAGCGTTGGCTGCTTCTTCAGCAATCTATGCCACTCCGACGGGCGTGTTACCCCTGCTAAGATAGGAGCTTTTTGTTCTTGGCACATTTACAAGGCAAATGTTGTTGATGAGTCAGTTTATCCTCACGGACAAGCATAGTACAACTATTGTGCTGGGTCACCTAGTCGCTCCAGATTTCAGATCCAGGACGAGCTCTCTAAGTTTGCCAACCTGCAGTCCTTACTGACATGCGCCACTGAATTCTGCTTCTGTTTAATGATGGTGGCTTGGTGGAACGAACGCGCCTAGTTACTGAATCAGTTGCGATAAGGTCGCTGAAGCTTCCAACAAATTGAATCCCGGTACTGTCAGAACAGCCGGTTTTCGAGAAGTCCCAGTCGGTCAGCACAAATAGAACTTTCAGAATGCTGCAGCGCGTTCTCAGTCGATAAATCGCTGTTTTTGCACTGCGACTACTTTGTAGATTGGAGTGATCATGCCGAGCTTTCACATTGTGGGAAGCTGCATCAAATTAGGACATGGCTGAAAGGGGATGGCTAACGGTTTAGATAAACACATGACGACTATTTTCAACGCCTTTGCGCAAATGTCATCAATACCAGGCGAAATGCACTCATACAAAGACATCAGGCGCTTCAGAGCATTTGTTGTGGTAATGGATTTCCCAAATGAAACTTCGATATTTTGAGCGCCTTTGTTATCGGCGCGCACCCAGGCTTGCAACGTTTCATCGGTGTCATGTGAACACGAATGACCCAGGTAACTGTGACACTGTCTGCGTCTACGCTGCCCATGTCCGACATCCGGTTCACCATGCTAGCCGTGCTATATCACTCCTACAGCATGTGACATCGAATGGCTGTCCGAGTGCTACCGAGTGCCACCGAGTGCCACCAAGTGCCACCGAGTGCCACCGAGTGCTACCGAGTGCGTGATCTTCCCAACACGTGCCACTGATTGAGGCGACTGTGTTTTGCAATCGCTGTGTGTGTGAATTCAGTGCCTACTTGATTTCTATGTTCTGTACTACTGTTGCACCCGAAGCCCTCAATAACTGATCTTGCCTACAGTTCTTTGTCTTCCCCCACTTCCGGATATTTCTCACTTGCGCGATGTTAGACGGATACCATAAGAATACTAGCTTTGATGTAGCAGTTTTTCTTGATAAATATGTCCACGACTGTACCTTTTAAAATTCATGCCAATGCCAGCGAAATCCAGTACTGGATCGACCGATCCCAACTGTGGTGCAGCATTCGAAGGGATGTCAAAAAGAAGACTAAGTCCGCATATTCCTGACTGTGGTTGGACGCGAGGTACATTCTTCATTGAATAACCTTGCTTATCCAGACGTACCGAGTATCATGTCATTTGCTGCTCTCAAAAGTTTACTATTGAAACGCTTCCCACCTGCCAATTTCGTAGCCGTTGAAAGGGCTCATTTTCATTCGTCGGTTCGTGACAGCGAAATGAACATTCGCAATTGCATTTTGTAACATCATATATACCATTTTCACTATAAACTGGACATTTTGCAAACCACATTGGACATTTTGCAAACCACATTGGACATTTTGCAAACCAAATTGGACATTTTGCAAACCACATTAGACATTTTGCAAACCAAACTGTACATTTTGCAAACCAAACTGGACATTTTGCAAAACAAATTGGACACGTTGCAATCTAAGTAGCAACTGGCCAATTTGTTGGTAAGAAACGAGCAGTAAGACTGCTGAATGATGTTCAGAATATACATTGTGATGACGCTAATACACCGGCATTGTGTAAGCAGCGGGCTACACTGTAAAACATTTGTTTGATCGTGAGCAGCGACGAAGATCTGAACTACGCTCCCCTCTCCCCATTGACATTCGCCTAGTTGGTGTGCAGTGCCCATACGCATCAACCTGTGTAGGTGTGTGACAATTGGAAAATCGGACGTCCGAATCGTAATTGTGTATCAATCATTTTGTGAGTGGATTGCGATGCGCAATCTCAATGTGCACCGTTATTCTCATTAGAGGGAACCTTTTCCGATTCGGTCAATGGGACCATGTCGGATGAAGCAGGTAGGCGGTGTCCCAGCTTCGCCCGTCTCTCTATTAGCTTTCGCAACTGCCACGTTATTGTATCAGCGTAGGCTGTAATGACCCACAGCAAAAGCAGTCTAGATCTATAGCCTATTGTTGCAACATATTCACTACTGAGGAGTGGGCCGATTACACGATGTTCAGGCCACATTGGGATCACGATAATGTAACCGAACTGCGTACGTAGTGGGTGATTGTGTAAGCCCTTCTCTTGACATGAGCGCCGTTCGCCTCGGTCGAAATCGGTGACCTATTTTCCCCTACACCACCCCCCCCCATAGGAATTCGTGTGTTTTGTCTGGGTGTGTGGACTGACCTATGCAGCGGTACCACTATTGGAGCCAAGCATACGATAATGGTTCCACTCAACACAACTTAGCTTTATTAGCTCCGTACCGCACGAAACGACCAAAATGAGTGACGAACGACAGGAGAGCTGGTGGCCGGCGCGACGGCACTGCAGGCGAACATCATTTGCGCAAACAGAAATTCTCACAAAACTTGTGCTGGTCGACGGCAAAACTACTCGGGAAGTCGCTGAAGTCGCCGGTGTTAACACGAGTACGGCAAGGAACATCATTAATGCCTACAAGCGAGCAGTCTCAAATACAGAGCGCATCTGCGGTGGAAACAATAGGGAGAAGCTGACTCCCAATGTATTGCAGCGTGTCGAAGAAGCGGTTGAACAGCACTCTGGGGACACGTTGGTGCAGCTGCAGATGCGCCTGAGAGAGAATGGGATAAACCTATCAGTATCCTCTGTCTCCCACGCCCTCAGAAGACTAAAGATGCCTATCAAAAAGTGTCATTACGAGCTCGACCGAGTCAACAGTGCCACGACAATGGCTAGCCGACAGGCGTACGCACTCGAGTTCTCGGGAAATGCACCTTCTAACACGGAGAAATGCATCTTCATTGATGAGAGTGGTTTCAACCTTCATCTGAGGCAACTCAGACTCGCTCAAGAAGAGAGACGCGCGAGAACGTCGTGTTGCCCACAGTCAGAGGTTGCATGGTAATCCCGATTGTTGCAATGAATAACCAAGGCGTCATCCATTCAAAGATCATTAACGATGGCACCTGCAATGGTGCGAAGTTCTCAGCGTTCGTCGAGGAACTGGTGGCGCGTATAAGCTGCATAATGGAGATGAACGGCGCGTGGTTGATCATTGAGCTAAGGAGGATCCTTGGTTGGTCTTATCACCTGCAATTCTTGCCGCCCTACTCGTACATGCTAAACCCGGTAGAACACGTCTTTTCAAAGGTGAAGGCGTCGGCGCGACGCCTGCTTATTAACCCCACACCTCAGCAGACGGTGTGCACGGTCATTCAGGACAGCGTTGGGATGGTAACGCAGCAGGACTGCATGAACTGCGTCCTCAATACTTTGATGAACCTGAAGAAAGCGACAGTCGGACAACCCTTCGTCAATTGATCTTTGCTATGGTTACTGCCTTATTTTTTGTTAATACACCATTTCAATTTCAAAATGTGCATTTTCAATATTAACAGTTGGCTTAGCGTGTAAGAGCAGGACGGTCACCGAGAATTCGAGAGCGTACGCCTGTCGGCTAGCCATTGTCGTGGCACTGTTGACTCGGTCGAGCTCGTAATGACACTTTTTGATAGGCATCTTTAGTCTTCTGAGGGCGTGGGAGACAGAGGATACTGATAGGTTTATCCCATTCTCTCTCAGGCGCATCTGCAGCTGCACCAACGTGTCCCCAGAGTGCTGTTCAACCGCTTCTTCGACACGCTGCAATACATTGGGAGTCAGCTTCTCCCTATTGTTTCCACCGCAGATGCGCTCTGTATTTGAGACTTCTCGCTTGTAGGCATTAATGATGTTCCTTGCCGTACTCGTGTTAACACCGGCGACTTCAGCGGCTTCCCGAGTAGTTTTGCCGTGGACCAGCACAAGTTTTGTGAGAATTTCTCTTTGAGCAAATGATGTTCGCCTGCGGTGCCGTCGCGTCGGCCACCAGCTCTCCTGTCGTTCGTCAGTCATTTTGGTCGTTTCGTGCGGTACGGAGCTAATAAAGCTAAGTTGTGTTGAGTGGAACCATTATCGTATGCTTGGCTCCAATAGTGGTACCGCTGCATAGGTCAGTCCACACACCCAGACAAAACACACGAATTCCTATGGGGGGGGGGTGGTGTAGGGGAAAATAGGTCACCGATTTTGACCGAGGCGAACGGCACTCATGTCAAGAGAAGGGCTTACACAATCACCCACTACGTACGCAGTTCGGTTACATTATCGTGATCACAATGTGGCCTGAATATCGTGTAATCGGCCCACTCCTCAGTAGTGAATATGTTGCGACAATAGGCTATAGATCTAGACTGCTTTTGCTGGGGATCATTACAGCCTACGCTGATACAATAACGTGGCAGTTGCGAAAGCTAATAGAGAGACGGGCGAAGCTGGGACACCGCCTACCTGCTTCATCCGACATGGTCCCATTGACCGAATCGGAAAAGCTTCCCTCTAATGAGAATAACGGTGCACATTGAGATTGCGCATCGCAATCCACTCACAAAATGATTGATACACAATTACGATTCGGACGTCCGATTTTCCAATTGTCACACACCTACACAGGTTGATGCGTATGGGCACTGCACACCAACTAGACGAATGTCAGTGGGGAGAGGGGAGCGTAGTTCAGATCTTCGATCGCTGCTCACGATCAAGCATTGTTTTACAGTGTAGCCCGCTGCTTACACAATGCCGGTGTATTAGCGTCATCACAATGTATATTCTGAACATCATTCAGCAGTCTTACTGCTCGTTTCTTACCAACAAATTGGCCAGTTGCTACTTAGATTGCAATGTGTCCAATTTGTTTTGCAAAATGTCCAGTTTGGTTTGCAAAATGTCCAGTTTGGTTTGCAAAATGTCCAATGTGGTTTGCAAAATGTCCAATTTGGTTTGCAAAATGTCCAGTTTGGTTTGCAAAATGTCCAATGTGGTTTGCAAAATGTCCAATGTGGTTTGAATAATGTCCAGTTTGTAGTGAAAATGAGATATATGTCGTCAAGTGCAATTTTGGAGATCCATTTCATGCACAACTTCAAGGCTGCTTGATTGCTAGCGTCAATGTTGTGAGTTATGAAAGCAATGCCTGTGAAATCCGAGTTTGTCCTACACTGAAGTTCGTGAAATTTGTGAGCAACAAGAGGACATTACTTCCACGACTACCTGGTTTGACCATATCTTATTGAATGATTCTAATTAGCAGCAGAAAAGTCCACGGAAAGTTTCGATCACAATTTCCAGACAATCCGCAAGTAAGCCGACGAAACCTATCAGGAAGTGTTACAGCAGTGGTGGGTCCCACTTCCTTGCTCAATGCTCATTTTTTAATTTTACATGTTATTCAATTGGTAAGATAGGCCACATAAGGAAAGTTTGTCGTGCCCAATTTCAAGTCACTCAGCCCTTGACCACAAAAGAATGTCTTCATGCGTGATTGTGTTCTGAGTTTACATGCGTGTGACGGTTATTTGTCCATGAAAGAATCCCTTAAGTTCCATTCCGGGAGTAGAGCTGCATTCATTAAAGATACTGGAAGTCAGCACTCAGTCATAAACCAAGAGGTTCTCACACGAGTTGATCCTGAAGCCGAAATCCTTCCAACCGATGTTGTTATACGTGGTATCACTGGCCATCTGCTTAAACTTTTAGATGAATACCACGTAAAGGTAGAAACTGAGAACAAGACAACAGCTAGCATACGATTTATCATAGCCCATCATTCTCCCTGCATTTTGGGTGTGGTAGCCATGTATCAGCTAAAGGTCCATGTGTCGTTGGTAACAGATACCGTCTCAGTAGTAACCCGGTTCGATACCGAAATACGACGTTTAATAGTGGTGTATTGAAGGCGCAAAGGAGGTATGAAGGTATAAGAAGCGAAAGTAGAGACTGATGGGGATCCAGTCTTCCTGCAACGTAGAACTTTTCGTACTCGAAGGCCGCAGCATAAGAAGATGACACGGTTTCGAGACGCCTATCATCGGGACGCCGAAATTACCCGATCAGCGGTACCATGGTTGAGTCACACCGGAAGCTGAAGAAATCAGTTCGTCATCATCACACCGGTTGCTACCCGAGTGGCGGTAGCACGGCTAAGTTACGCGAGAAGCTCATCAAATGAGACCGTCAGCATGAACCAGGTTGCTACGTGACAGGGCGCAAGCAAATTTGAAACCTGTTCAGGGCAAGTGACTTGAGTCAGCTCAAGAACTTACAACAGATAATGGATTGTGACCTATAAAATGAACGGTGTTCTGTGCTTAATACACTTCTGTCTAGCAGGTTTCGGTGTTCTGTTTTGTCCTCGGCTGGATAGGCGTGGCGGAGAGCAGAAGGAAAACAGCGTTCCAACACTTCCTTATGACATTCGAGATACGGTCTGACAGAAGATCGAGGTGATGGTTAAAGACGGTATAATGGAGCCGGTACAATTTTCTGCGTAAACTACACCCATAATTGTTGACATGAATAAAGATGGCATTCACCCAGATTTTTGGGGATTTTGGACTGACTCTAAACCCCAGCCTGCGTCGATGTAGTCCAATGAGTGAGGAGCCTGAAGTCTTTTTTAATTCCTAGGGTGGCAACTCCGTTTTGACTAAGATCAACTTGGCCAAAGCTTACCTACAAATCACACTGGCCGAAGAATCACAAATACGATTAAGAATACTCCATGGGGACTGTAGCAGTACAAGTCTCTTCCATTCGGATTGCATGTGTCTGCCTGCCTTTTTCAATTACTCATTGATGAAGTCATTCGGGGTCCCGATGTCGTTCATCTTTACCAGGCTGACGTGATAATTTTCGCAACCAATAAAGAGGAGCATGACCGACGAGTTAAACGTTTTAATGAGAAAAATGTGCGGATCAGACCTGAGGAATCTTGTTAGAGTTAAGGAATTGACGTTTCTTGGATTTCGTGTTTCATGCAATGGTTATAGACCTGACAATGACCAAATAGATCCCTTAGTGCAGAGTATGTTGCTTGAAATGTTGCGACCTTAAGATACATTATTGGACTGATGCAATACTACTCAAAATGCATACCGAAGTTTGCGACTATGGCCCAACCTTTATTCGATTTACTAATCGCTGATAACTGGCGTTGAACTTTTCAACCTGAGCGTGTGTTGGGTGCTGTAATCGACAAGATTGCAGAGCGCCCAGTTATTAGACCGTTTTACCCAACCGCCTCGACAACCGCCACAACTGACGCCCCCTGAACCTGGCATAGAAGCCGTAATAGAACAGGATGGTTCTCCTGCCATATGCGTATCACGAATTCTCAACAAAGCTGAAAGAGGTTATTTTCAAACTCTGAAAGAGGCTTTGACGGTATACTTGGCTGTTAAACGACTAAATAAGTACATTTTCGGTTTGAAGTTTACAATCGTCACAGACCATCAAACTCTACCTTACATATACAACCCCAACAAACCCACATCCAAGACGTCTGCAGCAAGGCTTCAACTATGGCAGCTTATGATTATGACATCAAGTATAGGCCCGGAAAAGATATTCCACATACCGATTTCTTATCGAGATTCGCTAAGTTTTCCAAGGTAACCGACGTGCGTCCATCTACCCAACCGCTTCCTATGTCACGTAATGATCTGATTCGTGAAACACGTGCTTATTATTATCCTATGATTTCTGACATGAAAATAGGCGGTCAGCTAAAATGAAGCAAAGGTTTCCGAAGTTATACCAGAGTGCAGAAGAAATTTCGATTCAACCCGATGGTGTCTTGTGTATCAATGACCAAACCATAATTCCGCCAGCGTTAAGAAGTGTAGTACTGAAGGATTTACATTACGGTCATATGGGTGTCGATAAAATGAAATCCCTGGTCCGACAAATGTGTTGGTGGCCTAAATTAATTCAGATAGCACGAGATGGTGTTGATTGATCCCACAAACTCCTCCAGAAAACAAGGGATTGGACGCCATGGCCCGAGTCTTTCGTCCTTGGCAGCGTATTCACGCTGATTTTGTGTACCGTTTTGACAAACAATTTTATGCATTATTGAAACAATTAGTTCCTGAGAAAACTTTCAGCAGAAAAGTTAACACAAGTGCGTCGTACAATTTAATTTCGGAAAATTTTCTCCGTATATTTTCAAGTGCGTGCTACAGACCTGTGAATCTATAGCATCATGAAATGAGCGTTTTTACAATATCAAATTGACCAAACTGAACACACCTACATTCACGTCACCTTGTTCCCGCCCTGCTACCACGGCAGGGCCAGGGTCACAAATATATTTTTCTGCACACACAGTTGGCTCAAGTTGTTTGATAGCCACGCCCTCAGCATATCGTAAAGTTAGGGGTTCATTGATATATATATATATATATATATATATATATATATATATACATATATATATATATATTTGCAAAGGTCTACGAATATACATAAAGCCATCAGAAATCATGGGATTCAAAAGAAGGTACAGAAATATTAAAAGAAAACACAACACAACACAACAGTGTCCATGGTTTCGTCAGAGGGCGAGATACTACCCGGTTGCCCAAGCCGAAGAAGGGTGTTGACTTAGTGGACGCCACCCCAAGCCTTTGGCTGAATAGCCTGCCCGCAAGGCAGAGGAGCGAATTCAGTTAATCGTACCCTTTTGGAGCCGGTGACTGAGTGCTCAGTTCATACGCCTTTCGTTTGTTCCTTTGTCAAACAGGGGCCCAATGCTCCACAGAATTATAGCCTAACGTTGCTGGAATACAGCGCTTCGCCAGGATGAAGCAAGGGGTAGTGACTTCATTTAGTGGCGAGTGACGTCCGCCATGTCACAGTGTTATTAAACGAACATATGTGGCTTTTATAGGGAGAACGCTTGCTAGGATAAAACCTACCACGTCCTGGAACACTGCCGCAGCACCATTTGCTGGAACGGGAAAATCCCGAACCACCCAGCTGACACCACGAGGAGGTTGTTCGGCAGGCCAGCCTCATTGATGTATAAATAACACGGAAGGCACGCTCGGGGTCTACACAGTGGTTATCAGCCAGCAGGTGGAGGGCGATTGATGAAGTTGGTTTTATGTATAGATCTTTATTTCGCTTCATTCGCTGCGCATTCCAGGTGGTTGATGTGGCCATCTGCGAAAGTGTTTACTCACCCACGCCGGTATGTGCTCCGAGACCCTCACTCTCAATTGTCGTTCTGTCATGCCCATGTGTGAACGGTTGGACTGTGACAGTGGGGGTCTAGCAGACGGAGTAGGGATACGATTCGTTGTGTAGATGAGTACTGGTTCCGCTGCAAGGTATGGGAGCCGCTACGGATTTTAATCGGCTCTGAAAAACCTGGTATACGTCGTCTCCCTTGAATGGCAGTTGCAGGGTTACCTTCATCTTCGGTACCATGGGCACACATTTTTCGCTTGCCCAGTACTAAACTGAGCTATGAAAGACGGTGGGTACCCATTGTCTACCAGGGTGTTGGTTATCAGCCGCCTCGCTTGTTCCAGCGTGTCAGCAGTGCATATTTTACTAGCTCTGTTGAACAAAATCTTCACCAGAACTTGTTTTACTGATTGTGGACAAAGCTCTACAAGTTCAAGTACTGTCCCTTCCACGTTGGCTTGTGGTAAACGGATCTGGGTACTGAACCATCATTCCTACGCTCTATCAGGATGTCCAGAAACGGTAGCGTATCAAACTGTTTGCGCTCCATTGTCAAACTTTTACTGTAAGCCATTCAACTTAGTAACCAGTTGGGTCAAATGATACTCGCTGTTGCAGATTAACAAAATGTCGTCCACACATCTACAGAACAACACTGTTTCACTGATCTATTCGCTGATTTGATTCTCGAGATGGGCGCCGAAAATAGCGGCTAATACCGGTCCCAATGAACTGCCCATTGCAACACCATCCACTTGGCGATAGCCTTGTTCTTGAAAATAGAACTGGACATTTGGTGTACATAACAGAAGAAGTCCTTCTACTTCCGAGACTGGTATGCCTACTGTTAGTCGGTTCTCGACCACATGATTCCAGATAAGCTGGATCGTCTTTTTTAGTGGCACATTGTTAACTAGTGAGATAATATCGGTGTTGGCCTAGAATTTTGCACGCAGTTCGACACGGTCCAGAAGTTCCACTAACTCAAACGTATCGCTTAGAATCTGTTTAGTCATTGATCGCTTAACTGGCTCCAAAAGTGCTATTAGCCACTTAGCTAGCTTGTGTTGTGGGGAATTGCTCATGGATAGAATTGGTCTCAGAGGGAGGTCCACCTTGTGCAATGTCGGCAACCCATACAGCTGCGGTGTCTGCGCACCCCGGGGTATTAAGGATTTTGCGGTGGCAGCATTTATGAAATTTCCTTTCAACAACATTTGAAGCTCGAAGTTTATTCTTTTCTCCAACACCATCGGGTTGTTAGGTGTGGCATTTGCTTCGAATTTAGTATGGTCGCTCAGTACTGTCATCACCTTTTCTACATAAGCCGATTTTTCTAACAGTACAGCACCAGAAACGTTATCTGGGTGAAGGACAACTATCTTTCCTTCCGCTCTGAGCTGTTTTAAGCCCCCTAAATGTTTAGCTTCGTGGGGAGATCTTTGACCACAGCTGGAGATTCGATACTGGGGTTCAAGAATCACCAGTTTGCTTTAAACTACTGTAGGTTATTTTTGGAGGTTAGCGAAGTCCGACAAGTTGTTTGTAAAACACCTCTATTTGAGCTTGTGTTTCTATGCTGTTGGTCTATCGAAGGGAACACAAAACTTCAACACACATGACAGAGCCACTAGTTGTAGGGGAGTCAATGGCACAGTGCAGTGGTTGGTAACATACTTTGATGGTCCAAACGGTAAACTATACACAAACCGTATGTGATTCAGCGACTTAGCAAAACGTTCAGTCCAGGTCCACTTAGTCTCACGTACCAAATTCTGACAAAGTTGAAAAATTTGAGGTAACACCCAAGTTACTTTGTCGATTGCTGCTCGCTTGGCAAAGTACATCTCGCGGTATTGTTTGAGATTTCTGTAGTCTCCTCGAGAAGGCAACTGGTCTTTCGTCTTAAATTCGATCGCATTCGATCGCAGTTTCGGCGCCCGTAGAATATTCCAATAAGCAGCTGGAAAACGGTTTATATCTAAACAATATTCCAAGTAGTACTTTCACAAGGACAGTTTCAACAATTTACATTTCAGCTAGGTAAGAACTTCCAGATGATTCATAATAAGTTTTGGGAGGTAGCGTTTGGGATAATAAAAACAAGTAGTTCTTGAGGAAACATTTAGCAAAAGATTAACACAAGAGTGCAACACGATGTAATTAAAAAATTCCTCTGCATATTTTCATGTACGTACTACCGGCACTTGCATTTATAACATCATGAAATGAACGCTGTTAAAAGGCAAATGGACCAAACTGAACACACATACAAGCATGCCACCATATAATCCGTCGCCGCCTGCTAGCACGTGAGGAGAAAGGTCAGTAATACAGTTAATCCGGCGGCAAAAAGCCGATGATCGTGCTCTGGAATGGGAAGCGCGGTTCACCTACCAACCGTAGCTCTCTTGTGTTGAACGCCGGACATTTACCGTCGTTGTCCCCAAAATCCAATAGACATCCCATGCTTAGCGAATTTCGCAAAATGCGTACTGCGCGTGCAAAATTGTGACTTGCTGTCTCACCTTAGTAGTGAGAAAGGATGGAATTCTAGGCAGACGAGTTATTAATGCAGGGATCAGCTGAGTGCAAGCGGAAGCTGGGGAAGGACCGACCGACAGGTCAAGTGAGCCTGCATTGTCCATCGAGCGAGAGGCGTACGGACAGCTAGCATGTGTCCGGCGGTCGTTAGCTGTCAGTTAAATTCGCGCTAAGTGCTGAAGGTAACCACTAGCCGTATGCATTGCAAAGACCGAGGTAATCTGCGAGTCTTGCTGGCCAAAGCCAACAGTCAGCTACACAGCCATCGGCGGAAGAAAGCTGAAGCGCCCAACCAAGAGCGCAGCGTGAATGTGCGCACAAGATCACATCTAAGGGAAACGGATAAAGCGGAATAGGTGAGAAGGATATTACGCAGTGCAACTCATGTCACCGTCAAAGAATAATTGCCTCAGATAATGGTGCACGAGGACACAATGCAGCCAGGATCACGCAACGTGGTTGTCACTCAGCGCGCGCTGATTATTCGGCTGTACGGTGAATGCGGTTTAAACGCCGCATCAACTTCAGGTAGATACAATGCAATGAACGCAGGAGTGCGTCCCACTACCGCCGGATACGTGCATAAACTAGTGAAGCAGTTCGAGCAAACTGCGAGTGTGTGACGTGAAGAGAACCGGGCTGCCTCGCATCACCACGGACGACTGTTCAGCTTGCGCTGTAGTCAGTGGAGTGTCAAAAAGTCCCGAGCTCAGCATTCGTCGGATCGCACAGCACTACGACACAAGCCGATACGCGGTACACCGGATATTACAGGAACTAAAATTGCAAAGATTCTGTGCACTTCAAGTGCAGCTTTTGAACCCTGCGATCCGGAGAAGCGGCATGAATTGTGCCTCTGGTTTCTGGATCACGGGGATATTCGTTTTGTAATCTATACAGATGAGGCACTGTTTCATCTACACGGAACAATAAAACATCACTCTTGGGCTACCAGCAACCAACGAACACATACCGTATCACGTATGCACCACTGTGTGAGACTGCTGGTTTTGGCTGGATTAACAAGCCAGAAAATCTTGGGCCCCTATTTCTTTTCCGGGAGTGTGACCGGTAGGTTTTTGTTTTGTAGTACTAAAGCCTTATCTTTTCCTAGCATCGTCGTACTTGGAAATGCTGTAGGTATTTGTGCTTCCACAGCTGAAGGCCGAAGGGGCATGCAGTACCATTTGGTGGCAGCAGGATAGTGCACCTGCACATTCCGCTGAAACGGTGCGTGCTTACCTCACCGACAAATTTGGTCACCATTGGATCGGACGCGGTGGACCAATGGGGTGGTCAGCACGCTCACCAGATTTGAACCCCATGGATTTTATCTTTGGGGCTATCTGAAGCGGTGAGTGTACAAAACAAGGCCGAGTACATTGGACCATTTGAAAGAAAATATTGTAGACGAATGTCACGCGCTCACGAGGGATTCATTGGAAAAAGTGCTCGCCAACTGCATCAAGCGGTTTCCGCACTGCAAGCAGAATGCCGGCGGACATACCTTCACTAGCATAGATGATGGTTCCAATACATTTCTGTGAATATACTTATCCCCCTTCACAAATGTGCTAACGACTAAATTGCTTCACTGGCAAAGGGTGTTAATAATGCGTCCGGTCGGATAGAATTCTTAACGTCCAGTCTCTCAAGGAGCACATAAACAGAGTAGGCACCGAAACGTTCGATGACTACTTATAACGGAATCACTGGGTCATTATGAGCCGAGGTTCGTCCAGCCCTAATGAAAAGCCGACTGTGTTGTTGACTCCGTTTCAGGCTATTGCCTCTGAAGTTGAGGTTCGGGATGAGTTGCAATATGTGGCGGCATGTGTAAGTGAGTTCGTTTACTATCTGGTAGACTAATATGAGGTCTCCATGTAGCCACCTGTAGTGTCCACTGAACACTCCGCGTGTGTTTAGTCGCTGCTGGTACGAAAGGTTCCACAATCACTTGACACATTTTGTTTCTCGACCAAGGGGAGCTTCTAGCGCTGCAAGATCACGCTCTAGCCAAGGGTGCCAAGCCTGGATTGCGTATTCGACGCGGGCTCGCACGTAGGCATTGAGCAGCATGGAGAAGATGAATGAATCCAAATGTTCGAACACCATCTGCAAAGGAACAACGCGCAGGTTATTACTTTTGAAACGGATTCCGACTGTCTGAAATGACCGAGGTTGTGCTGCACCAGCTTGCCGAGGTCACCTTCCTGAAGATTGTCTGCAAATGGTACGCCC
>OX104064.1:16802967-16849202 GCA_944474145.2 Dicrocoelium dendriticum
TGTCCCCAGAGTGCTGTTCAACCGCTTCTTCGACACGCTGCAATACATTGGGAGTCAGCTTCTCCCTATTGTTTCCACCGCAGATGCGCTCTGTATTTGAGACTGCTCGCTTGTAGGCATTAATGATGTTCCTTGCCGTACTCGTGTTAACACCGGCGACTTCAGCGACTTCCCGAGTAGTTTTGCCGTCGACCAGCACAAGTTTTGTGAGAATTTCTGTTTGCGCAAATGATGTTCGCCTGCAGTGCCGTCGCGCCGGCCACCAGCTCTCCTGTCGTTCGTCACTCATTTTGGTCGTTTCGTGCGGTACGGAGCTAATAAAGCTAAGTTGTGTTGAGTGGAACCATTATCGTATGCTTGGCTCCAATAGTGATACCGCTGCATAGGTCAGTCCACACACCCAGACAAAACCGACGAATTCCTATGGGGGGGGGTGGTGTAGGGGAAAATAGGTCACCGATTTTGACCGAGGCGAACGGCGCTCATGTCAAGAGAAGGGCTTACACAATCACCCACTACGTACGCAGTTCGGTTACATTATCGTGATCACAATGTGGCCTGAACATCGTGTAATCGGCCCACTCCTCAGTAATGAATATGTTGCAACAATAGGCTATAGATCTAGACTGCTTTTGCTGGGGGTCATTACAGCCTACGCTGATACAATAACGTGGCAGTTGCGAAAGCTAATAGAGAGACGGGCGAAGCTGGGACACCGCCTACCTGCTTTATCCGACATGGTCCCATTGCCCGAATCGGAAAAGGTTCCCTCTAATGAGAATAACGGTGCACATTGAGATTGCGCATCGCAATCCACTCACAAAATGATTGATACACAAGTACGATTCGGACGTCCGATTTTTCAATTGTCACACACCTACACAGGTTGATGCGTATGGGCACTGCACACCAACTAGGCGAATGTCAATGGGGAGAGGGGAGCGTAGTTCAGATCTTCCGTCGCTGCTCACGATCAAACAAATGTTTTACAGTGTAGCCCGCTGCTTACACAATGCCGGTGTATTAGCGTCATCACAATGTATATTCTGAACATCATTCAGCAGTCTTACTGCTCGTTTCTTACCAACAAATTGGCCAGTTGCTACTTAGATTGCAACGTGTCCAATTTGTTTTGCAAAATGTCCAGTTTGGTTTGCAAAATGTACAGTTTGGTTTGCAAAATGTCTAATGTGGTTTGCAAAATGTCCAATTTGGTTTGCAAAATGTCCAATGTGGTTTGCAAAATGTCCAATGTGGTTTGCAAAATGTCCAATGTGGTTTGAAAATGTCCAGTTTGTAGTGAAAATGGTATATATGTCGTCAAGTGCAATTTTGGAGATCCATTTCATGCACAACTTCAAGGCTGCTTGATTGCTGGCGTCAATGTTGTGAGTTATGGAAGCAATGGCTGTGAAATCCGAGTTTGTCCTACACTGAATTTCATGAAATTTGTGAGCAACAAGAGGACATTACTTCCACGACCACCCGGTTTGACCATATCTTATTGAATGTTGCTAATTAGCAGCAGAAATGTCCACGGAATGTTTCGATCACAATTTCCAGACAATCCGCAAGTAAGCCGACGAAACCTATCAGGAAGTGTTACAGCAGTGGTGGGTCCCACTTCCTTGCTCAATGCTCATTTTTTAATTTTACATGTTATTCAATTGGTAAGATAGGCCACATAAGGAAAGTTTGTCGTGCCCAATTTCAAGTCACTCAGCCCTTGACCACAAAAGGATGTCCTTATGCGTGATTGTGTTCTGAGTTTACATGCGTGTGACGGTTATTTGTCCATGAAAGAATCCCTTAACTTCCATTCCGGGAGTAGAGCTGCATTCATTAAAGATACTGGAAGTCAGCACTCAGTCATAAACCAAGAGGTTCTCACACGAGTTGATCCTGAAGCCGAAATCCTTCCAACCGATGTTGTTATACGTGTTATCACTGGCCATCTGCTTAAACTTTTAGATGAATACCACGTAAAGGTAGAAACTGAGAACAAGACAACAGCTAGCATACGATTTATCATAGCCCATCATTCTCCCTGCATTTTGGGTGTGGTAGCCATGTATCAGCTAAAGGTCCATGTGTCGTTGGTAACAGATACCGTCTCAGTAGTAACCCGGTTCGATACCGAAAAACGACGTTTAATAGTGGTGTATTGAAGGCGCAAAGGAGGTATGAAGGTATAAGAAGCGAAAGTAGAGACTGATGGGGATCCAGTCTTCCTGCAACGTAGAATTTTTCGTACTCGGAGGCTGCAGCATAAGAAGATGACACGGTTTCGAGACGCCTATCATCGGGACGCCGATATTACCCGATCAGCGGTACCATGGTTGAGTCACACCGGAAGCTGAAGAAATCAGTTCGTCATCATCACACCGGTTGCTACCCGAGCGGCGGTAGCACGGCTAAGTTACGCGAGAAGCTCAACAAATGAGACCGTCAGCATGAACCAGGTTGCTACGTGACAGGGCGCAAGCAAATTTGAAACCTGTTCAGGGCAAGTGACTTGAGTCAGCTCAAGAACTTACAACAGATGATGGATTGTGACCTATAAAATGAACGGTGTTCTGTGCTTAATACACTTCGGTCTATCAGGTTCCGGTGTTCTGTTTTGTCCTCGGCTGGATAGGCGTGGCGGAGAGCAGAAGGAAAACAGCGTTCCAACACTTCCTTATGACATTCGAGATACGGTCTGACAGAAGATCGAGGTGATGGTTAAAGACGGTATAATGGAGCCGGTACAATTTTCTGCGTAAACTACACCCATAATTGTTGACATGAATAAAGATGGCATTCACCCAGATTTTTGGGGATTTTGGACTGACTCTAAACCCCAGCCTGCGTCGATGTAGTCCAATGAGTGAGGAGCCTGAAGTCTTTTTTAATTCCTAGGGTGGCAACTCCGTTTTGACTAAGATCAACTTGGCCAAAGCTTACCTACAAATCACACTGGCAGAAGAATCACAAATACGATTAAGAATACTCCATGGGGACTGTAGCAGTACAAGTCTCTTCCATACGGATTGCATGTGTCTGCCTGCCTTTTTCAATTACTCATTGATGAAGTCATTCGGGGTCCCGATGTCGTTCATCTTTACCAGGCTGACGTGATAATTTTCGCAACCAATAAAGAGGAGCGTGACCGACGAGTTAAACGTTTTAATGAGAAAAATGTGCGGATCAGACCTGAGGAATCTTGTTAGAGTTAAGGAATTGACGTTTCTTGGATTTCGTGTTTCATGCAATGGTTATAGACCTGACAATGACCAAATAGATCCCTTAGTGCAGAGTATGTTGCTTGAAATGTTGCGACCTTAAGATACATTATTGGACTGATGCAATACTACTCAAAATGCATACCGAAGTTTGCGACTATGGCCCAACCTTTATTCGATTTACTAACCGCTGATAACTGGCGTTGAACTTTTCAACCTGAGCGTGTGTTGGGTGCTGTAATCGACAAGATTGCAGAGCGCCCAGTTATTAGACCGTTTTACCCAACCGCCTCGACAACCGCCACAACTGACGCCCCCTGAACCTGGCATAGAAGCCGTAATAGAACAGGATGGTTCTCCTGCCATATGCGTATCACGAATTCTCAACAAAGCTGAAAGAGGTTATTTTCAAACTCTGAAAGAGGCTTTGACGGTATACTTGGCTGTTAAACGACTAAATAAGTACATTTTCGGTTTGAAGTTTACAATCGTCACAGACCATCAAACTCTACCTTACATATACAACCCCAACAAACCCACATCCAAGACGTCTGCAGCAAGGCTTCAACTATGGCAGCTTATGATCATGACATCAAGTATAGGCCCGGAAAAGATATTCCGCATGCTGATATCTTAACAAGATTCGCAAAGTTTTCCAAGGTCACCGACGTGCGTCCATCTACCCAACCGCTTCCCATGTCACGTAATGATCTGATTCGTGAAACACGTGCTTATTATTATCCTATGATTTCTGACATGAAAATAGGCGGTCAGCTAAAATGAAGCAAAGGTTTCCGAAGTTATACCAGAGTGCAGAAGAAATTTCGTTTCAACCCGATGGTGTCTTGTGTATCAATGACCAAATCATAATTCAGTCAACGTTAAGAAGTGTAGTGCTGAAGGATTTACATTACGGTCAAGTGAGTGTCGATAAAATTAAATCCCTGGTCCGACAAATGTGTTGGTGGCCTAAATTAATTCAGATAGCACGAGATGGTGTTGATTGATCCCACAAACTCCTCCAGAAAACAAGGGATTGGACGCCATGGCCCGAGTCTTTCGTCCTTGGCAGCGTATTCACGCTGATTTTGTGTACCGTTTTGACAAACAATTTTATGCATTATTGAAACAATTAGTTCCTGAGAAAACTTTCAGCAGAAAAGTTAACACAAGTGCGTCGTACAATTTAATTTCGGAAAATTTTCTCCGTATATTTTCAAGTGCGTGCTACAGACCTGTGAATCTATAGCATCATGAAATGAGCGTTTTTACAATATCAAATTGACCAAACTGAACACACCTACATTCACGTCACCTTGTTCCCGCCCTGCTACCACGGCAGGGCCAGGGTCACAAATATATTTTTCTGCACACACAGTTGGCTCAAGTTGTTTGATAGCCACGCCCTCAGCATATCGTAAAGTTAGGGGTTCATTGATATATATATATATATATATATATATATATATGTATATGTATATATATATGCATTTGCAAAGGTCTACGATTAGACATAAAGCCGTCAGAAATCATGGGATTCAAAAGAAGGTACAGAAATATTAAAAGAAATCATAACACAACACAACAGTGTCCATGGTTTCGTCAGAGGGCGAGATACTACCCGGTTGCCCAAGCCGAAGAAGGGAGTTGACTTAGGGGACGCCACCCCAAGCCTTTGGCTGAATAACCTGCCCGCAATGCAGTGGATCGAATTCAGGGAATCGTACCCTTTTTGAGCCGGTGACTGAGTGCTCAGTTCATACGCCTTTCGTTTGTTCCTTTGTCAAACAGGGGCCCAATGCTCCCCAGAATTATAGCCTAACGTTGCTGGAATACAGCGCTTCGCCAGGATGAAGCAAGGGGTAGTGACTTCATTTAGTGGCGAGTGACGTCCGCCATGTCACAGTGTTATTAAACGAACATATGTGGCTTTTATAGGGAGAACGCTTGCTAGGATAAAACCTACCACGTCCTGGAACACTGCCGCCGAACCACTTGCTGGAACGGGAAAATCCCGAACCACCCAGCTGACACCACGATGAGGTTGTTCGGCAAGCCAGCCTCATTGATGCATAGATAACACGGAACGCACGCTCGGGGTCTACACAGTGGTTATCAGCCAGCAGGTGGAGGGCGATTGATGAAGTTGGTTTTTTGTATAGATCTGTATTTCGCTTCATTCGCTGCGCATTCCAGGTGGTTGATGTGGCAATCTGCGAAAGTGTTTAATCACCCACGCCGGTATGTGCTCCGAGACCCTCACTCTCAATTGTCGTTTTGTCATGCCCATGGGTGAACGGTTGGACTGTGACAGTGGGGGTTTAGCAGACGGAGTAGGGATACGATTCGTTGTGTAGATGAGTACTGGTTCCGCTGCAGGGTATGGGAGACGCTACGGATTTTAATCGGCTCTGAAAAACCTGGTATACGTCATCTCCCTTGAATGGCAGTTGCAAGGTTACCTTCATCTTCGGTAGCATGGGCACACATTTTTCGCTTTCCCAGTACTAAACTGAGCTATGAAAGACGGTGGGTACCCATTGTCTACCAGGGTGTTGGTTATCAGCCGCCTCGCTTGTTCCAGCGTGTGAGCAGTGCATATTTTACTAGCTCTGTTGAACAAAATCTTCACCAGACCTTGTTTTACTGATTGTGGACAAAGCTCTAGAAGTTCAAGTACTGTCCCTTCCACGTTGGCTTGCGGTAAACGGATCTGGGTACTGAACCATCACTCCTACGCTCTATCAGGATGTCCAGAAACGGTAGCGTATCAAACTGTTTGCGCTCCATTGTCACCCTTTTACTTTAAGCCATTCAACTTAGTAACCAGTTGGGTCAAATGATACTCGCTGTTGCAGATTAACAAAATGTCGTCCACACATCTACAGAACAACAATGTTTCACTGATCTATTCGTTGATTTGATTCTCGAGATGGGCGCCGAAAATAGCGGCTAATACCGGTCCCAATGAACTGCCCATTGCAACACCATCCACTTGGCGATAGCCTTGTTCTTGAAAATAGAACTGGACATTTGGTGTACATAACAGAAGAAGTCCTCCTACTTCCGAGACTGGTATGCCTACTGTTAGTCGGTTCTCGACCACATGATTCCAGATAACCTGGATCGTCTTTTTTAGTGGCACATTGGTAACTAGTGAGATAATATCGGTGTTGGCCTAGAATTTTGCACGCAGTTCGACACGGTCCAGAAGTTCCACTAACTCAAACGTATCGCTTAGAATCTGTTTAATAATTGATCGCTTAACTGGCTCCAAAAGTGCTATTAGCCACTTAGCTAGCTTGTGTTGTGGGGAATTGCTCATGGATAGAATTGGTCTCAGAGGGAGGTCCACCTTGTGCAATGTCGGCAACCCATACAGCTGCGGTGTCTGCGCACCCCCGGGTATTAAGGATTTTGCGGTGGCAGCATTTATGAAATTTCCTTTCAACAACATTTGAAGCTCAAAGTTTATTCTTTTCTCCAACACCATCGGGTTGTTAGGTGTGGCATTTGCTTCGAATTTAGTATGGTCGCTCAGTACTGTCATCACCTTTTCTACATAAGCCGATTTTTCTAACACTACAGCACCAGAAACTTTGTCTGCGTGAAGGACAACTATCTTTCCCTCCGCTCTGAGCTGTTTTAAGCCCCCTAAATGTTTAGCTTCGTGGGGAGATCTTTGACCACAGCTGGAGATTCGATACTGGGGTTCAAGAATCACCAGTTTGCTTTAAACTACTGTAGGTTATTTTTGGAGGTTGGCGAAGTCCGACAAGTTGTTTGTAAAACACCTCTATTTGAGCTTGTGTTTCTATGCTGTTGGTCTATCGAAGGGAACACAAAACTTCAACACACATGACAGAGCCACTAGTTGTAGGGGAGTCAATGGCACAGTGCAGAGGTTGGTAACATACTTTGATGGTCCAAACGGTAAACTATACACAAACCGTATGTGATTCAGCGACTTAGCAAAACGTTCAGTCCAGGTCCACTTAGTCTCACCTACCAAATTCTGACGAAGTTGAAAAATTGGAGGTAACACCAAAGTTACTTTGTCGATTGCTGCTCGCTTGGCAAAGTACATCTCGCGGTATCTTTTGAGATTTCTGTAGTCTCCTTGAGAAGGCAACTGGTCTTCGTCTTAAATTCGATCGCATTCGATCGCAGTTTCGGCGCCCGTAGAATATTCCAATAAGCAGCTGGAAAACGGTTTATATCTAAACAATATTTCAAGTAGTACTTTCACAAGGACAGTTTGAACAATTACGTTTCAGCTAGGTAAGAACTTCCAGATGATTCATAATAAGTTTTGGGAGGTAGCGTTTGGGATAATAAAAACAAGTAGTTCTTGAGGAAACATTTAGCAAAAGATTAACACAAGAGTGCAACACGATGTAAGTAAAAAATTCCTCTGCATATTTTCATGTACGTACTACCGACAGTTGCATTTATAACATCATGAAATGAACGCTGTTAAAAAGGCAAATGGACCAAACTGAACACACATACAAGCATGCCACCATATAATCCGTCGCCGCCTGCTAGCACGTGAGGAGAAAGGTCAGTAATACAGTTAATCCGGCGGCAAAAAGCCGATAATCGTGCTCCGGAATGGGAAGCGCGGTTCACCTACCAACCGTAGCTCTCTTGTGTTGAACGCCGGACATTTACCGTCGTTGTCCCCAAAATCCAATAGACATCCCATGCTTAGCGAATTTCGTAAAATGTGTACTGCGCGTGCAAAATTGTGACTTGCTGTCTCACCTTAGTAGTGAGAAAGGATGGAATTCTAGGCAGACGAGTTATTAATGCAGGGATCAGCTGAGTGCAAGCGGAAGCTGGGGAAGGACCGACCGACAGGTCAAGTGAGCCTGCATTGTCCATCGAGCGAGAGGCGTACGGACAGCTAGCATGTGTCCGGCGGTCGTTAGCTGTCAGTTAAATTCGCGCTAAGCGCTGAAGGTAACCACTAGCCGTATGCATTGCAAAGACCGAGGTAATCTGCGAGTCTTGCTGGCCAAAGCCAACAGTCAGCTACACAGCCATCGGCGGAAGAAAGCTGAAGCGCCCAACCAAGAGCGCAGCGTGAATGTGCGCACAAGATCACATCTAAGGGAAACGGATAAAGCGGAATAGGTGAGAAGGATATTACGCAGTGCAACTCATGTCACCGTCAAAGAATAATTGCCTCAGATAATGGTGCACGAGGACACAATGCAGCCAGGATCACGCAACGTGGTTGTCACTCAGCGCGCGCTGATTATTCGGCTGTACGGTGAATGCGGTTTAAACGCCGCATCAACTTCAGGTAGATACAATGCAATGAACGCAGGAGTGCGTCCCACTACCGCCGGATACGTGCATAAACTAGTGAAGCAGTTCGAGCAAACTGCGAGTGTGTGACGTGAAGAGAACCGGGCTGCCTCGCATCACCACGGACGACTGTTCAGCTTGCGCTGTAGTCAGTGGAGTGTCAAAAAGTCCCGAGCTCAGCATTCGTCGGATCGCACAGCACTACGACACAAGCCGATACGCGGTACACCGGATATTACAGGAACTAAAATTGCAAAGATTCTGTGCACTTCAAGTGCAGCTTTTGAACCCCTGCGATCCGGAGAAGCGGCATGAATTGTGCCTCTGGTTTCTGGATCACGGGGATATTCGTTTTGTAATCTATACAGATGAGGCACTGTTTCATCTACACGGAACAATAAAACATCACTCTTGGGCTACCAGCAACCAACGAACACATACCGTATCACGTATGCACCACTGTGTGAGACTGCTGGTTTTGGCTGGATTAACAAGCCAGAAAATCTTGGGCCCCTATTTCTTTTCCGGGAGTGTGACCGGTAGGTTTTTGTTTTGTAGTACTAAAGCCTTATCTTTTCCTAGCATCGTCGTACTTGGAAATGCTGTAGGTATTTGTGCTTCCACAGCTGAAGGCCGAAGGGGCATGCAGTACCATTTGGTAGCAGCAGGATAGTGCACCTGCACATTCCGCTGAAACGGTGCGTGCTTACCTCACCGACAAATTTGGTCACCATTGGATCGGACGCGGTGGACCAATGGGGTGGTCAGCACGCTCACCAGATTTGAACCCCATGGATTTTATCTTTGGGGCTATCTGAAGCGGTGAGTGTACAAAACAAGGCCGAGTACATTGGACCATTTGAAAGAAAATATTGTAGACGAATGTCACGCGCTCACGAGGGATTCATTGGAAAAAGTGCTCGCCAACTGCATCAAGCGGTTTCCGCACTGCAAGCAGAATGCCGGCGGACATACCTTTCACTAGCATAGATGATGGTTCCAATACATTTCTGTGAATATACTTATCCCCCTTCACAAATGTGCTAACGACTAAATTGCTTCACTGGCAAAGGGTGTTAATAATGCGTCCGGTCGGATAGAATTCTTAACGTCCAGTCTCTCAAGGAGCACATAAACAGAGTAGGCACCGAAACGTTCGATGACTACTTATAACGGAATCACTGGGTCATTATGAGCCGAGGTTCGTCCAGCCCTAATGAAAAGCCGGCTGTGTTGTTGACTCCGTTTCAGGCTATTGCCTCTGAAGTTGAGGTTCGGGATGAGTTGCAATATGTGGCGGCATGTGTAAGTGAGTTCGTTTACTATCTGGTAGACTAATATGAGGTCTCCATGTAGCCACCTGTAGTGTCCACTGAACACTCCGCGTGTGTTTAGTCGCTGCTGGTACGAAAGGTTCCACAATCACTTGACACATTTTGTTTCTCGACCAAGGGGAGCTTCTAGCGCTGCAAGATCACGCTCTAGCCAAGGGTGCCAAGCCTGGATTGCGTATTCGACGCGGGCTCGCACGTAGGCATTGAGCAGCATGGAGAAGATGAATGAATCCAAATGTTCGAACGCCATCTGCAAAGGAACAACGCACAGGTTATTACTTTTGAAACGGATTCCGACTGTCTGAAATGACCGAGGTTGTGCTGCACCAGCTTGCCGAGGTCACCTTCCTGAGGATTGTCTGCAAATGGTACGCCCCAACAAACAAGGCTGCCAACGCCTCATGGGCTCATTTCTGGACAATTTTCCATGGGGTACTAGCTTCAAACTATGTACTAACTTCTGTCACCACATCATCAGCTTTTTGCAGCATCAAATTCACAGTAATAGTGGCTCTGAGAAAGCTACTATCCTTGCGTATACACAACCCTCCTGGTGCGCAGGACCTTTACCCTAGAGCATTGTAGGTATTAGCCATTCACCTAGCTAAACCACTTGCCAGATTCTTCCAGAGAAGTCCGTCTGATCGTGCCAATTACCGTCCGGTAACACTTCTCCCTGTTCTCGCCAAAGTCATGGAAGCGAGCATGGCTGCCGCAATTATGGGCTACCTGGAAAGCGTCGGCAATCCGGTATTAGGATGGCTTGGTAGCTGTCTCCGCGAAAAGCAGTTAGAGGTTAGAGTCCGAACATCTCTGCCCGACCCTAATCGAGGGGAGCGCGATGAGCTTGCGAGAGCCATCACCGCAAAACGTTTGCTTTTCGCGGATGACGTTAAAATTAGGCTGGCGATCAAAGGGAATGAAAGACCACAAGCTCCTTCATATGCGTCCTAGATGGGACCTCGCGTTGGCCGGTGAGGAATACACTACCATTTCATGTGGACACGTGACACGTTGTTCACATCTGTCATAGACACGCCTAGCTCTACAAAATTGGGGAGTACTGTGGTAACCATGTGAGCAAGATCGATTGGCTCAAGCTCATTGGTTGGCTTGCTGACTCATTACTATTGGTTGTGTGCGTCTGTCGCTTGACTCTCCGTTTAACAAGAAGTTGACTCAGATGTACAACGTCAATTTTGCGAGATACATTTTACCTTTCCTACGGCTTTCTTGATACAACATTGTGGCGTCGCGGAGGCAAAAATGAACCTTTCCATCCAGCCCCCATCTCCATTTTGGACTGATTGCGGCAGCAGACCGACATCGGATGCCTGGTTCCGTTGGAAAACATCCTTTCTAAACTACTTGGATTTAATCAGCGAGCTCCCTACTGCTGTTACTGAGGATAAAAGATTGAAGCTGCTTCGTCATTTACTCGGAGATGAGGGACAGCGACAATTCGATGACTTGGGTCTCCAAGGATGCAAATCGGTTATGGACGCCTTCAATGCTCTCGATCGTGCATGGAGTTACCAAATGAACGTGTTTACCGCGCGATATATTTTCTCCCGAATACACCAAGAAGCAGGCGAACCCTTGAATGATTTCATTGCTCGGCTGAGTCGTGCAGTACGACCGTGTGCCTACTCGTCTATTCCACAGAAAAAGATTGAAGGCTGTATGCTCACTCAGCAACTGATCACTGGAATCGCTGACAATCGCATACGTGAGGGGCTATTGCAGGAAGACGCTTGCACACTAACGTGGGATCGAGCTTGCGAATTAGCCCGAGTAAAGACAGAAATTTCATTGCAATCGAAGCAGTTTTGTTCCACCAGCTTAGCTGAAGTGGCGAGAGTACAATCTTTCCGGCAACGTCCGACAGACAAACTTTCTTGCTATCGTTGTGGGAGCACGTCTCACAAAGCTAATTTTGCCGGTTGTCCCGCACGCAGCCTCAAATGTAAAAACTGTGGTAAAATTGGTCACTATGCCCGCTGTTGTCGATCGCAGGCTGTCGCACTCATTAAAGATGATGATACACCGGAATGCCATGTTACCGATCCAACTCAAGACAATATCCATTCAATCACCGCTGACTCCATACCTTCAGGTTGTGTAACCATATCCGTTGTTGAACCGAAGTTTCCAGCTGCTGACATTCGTACTGTATTGTTCCTTACTGTTAAAGGTGCTGTTCCATTGGAAATGGAACTTGATTCTGCTTCTCCAGTTACTATCGTGCCCTTCCAATTTTATGAACGCTACCTATCACAGCATACTTTACATCCCACCTCACATTCATTCTGGAGTTATAGTGGGAACACACTAACCATATTAGGATTTATTATCGTGCCTTTGCAGTTGCATTCTGTGATTGCCGATGTCGCAGTGTATATTTCTTCGGACAACAGACGACCCTTGCTTGGGAGGAATGCTATGGTGGCTTTGCATATTGTACCATCATTCGACCGCATGCTTATCTCTTCCGTCAACGTAGCACACTGGCAGGAACATTATCCGAAGCTCTTCCAGAAGTCCATCGGCCGTATTCCATGTGGTGTGCATCGAATTCAGCTGAAACCGAATGCGAAACCGATCGCCATTGGTCAACCTCGACCCATTCCGCTAGCGAAACGTGAAGCGGTCTCAGCAGCCCTGCAAGCGATGCTAGCAAATGATTTGATTGAACCCATCGATTGCTCTGAGTGGGTGCATCCAATGGTTTGTGTCATGAAAAAAGACGGTACCGTCCGTATATGCAACGATTTGCAGGCGCTGAACAAACAGATCGTCGTAGAACGCTTTGTTTTACCATCTAATGATGAACTCACTGTACGTTTAGCTGGTGCAACTGTTTTTTCCAAGCTAGATTTGAAAAGTGCGTTTTTCCATATGCCATTGGCCGATGATTCCAAACACCTAACTGCATTCCTCACTCCTGATGGCCTATTTCAGTACAAAGTCTTACCCATGGGTTTGAGTTCCGCACCCGCCGCCTGGCAAAAGTTCATGACTCACGCCCTGGCAGGTATCGATGGGCAGGTTGCCTACATGGATGATATTTGTGTTTTCGGCCGCTCACAGGAAGAACATGATGAAAGACTACACAAAGTCCTCCAGCGCCTCAGTGATCTCAATTTGCGTCTGAACGCAGAAAAATGTCTCTTCAATGCACCAGAAATTTAGTTTTTGGGACACGTCATTTCACGCAGTGGCATTCGACCAAGTGATGAAAATATCAGGGCCATCTCTGAAGCGCCAACACCCAAAAATTTGACAGAACTAAAGTCCTTTTTAGGAATGTGCTCTTACAACCTGCGTTATCTGCCGGATTTTGCGACTGTGGCAGATCCATTACGACAGTTAACAAAGAAAGGATCGTCGTTCGTTTGGGGCAGCAATCATCAAAATGCCTTTGATGAACTGAAAAGGAGAGTTGCGTCTGCTCCCTTAGTTGCCATTTTTGATGAATCTTGCCGCACCTTTGTGTCCATTGACGCGTCTGATGTCGGTCTCGGAGCTGTCCTCTCACAAATACAAAACGGAGAGGAGAAAGTTATTGCCTACGCATCACGAAAGCTATCAGATTCCGAACGTCATTATTCAGTTGGGGAAAAAGAAGCTCTTGCATGTGTGTGGGCCTGTGAAAGGTGGCATTTATTTCTGTTCAGTCGTCGTTTTATTCTGCGTACTGATCATTCAGCCCTAACAGCTCTTCTCAGCAATGGATCTAAAGGATCTCGCCCAATGCGAATCGATCGCTGGTATGCCAGGCTCCTTAACTACGATTTTGAAATTGTGTACCGGCCAGGTTTGCAAAATCAGATTGCTGACGGCCTATCTCGCTTACCCGTGGGGTTGGAGGATGAAAAAGAGAGACTCAGAGAGGCGGTACTAGTTTCCAGTCTCGGAGCTAACCTGTCTGCCTTGACGATCGAGGAACTACGAAGGGAAAATTCTAACGATTCTTTACTGCATGAGATTATTGAATATGTGCAGCAGGGCTGGCCGAAGAATAACAAAATCCCCGGTGAGTTCATTCCGTATTATGCAATTCGACATGAACTATCAGTAGTAGACGGTTGCCTGATGCGCGGTTCGGTGTTTGTAGCTCCGTCCCAGTTGATAGCCAAGATAATAGCTTGCGCACATGAGGGACATCCAGGTATAGTTCGGACCAAAAATCGAGTAAGACTCTATTTCTGGTGGCCACGAATGGCATCTAGCATTGAGACATTTGTGGTCAATTGCAATGCTTGCCGATTAGCGGACAAAAGTTCTTTGCCCGTTAAAGCCCCGACACAGCCAATTGCTTACCCGATGAAACCATGGACCAAAATCGCCATTGATATTATGGGCCCTTTCGCTACTGCTCCTACGAATAAGCGAAATCTACTTGTTGCTACATGTTTTTACAGTAGATGGCCTGAAGTACACATGTGCGACCAAGTTACTACTTCGGTTGTGTTACGTTGGCTTAAACACTTGTTCAGCCGTTTCGGTTTACCGCATGAAATAGTAACGGATAACGGGCCACAATTTGGTAGCCGCGAATTCGCAGATTTTCTACATTGCCATAACATTAAGCACTCCAGAACTGCGCCCTACAATCCTGCAGCCAACGGCATGGTCGAACGTTTAAACCGGTCTTTAAAAGAAGCTATACAAGCCATACACATAGGAGGTTCGGACTGGGAAGATGCAGTTTTAACTGCGGTTTTTTCCTGCAGAACATGTGACCACAGAGCCACCGGAAGAACGCCAGCGGAGCTGATGCTAGGAAGGCCCTTACGCACAAAGTTAAATGCTGCACATAAGCTTTTATCAGCGAGAGATGCCGAAGTTTCAAATCGCATAGCATCTTACCAAAATTCCTACGCTAAATTATCAAGACCAATGCAGCCCGGGACATACGTTCGCGTCAAAAGCAGAGCAACAAAGAAAGGCACACCTTCGCTTTCCGATCCACTGCGCATCGACCGTACGCTTGGCGCGGGCACCTATCGATTGGAGAACGGCCTAATTGTCAACGCGCGTAGACTCCACACAGCTCACGGACCAGCTAATCAGCCCGACCGATCCGCGCGCGAAGACCCGGCTGAGTTACCATTACCACGAAGCCAGCTGCGTCGGTCCGCGAGAACGGTGAAACCTATTGATCGCTACGAACCCGGTTGAGGCAGCTTTTCGGAGGGGGAACGATAATGTGGTAACCATGTGAGCAAGATCGATTGGCTCAAGCTCATTGGTTGGCTTGCTGACTCATTACTATTGGTTGTGTGCGTCTGTCGCTTGACTCTCCGTTTAACAAGAAGTTGACTCAGATGTACAACGTCAATCTTGCGAGATACATTTTACCTTTCCTACGGCTGTCTTGATACAACAAGTACCATTTGCAGACAATCTTCAGGAAGGTGACCTCGGCAAGCTGGTGCAGCACAACCTCGGTCATTTCAGACAGTCGGAATCCGTTTCAAAAGTAATAACCTGCGCGTGGTTCGTTTGCAGATGGCGTTCGAAAATTTGGATTCATTCATCTTCTCCATGCTGCTCAATGCCTACGTGCGAGCCCGCGTCGAATACGCAATCCAGGCTTGGCACCCTTGGCTAGAGCGTGATCTTGCAGCGCTAGAAGCTCCCCTTGGTCGAGAAACAAAATGTGTCAAGTAATTGTGGAACCTTTCGTACCAGCAGCGACTAAACACACGCGGAGTGTTCAGTGGACACTACAGGTGGCTACATGGAGACCTCATATTAGTCTACCAGATAGTAAACGAACTCACTTACACATGCCGCCACATATTGCAACTCATCCCGAACCTCAACTTCAGAGGCAATAGCCTGAAACGGAGTCAACAACACAGTCGGCTTTTCATTAGGGCTGGACGAACCTCGGCTCATAATGACCCAGTGATTCCGTTATAAGTAGTCATCGAACGTTTCGGTGCCTACTCTGTTTATGTGCTCCTTGAGAGACTGGACGTTAAGAATTCTATCCGACCGGACGCATTATTAACACCCTTTGCCAGTGAAGCAATTTAGTCGTTAGCACATTTGTGAAGGGGGATAAGTATATTCACAGAAATGTATTGGAACCATCATTTATGCTAGTGAAGGATATGTCCGCCGGCATTCTGCTTGCAGTGCGGAAACCGCTTGATGCAGTTGGCGAGCACTTTTCCAATGAATCCCTCGTGAGCGCGTGACATTCGTCTACAATATCTTCTTTCAAGTGGTCCAATGTACGCGGCCTTGTTTTGTACACTCACCGCTTCAGATAGCCCCAAAGATAAAATCCATGGGGTTCAAATCTGGTGAGCGTGCTGACCACCCCATTGGTCCACCGCGTCCGATCCAATGGTGACCAAATTTGTCGGTGAGGTAAGCACGCACCGTTTCAGCGGAATGTGCAGGTGCACTATCCTGCTGCCACCAAATGGTACTGCATGCCCCTGCGGACTTCAGGTGTGGAAGCACAAATACCTACAGCATTTCCAAGTACGACGATGCTAGGAAAAGATAAGGCTTTAGTACTACAAAACGAAAACCTACCGGTCACATTCCCGGAAAAGAAATAGGGGCCCAAGATTTTCTGGCTTGTTAATCCAGCCAAAACCAGCAGTCTCACACAGTGGTGCCTACGTGATACGGTATGTGTTCGTTGGTTGCTGGTAGCCCAAGAGTGATGTTTTATTGTTCCGTGTAGATGAAACAGTGCCTCATCTGTATAGATTACAAAACGAATATCCCCGTGATCCAGAAACCAGCGGCACAATTCATGCCGCTTCTCCGGATCGCAGGGGTTCAAAAGCTGCACTTGAAGTACACAGAATCTTTGAAATTTTAGTTCCTGTAATATCCGGTGTACCGCGTATCCGCTTGTGTCGTAGTGCTGTGCGATCCGACGAATTCTGAGCTCTGGACTTTTTGACACTCCACTGACTACAGCGCAAGCTGAACAGTCGTCCGTGGTGATGCGAAGCAGCCCGGTTCTCTTCACGTCACACACTCCCAGTTTGCTCGAACTGCTTCACTGGTTTATGCACGTATCCGGCGGTAGTGGGACGCACTCCTGCGTTCATTGCATTGTATCTACGTGAAGTTGATGCGGCGTTTAAACCGCATTCACCGTACAGCCGAATAATCAGCGCGCGCTGAGTGACAAACACGTTGCGTGATCCCGGCTGCATTGTCTTCTCGCGCTCCATTACCTGAGGCAATATTTCTTTACCTGGACCCGAGTTGCGAATCCTTAACTTTTGCTTAGCCGAGATCGGAGCACCGTGCAAATTCACTCCGCCTTTTTGTTTGCCTACGTGGACTTCTCTGGTTATCCACCACACACACTTTAAAGCATAGGTCGCTCCAACGCATACGAATAGGGTTTCTTTTCAGCCCTATGCGCGAATTTAGCTGACAGTTAACGACCGTCGGAAACACGTTGTGGCTGTCCGTACTCATTTTGCTGGATACCCAAAACAGGTATGCATTCTTTTGCCAGCGTACGCATGCACCTACTTTATTCCTGCACTAAACAAGTCGTCTGCCTAGAATTCCATTTGTCCTCGCCACTAAGGTGATGGAGAAATTCAGGTTTATGCACGCACAGTACGCATTTTGCGAAATTCACTTCGAAGTGGATGGCTATTGCATGGTGGGAACAAAAACCGTAAATGACCGGCGTTCACCGTAATTGAGCCACCGTGGTTACATGAACGCGGTCGTCGGCCTTCTGCCGCCCAAATAACTGTAGATTCACACATCTGTAGCACGCAATGGAAAAAGTACGGAGAAATTTTTCCGGAATTTTAGCGGACGGCAATCATGTTAACTCTTCTGCTGTGCATTAGTTGTGATTATTTCCTATTCGCGATGACCTGAAGTATTCTGGACCAAAAGAATGACTGATGGGTTTGCCTTAATTCTTTATGCATATGCTTCAGATTGGAGGGAACATTTCACTTTTTGCGGTCCGAGTATGGTACGCCGTTCCTTGCCACTCGTGCTAAACAGTTGTTTGATTCAGTTGTATGACGAAATTTGAGAACAGCCTTCCTTCACCATGTTTCAATTGCAGAGGCGAAGACTATGTATGAACACCTAGTTCTGAAATAGAATCAGCCAATCCTCCGATTACAGATGAATTGGAAACTTTTTCCGATAGCTTCCTACTTTAGTACCGCCATGCATGTCATACTACAATGAGACAATGTCCAGCTCTCCTATTCAAGTCGCGAGCACTTCGGGCTTCCTTACAATGCCTTGCTTCAATAGAACCTGTGTACTTTAGTGTTAAAGATTTGGTGCCACCATTTGGAATTTGCACGCAAAATTTGGGAGAGCGAATGGGTGCGATTACAGACCATAGTGATGGTCCAATTCACTGCCGACATCATGAGCAGCTGCAGATACGGTCCAGTAAATTAGCACTTCAGAAAAATCAAGAAGCGACTGCAGAAGCCTTAGGAGAACTGGAAGAGGGCAGTACCTCCACTTTCCAGCTTCGCCCCAGTCGCATACAAACGTGGCCTAGTGAAAACGTTCTTCCACAGAGCCAGACGGATATGCAGCGCCGAAATGTTGCAAGCTGAAGAAGTATTTTTGTACGGAAACTTGGCGTCAAATGGGTATCCTGAAAGGCTATTCAGATTCACAGCAAGCCTCCCAAGGAGAGAATACCGGTTTTAACTGCAGAGCAAAAGGTTTACTTGTTATTTCCGTTCAATTGAGATCATGTATCAAATGATATCGGATGTAAACTCCGGTCCGCCCTTACTCGCACCTACGCGACCGCCCAGTTGCGACTCATACAAACAACGCGAAGCCTTGTTCTTCATGACCGTCAGAGCAACTCATCAGTCAGTTCGACCGCGCACGTAATTTACCAGTTCACCTGCGGTTGCGGTGACGGTTACATAGGCAGGACTGCCCGTCAGCTCAGAGGGTAGCTGAACATGTGCCGAGGTGGTTAGAACAAATGATGTCGCAACAAAACGGAGTGGATCGAAGGATGAACCGGAGCCCAGCATCATCTATCACCAAGCAGCTCTTTTTAACGCGACATCAAGTGAACCTGGAGACTGTGTTCAAGGTGTTATTACGCAACAACAACCCGATAATTTTGGCAATTAGTGAGGCTTTGTTAATTAGGGCTTATCAACCTGTGTTATGAGCACGGAAACTATTGAGACAATCAATTAGATTACTGTGGTCTGGATTGTGACAATTCGGCTGGTGTGCCAAATTTTCCCTGTATATAACTGTCTATGTATTCCGCTTGTATTGCGTTTGCGACTGATGAGAACAATCGGAATGTGGACATATCGCAAATTGTATCCTCACTGCTTTGACGAGATAGGCATCATTGTTAATAGTGGGTATATTTCTCTTTAAGTGAGAACCTGCCTCCATATTTTGCACAAATCAAATAATTGCAGTGGGCACTATAAACATGTGGCGAATAAAATCTGCGGCATTTCCTCGTCGGTGTGAGGTACAGTTCAACTGGATGTTACGATACTCGGTGTAGGGCTGAATAGCGATCAGCAGATGTCATATTTTTCGGTTTATCCAAAGCAGCCCTCAAGCTTTTTGGCAGACTTGGTTTATTGTTCTGCTAAATCTTTCTGGAAGCTTGTGAGGTTTTAAAAAACAATAAGTGTAGATAAATAAAAAGTATAAGTAAGGTAATGAGACCATCCATGGAACCGTGTCCTGTGGATCTGCTTCCATGTTTGTTATTCGCTCGAAGGATTTCACCCGCACTTCCATTCTCCATCTGTCCGTGTTCCGATGTGGCTTATAAAGTGAGTAAGCCATCACTTATGTAACTCATCTGTAGGGCTGTTTTTCTGTGTATTTATTGTGGACAGTCAAGCCAATTAGCATGCACCGTCAACTGTTTCTGTTTGAGTAAAGCTCTATTGATCGCCATCGAACCAATGGCAATTCATCATGCATGGGTATAATTGTTAATGTTAGAATCTTAAATTAATTACCTTAGGGGATCGACCCAGTCTTGGCCAACATTGAAGTAAAGAAGAATATAACATATTTGCGCAAGAAAGACCGATCGACCAAATGGTAGAGGGGAGGTGTCGGAAAGGTGTGACTGCTTGAAGTGTCGATGTACTAGACAGTTCTGAAAATAATTTCAGGTTCATCGTCGTTTGCTTACGTACATAAATTACAGGAATTGATAAACAGGCCAGATGCCTTCCTTGTATGCTGTTTTCATTTCCTTAAGGATTACAGAGAGAATTATCACTTTGTACATGATCATAGATCATACCAGTCAATGATTGTTTCGCAGTCGATTTTCCAGTTCAGAAACTTCGGCGAGCACACTTGATACACGTGCGCGGAGCTCTCAGGTTATCCGCTGCCTGTTCTCGGAACACCAATTTTTGTGAGACTTTTGCCAATTATATGTGATTCAGTTATACGCTGACTTCACTCTTTGTGACACCTGACTGGGATGGCCAAAGCGCATGACTGGGATGAATGGCGTTTTATTCGCGAACTGCTCTCACTCGAAAACGTTATTGCTACTTCGACATCAAGGTTACCACTCTCACCTAACTACAAAGGATGTGGTCCCCGAGTGATGAAAATATCGTTGCATTCCGAAATGATGGTAGAATATGTGATCAATACGTGGCGCAAAATGCGTCAAATGCTACCATCCGAAATACGTATAAAGACGATGGGCACTGAAGCACCAACAGGCCATGTCACACTAAGCAAGCAACGTACCAATACAATTCTGCTGCCATGTTGCTCAGACCAGAGACAATGCCAAAACACGCTGCCGGCTGAAGGCGGACAAGTTGGTCACCCACTTGTTGGCGCTGAGAGCTCAATACAACGACCTGAACTGGCCCTAGGGTCTGCAGCATCGGTCCTACAAAAAAACTACCGGCAGCCGACCCCACAAGGGTTGGCGTAAACTCCAACCGAAAACCAGAATCTACAAACATTCTTCTAACCACTGATGCCCTCACCTGCTTCTATACTAATGCACAAGGTCTTCTCAGCAAGCTAACCGAACTTCGATTTCGCCAGGTCTCCACGCCCTGGGACCTAGTTATGGTCACCGAAACCTGGCTAAGCACGGAAATCGCGAATGCCGAGATTACGTTACCTGGCATGAGTTCCTTACGAAAAGATCGGCCTAGCAGAGGAGGCGGAGTGCTTTTGTATTATCGATCCGACCTACATGTTGAGGTCATTGATGACTCAGAAGCGAACATCAACGATTCTCTTTGGTGTCGTATGCACCTGAGACAAGGCGATGTGTGTTTGCTAGCAATAGTTTACCGTCCTCCAATGTCTACCTTGGAAATGGATCAAGGCCTTGCTGCTGCGATGAAACGAGTTTTGACACGTCCACACAGTCACGTTCTTCTGGTGGGGGACTTCAATCTGCACGCACTCAAAGTTCCAGCATCGCCCAGCGAACAGTTCAAGACTGATTTGCAAGCACTGATTACCGATGTACCACTGTATAACAAGGTCACCTCCCCCACTCGTTTCAGAACGGGTGACACCCCCTCTGTCTTGGACCTTGTGCTCACCAACGAGGAACTAATGATTGACACCGTTACCATAGCTACACCACTAGGTCGTAGTGATCACGCGACGTTGCACTTTCGTTACATCTGTTATTCGGAGTACGTTAGAGAGAACGACGAGGAAACTTATATGGTTACACATTACGACATCTTGTCTAACCTTGTTCAAGACACCAACTGGTCCTTCCTGACCGAGAATCCGCCCGATGAGGCTTGGATGGTGTTTGTCACCAAATTCACTGAGCTAGTGGCAAATGCATCAGGACGCAAGGCCTTTCGTCCGAAGCAAGTGGATTCGTTCCTAAGAAGCCGTACGAGAAAATCTATGGCCTTAAGGGATTCGGCCTGGCACGCTTACAAAGTTTGCCTAAGTAATCTGACCTGGGGAGTCTACACAACTCAACGAAACCACTGCGTCAAGTTGATTCGCGAAGACAAACTCCAGCACCAACAGAACTTAGCGGCGAAATTCAGCAAAAATCCAAAGCTGTTGTATAGACATATCAACAAACTCCGTAGAGTGCAGCGCGGGATCCCGGTCTTGCGTGCAACAGATGGTCATGCGCAAACTGCACAGGACGCGGCCAACGTGTTTCGTCAACACTTCCTCCATACTTTCCGGAGTGAACCATCTCTTCACCCGATTTTGACAGAGCTCTCACCGTTCCCAGGTTTACACAACGTATCGTTCACGGCAACCAATGTGTCGAAAACGCTAATGTCGTTGCGTGTGCACAGCTCGCCAGGCGTAGACGATATTAAACCGAAGGCGTTGAAGGCAGCGGCCCTAAACATTGCCGAACCATTAGCTCGGTTCTTTCAACGTTGTCTTGACGAAATGCTGATTCCCACAATGTGGAAACATGGGCTAGTCACTCCCATTTACAAAAGCGGTAATCGTGCGGAGCCGTCGAACTACTGTCCAATCACTCTCCTCCCAGTTTTATCCAAAGTAATGGAACGTATGATTGCGGAGGCGTTGATGGGATATCTGGAGAACAACAATATCATAGTGCCACAGCAACACGGATTCCGCTGAAATCGATCCTGCACTACAAACTTGCTGCTGGCCCGAGCAAGCTGGACGGAGTCAGCTGATGCTCGATTTGGAGTCGACGTTGTCTACCTGGACTTCTCGAAGGCGTTCGATCGTTTGGACCACCGCATCCTCCTACACAAGCTTCGAGGCTACGGAATCGGTGACCCTGTGCTTGGTTGGATCGCCAACTTTCTCACTCAACGTCAGCTGAATGTGAGAGTCCGCAGCTCCATGTCCGACCCAATTGACGTCCAGTGCGGTGTGCCACAAGGGTCAGTACTGGGGCCACGTTTATTTTTAACATTCATTAACGACCTTGCCAATGTACTACAGACGAACTTCTTGCTGTTTGCAGATGATGTCAAAATTTGGCATGACATCCGGAGAGAGGACGATCACGCAACACTGCAGAGCGATCTGGACAGGGCGTACACTTGGTCATCCGAAAATATGCTCCACTTCAATGTCGCCAAGTGCAAAGTCGTGAGCTTACGCCACCAGCTCATCCATGAATACTTACTTGGGGGCCAGCCGTTGCAACATGCTTCCCAGGAATGCGACCTCGGAGTGATCGTGCAGGACGATCTTGGCTGCTCCAGACAAGCTGAAAAGGCATCGAAAAGGGCCAGTCAACATCTCGGACTCTTACGGAGGGCTTTCGGAAATTTCGAGCCATATGTATTTCCGCAAATGCTGAGCGCTTACGTGAGACCCCACGTGGAGTATGCCATCCAGGCCTGGCGTCCCTGGCGCAAGCGCGACATCAGTGCACTTGAAGCTCCACAGCGTAGAGCAACGAAGCTCGTCAGAGGCCTGTTTCACATCCCCTACCAACGCAGACTGCAGTCTCTGGGATTGTACAGTGGTGAATATCGTCGTCATCGAGGAGACCTCATCATGGTCTACTTAATACTGATGAATCCAAATCACCTATGTCGCAGTCTCTTGCAGCTGAGCCAAAATACCAACCTGAGAGGTCATCAGCTCAAACTGGCTACACACTACAGCCGACTTGATTGTCGACGAAACTCTTTCTCACTCCGTGTGTCCCGTGCTTGGAATGCGCTCCCCACTCACGTCGTCCTTGCACCCACATTGGCACTATTTAAAAAACGCCTAGACGACACACTTTCCAACTTGCATTATTTGGCATAGCACTTCCTATTCGGAGGAGGAAATAACGAGACCCAAACCATGAGGTTACTGACCCTCCCCGCAAATTGGCGGTGATGTTACATACAGAAGTGTCCCAATGAGTGACATGGATGTATACAAACTGGAGTAACGTACCACATCTCTCAACGGAAGCAACACACGAGTGAGCGTTATCCGTTCCTTTGATTTCTTTTTCCCACATTTGCTATAATAACAGCTCTACTTTGGGTGCAGACATCCAGTCCATACTTTAAACTATCATTATGAAGTGGTGCGTTGAAATCTGTAGAGGCTTAAAAAACGATTTACTTGTTCGATTATCCTTCTGTTTTATCTATTGCTCCAACCGTCCTACGGGACCTGTCAAGCATATGCTTTTTTACGCGTTATAAATCATTGTTCATTGTTCATTGACTTACATGTGTTGATGCTGAATTTGAAGTAGGAATAGGACAAAACCATGGCCGTCATCACACGTTGCAACTGATCCACTTTTTGTGCGGACAACGCACAAGTACTTGTTAGCATCGTCATCCACAAGGATTTTCCTCCGGAAACAATGGATGTTCAACAATTCGTCATCGATGCGATGCTCGAGACGAACATCGTGTTCACATACATTGTGTGTAGATGACATCCTGGCAATTAGCTAGACGCAAACCAAACTCGCCTGAACGAAAGCTTCGCTGTTTCTCTACCTCATTTAGTTCCAGGGCCTATGTGACGTGGCGAATGAAAGTGACACTCGAATGGGTGGCTGAGAGCTAGTCAGTTGACCTACGTTAAACGTCCCATTTGAAGGTGCTCTGTTAGACTTGTTTACGGACCTATGGGTATAGGTTGCTGAGTATAATTGTCGATGGGAGAAATCTAACCCTGGCTTTGCTTCACTTGATAATGCATGTTTGTCTTCTGAAGACCAACTGACCTTGTCATACTAGATACAATAGAAGAATCCATTTACTGACTGTCTGGATTTTTTACCTGCTTTGGTCACGTGGTTTCACTTTTGAGTACCACAAAGAGTAACTATTTGGACAAAGATTGGTGACGGATGTTGGCGGCGTTAGTATGTGCTACGTTTGGAAAACTGTGACGCTATTGCATCCGCTCTGGATAAATACGTCAATTTGCAACATGTGCAACATGTTTACACCGTGAAATGAACATTAAATGCACACTCATTCATCTCAGGCAAAAAGACCGGTGCTTGACAAGACCTGTAGGATGGTTGGAGTGCAAACTAAAAAACATCAAAGATAAATGTATCATCAGCTTAAACGTCTACGGATTTAACTGCACTGCTGCATAACGATGGTTTGAACTGAGCAATGAATGTGCGCACACAAAGTAATATATGGGGAGCGGTTATAGTGCGCGTAATCCATGAGAAAAAATAAACGATGGAAACGACAACGCTCACTCGTGTGCAGCTTCCTTTGGTCCAATTGCTAGGTAATCCAATTTCCATAGTAGCGGCGTTTAATAAATAATGTGCAGGAAGTGATCATGAGCACGCTGATTTAAAGTGTTTGGTTGGTGCCGGGATATAGAGGCTTATATGGTGTCGTCGAGACGTGTTTTGAATACTGTTTGGGTGGGGGAAGAAATAACGATAAGTAGCGAGAGCGTTCCATGGTTGGTACATGCGCGGTGAAAAGGAATTACGGCTGCATTCACCTCGGCTATACTGTATAGTCAGCTTTAGCGGGAGACGTCTCAGTGGGGTACTGTGATGCAGCAGAAGGGGACTACAAGCATTGTTTGGATTCCTCAGGATACATTATGTCATTATCAACTCACCACGCAGGCGTCGGTATTGACCACTGTATACCCCAAGATTTTCCAACCTCAGTTGGTAAGTGATAGAACAGACCTTTTAACTACTTGATCGCCCTTCTTTTTGGCAGTTCAAGTACGGAGAGGTCATGCTTGTGCCAGGGCTGCCAGGCATGAATGACGCATACCGGATGGGGCGTAATGTAGGAATGGAACATTTGAGAGAAGATGAATAGGTCCAAGCGCTCGAATGTGTCTCCACAAATGGCCAAGATATTGGTTAGCTTTATTGGACGCCTTATCGGCCTGACGTGAACAGGCTAGATCCCTTTGTATTATCACACCTAGATCTCACTCAGTAGAAGTACGCTGAAAAGTTTGATTCACCAGCCTGCACTGGCAAGTAAATCGGTGGCGTATGCCCAATGTCTTACACTTAGCGGCATTTCAATGAAGTAGGCTCTGAGTTACCTATTCGTATACCCAATCATCCTAAAGCGCTACGTAATCGCTCGTTATGTTGATGGCTCGCCATATCTTGAGATCACCAGCGAAGGGTAAGAACTTGGAAGTGATGACTTTCACGAGAGCGTTTATGTAAAGCAAACATAGACGTGGATCAATCACTGCGTCTTGTGGAACTCCGCACTGCACGTCGATAGAGAGAGGGCGCTACGAACTCTCACATTCAGATGTCACGGAATCCGAAAGTTACCCATCCACCCAAGAATTGGGTTGCTAATTCCACAGCTCTGGAGCTTGTGAATCAGGATGCGATGGCTCAGACCGTCGAACGCGTTTGAGAATTCCAGCGAAACTGCATCAAATCCCACACCGCGCCTGAAAATTTCAGTGTAACTGCAATGGGCAAATATCAGGTTTATCGTGCAAGACCGGTTCTGGCGGAATCCATCCTGCTCTGGTGCTGCGATTTCGTATCCCATCAAGTAATTCATGAGCTCTTCGGCGATAACAGACTCCATGAATTCGGATAGCTCCGAAATCATTGGTATCGGGCGGTAGTCGGCCTCATCTGCGCGAGGTCCCTTCTTGTGAATGGGAGTAATGATTCCGTGCTTCCACATCGTTGGAACTCACACCTCGTCGGACACCGTTAAAATAACGGGATAAAGTTGTCGGAATAAATTTATGGCAGATAACTTCAGCGCCTTTGCTCGTGTATTATAAGCACCGAGCTATGTTGACGTACGAATTTATCTTTTTCAGAACAACTGTGGCCGTAAACAAGATATGACTATGTCCTGGTGGTTGTATAACTTCGTGAACAGCATATGCAGCGAAGACGTGTTCTGGAAGTTTGGAGAGAATTACTGACATAGGGCGTTGGCCACTTCAGTTGTAGTTTGTATTGGTTCGCTTGGTATGCGGACGGCAGGAATCCGTCGATGCACATTAAGCTTCGTTAACGTGTCTGTAAACGAGCTTCGGGTTTGAGGCGAATCGCTCAACTAGATTCTGCTGATGATTTAGCTTAGCTTCGCATGCCAGGTTTCCGCAATGATTTCCCTAAATAGTGTAGGCTTTCAAGGTTTCAGTACCCTGTGACACCTTGTAGTTTCACCGGCTTGAATTACTTGGGACCGTACACTTCCACCTACTGCTGTGCGTATGAATGGTTTTGCTCTCATCGCACACGGGAACGTGTTCCTCCAAGCACTGATACAAACCTGAATTGATGAACGAAATCCCACCAGGCAACATAGAGGATAGTTTAGCAAGAAATGACCAGTTGGTTTCATTAAAGAGTGTGGTCAGAAAGCCGTAACCAGCATGACGGCTGCTTCCCAAAGGAATAGCTATCGATACCGTTTTGATCATAAGCTCCTCCTCGGTGAACACGAGACCGAGGATACCTGGTTTGTTAACTGGCTTGAATATTGTGGTTTTATAGTTATATTCAAATATTTAGCCCCTACAATTTTATTTTGAAGTTCCCATAGAGACAGACTGGGGTTTGTACGGCATGAGGATCGAAGTCACCAAGCAGATGGATGTGAATGTGTGTCTGTGCGAGCATAGTTTTCATAGTAGAGGCTAGGCGTTTGTTAATTTCTGAAGTGGACGACAGTGGGTGGTACATGATGTCTACTGAAAATGTGTCACCACATCTTAGGTGAAGACAACACCAAAGCGCGTCGACGATCTCGACATCCTAGTCCTCGATGAAATCAAGATGTAGCTCACTGCGGTAGTACACCACCTCCTCTATTCGGCCGATTGTCGCACAGAATACACACTCGGGGGAGTACGATTTTGGTGTCCGTAACCACTCCATTCAAGCATGTCTCGGTTACCATGATGGGGTCCCACGACATCAAAATATGTGGTATCCGAAGATCTATCTGTATGCTGAAAGGGCCTTGTGCATTGATATAAAAAAGAGAGTTTCTTATATGTTAAGAGATTGGTGTAAGCTGTAGACAGCAGGTTTGAAACTTGGTCAACCCTCATGAGGCCGGCTGCTAATGGTTTTTTGTGTGGAGTCACCGGCTCTCGAGATAAAGTTGGGACACATCGCTGCACCGAATACTCCAAGTCACGATGACCCTGAGCGTCAATCACACCCTGCGATGACCTTCCTGATGTTATGACGGCTGTTAGCTTAGTCGCTGCGCTGGACTGCACAATGGACGTTTTCGCTGCGTTTGTCACCTGCATTGAGTAATCAGTAGCCCATGGTCCTGTCCCTGCTGCATGTTACGGAACTTAGCCAAATTCTCTAGAAGGGTGTGTACCGTTTGCTCAACCCCGGAAACCAACTTCAGCCATTTAGAACCATATTCCTTGTCAATTTTTTTTCAAAACCAGAACATGATATCAACAAAACAGTAAACGAGTTTGATGCGCATTTTCACCAGTCCATTCCCGAATGTATGCACATTGAAAACCCGACCGGAAAGTGCGGAGAGGATTTTTAGACAAAGTTGTTCAAGAACATTCGTTATCATTTAAGTGACCATCCATTAGAGGGGAGGGTGCCTGTCTGATTGTTAGTCAAAGGGTTATTAGTTCCCATTAGGTACATGAATGCCCCCGGCGCCCAATCTTCGATACTATACGCAGCAGGTGAACCAGGAAAGTCCAGTGCACACAGAAGACGGTATGTGCATATGGCTGTTGTATGCAAAATGTTATGGTTCCAAGTGACATCGCAAAGTGTCTCTAAAAATCCGGCTCAGTGGAATATCTCACCATGTGCATGCAGACCGGTAGGGCCACATTGACTACTCTGGTACTATCGACGTGTCATAACAAGCCATATCTTGCAGAGGAAAACATTACAGTGATCGCAGACAGCGATCTGAATTCAGTTTATTGGAATGATATATCAACTATAAGATGTTCTCGAGCTACTGTGGGGCTGATGGTTGAGAAGGAACCGATCGATATATGGAGTTAGATTCGGAGGTTGTAATCACCGTTATTAACCATGGTTTAATCAGACTAACGCCACCCTTACAACCGTGTGACTCCAAATTACATGCGTACGCTGGTGACACATTTTAAGTCTTCGGAGTGTTTGGCTGAAATCCGCTACAGAAAATGGAATTTGAATATATCTTCTACCGATGCATTTGGAAAAGGCCCACTCCCTGATGCCAAAATCAGGTCCGATACTTCTTAGGCACGGTGCAAGTGTATTATGATGTTGACAACAACGGTAGTCTAAACTAAATAGTGAACGAGATTCCTTTCTTATTCGAAGGCAAGTGGGAGTAGCTGCTGCATTCTAAAACTGTCATCAAGAAACGGGAGAATGCCGATAGCAAATTTCACAAAGCACTGACGTTGATGTAAGCACTGCTTCTCAGCGTTGAGACAGAACTACAACGCCTATTGTCCGAGGGCTCAATCATGCCATTATAACATTCGGAGAAACATTTGGAGAAACTACTGAACGAATTCCCTGCGTATTCCTTTGTTTCGCTCATTGTTCATTCCCTCGGGAACCTGATAGATGTTCTTCATAGTTATCAATCGACCATCTAGGTGCCGTGCAATTGTTGACTTCGAAATGTCCTTGTCCATTTCTGCTCGTACTCGTACTCGCATTTCCCGTAGCGTAAGAGTTGAGTCCCTTGCGATCCAATCCAGGATGTCATCTACGTCTTCCTCCGACAAAATCCGCTTACGACCGCGCGCCTGCGTAGTACTCGGTTCCTGATCAAGAGAACGACGAATCCAGGAGTAGGCTGTTTGATATTTGACGTTGTTCACAGTTGCCACAAGCTGCCAGTCATCACCGTTGACGAAAGCGCCCAAATCTCGGTCACGAATATCTGATGAGATACTCTGTCGAACGTGAGAAGGCATGCCGACGACGTTAGAATCATAGACATGGTTTCGGGCGTGCGCTTATGTTCCAGCTGTTCATTGCTCTCAGACCAATTGTGATCCATCGTTTCGGACGTGAGGGGGGCGCATACAAGCCCGTTGCACCGTCGAAGTGCATTCCTCCAAGGTTCATTCACAAGTCTCACCCAGTCAACGAGCAGCGCGCTCACCTCCCCAGACTAACGCACCGAACCTTGGCATCTGGCCAATGAGAACACACTTAAGGTCAGAGGATTGGCTCTGAGCGGCTGGCGAATCGCACAGGGTTTTGCAACATTATGGACTTTCTTTGCAAAGTTTTGGACCTTCTTTGCAACTTTGCGGGAAATGCTATAGAAATGTTGGGTCTTGTCTCACCCACTGAGTTCTAAGCTTTATATGGAGTAAGGACATTCTACAATACATGTAGTTTCGTGTTGTCTTAAGTAACTAACTTACACTTAAACCAGATCTTTCCAATCTGGAAAAAAATTATTCCAGTTTATTAAATTGTTTCAGTGCTGTTCTTTTGCTGTATCTTTGTCAATTTTGCGTGCTTTTTCGCTGTCAAATTCTATGTTGGTTGTCGCATATCGCCGGTGTGTCTGCGTGCGATTTGTAAGTACACAAGTTACCTACCAGTCCAACACATTCCACCTCGATTGCTGGCTCCAGGCCGTGAATCGTTGCTGAGGGACGGGGTGCATCGTCCTTGTGGTCGTGCTAGACTCAAAGTGTGGTTCCATCCAGTGTAGAGCGGATTACAGCCCAGCCACCGCCTTGTGTACGTCTGGTACGCATGGTTCCTTACAGAGATAGACATGAACGTGCTTCTGTGTACGTTGGAGTGCGTGCGGGCTCCGTTGATGAAACGTGGCTCCCATACACCTGCCTCCCGGTCTTATTCCTTTGGGTTTACATTGGATTTGGGGTGTGTGGATAGAGCTCTTGGTGGAGCAGCACAAACCACCTATAGTCAATCTGTAGGAGCAGACGTCCTTTGGCTGTCCCCATGGAGGCCGCAGTTACAGGCAAATCCGGAACCGGACGCCGCAAACTATGTAATCGTCGATGAACACGATACTTGTTCAGCTTCCAAGCATCCCGGATAGTCGATTACAGCTGGTGTGGGTTGAAGATTGCTTCTTCTTTGATGCTTTGGAACTGTTAGAAAAACTGACGCTTAGCCAAAGTTGACTTCATATAAGCTGCGTGGATTGTAACATTGCCTGGTACCTGGCCTGTTATCGCATTTTATGTGTGTTAATTTCATTGTTCACCTTTGCTTCACTGTGATTGGGCTGTTCATTATTAGCCAGCGCCTTAGTTAGCACAACTCTTCGTGTGGTTTCACTTGTCTTGCTTTCCTGCATTGAGCGGTTGTGACATCGGTCTCCTGCTCATCTGTGTAATTTCAAGTTTCGGTGACGCAGACACCTGGACCAAGAACAATTGAGATTTGTCCGACTTATGTAAATGTATTTGCTTCAGTAATACCGTAGTTGTTGCGATCCAACTTTGTTTTGCTTCCTGGATTGCTGGATGCATGTCACACAACGTTCAATCAGTGGACGTTAATGTACTTAATCATTGGAGGTGCTTGCTTTGGCAGTACTCAATTCTTGGAGATGCTCGTTTTGGCAACACTCGAATTTGAGGGTGCTCGACTTTAGTAGTGCTCAACCTGGAAGGACCCAATTTGAAAGTTCTCAGTCACAGATATTGAACCCAACGTTGCTGAATTTGTGTAACCTTTCACAATGCCAATTAATCGGATGACGAAGTCTGCGGGCTGGATGGAACAATCAGGGCAAGTCTACTTTGATGATGTTTCCGACTCTGGCTCTCATGTTAGCACTTAGGCCGCTAGTCTTAATGCGCGTTCACAGCTTTCGTTAGCGGAATCAAGACAGAAGCAGATTAAGGCCGATTTTGAATAGGATAGTACACGGCTCGAGGTTAGGCAACACCGCGAATTGCTTATGTCAAGCTAGACAGTGGAGATGGTTAGGCTTGCGGTCGCTATAAAAGTGGAACTCGACGAAAGATTATCGATTCCTGACTTGTTGTGGGATAGTTTGCCACAGATTGATACCCATATTGAAGACTGCGTAGTTGCTGCTAAGACGAACCCAACAATAGAGACAGACACTGAGCTAGGTTACCAAGTAGCTGCCATGACAGCAGCAGCGACATCTGTCCTGAGCCCGTTCCTTTTAGAAATAGAGCTCCACAGTGTCCAGCTAACGCAATTTGAGAGACCTTCGGCAGATTACTTGAAATTCATGGAGCAGTTTGAGGTCTGTGTCGAAAATGAGATAGAAGAGGCAGTTAGGCGTCTTCTATACCTCATACATTACCGTAGAGGGAATGCGACATAGGCCATCAGTGGATGTTTAGTGTGTAGGACAAGTAAATACTAGTCTGAGACGGTTCGCAAAATTAAGCGCGGATATCAGAAGGCAATTGGAGTCGGACACAGCGGACTGTACTCGATGGGCTACAAGAAGACGCGGACGGATGGAGCGACGAGAGCGTACGTCAGTGTCGGAACTCACCGTGGACACAAGTGATGAGTCGGACGTAGGTAAAAATGGTCGTACGGTCGGTGTTAAAACAAAAACCAATAGTGTAGGATTGAGTAACAAATTTGTATATAAGAATTATCTTTTGGGTTGCTACAGAGCTCTCCTCCTAGAAGGCTGTACCATGAAGCCTCTGAAATCAAAAATGGTTGTGGATCGAAGTTCGCAAAAGGTATTCGTATGCAAAGGAGCATCTGTTCGTGTTCGGAAATGGATGTACTTGACAATTAGGATCCGCTGTGCCGTTCGGTACTAATTATTTATTGATTGCAGGACAGGATGCATTTCGGTGAGACGTTGGAGCGGGCCTGTCGGTCTACAAAATACTCGCTGGCCCAGAAAAAGGCCAACAGGATCTCAACCACCGCTGCTGCCAAGCGGTGCGCATGAGAGTGGTCTCTCCCTCCGCTGCATCCCGCCCCGTGCCAAAACAACTATCGTCCCACAGCGAAACGACCATCGTCCCACGAAGAAACGACAGTTGTCCCACGGCGAAGCGACCCTCGTCCCGCGGAGGAACGACCAGCGTTCGCCTCAGGATCCTCGTTGACTGCGCTGGTCATCGAAAACATTGTTCGTGTGGGCCAGTCGCTCGAAGTGGAGGGTTGGGTCATGTAAACACAAGAAAATAGAAAATCGTACAGAAAACACCAGAAAGAACGACCGACTGATCTGCGTGTTTAGATTTTTGGTTTTTGAATATTATTTTAGAAAAAGGTTTTTCGGGAGCTTTTGCTATTTTGTTTTCAAAACGTTAATAGACCAAAAACGGGGCAAATATATACAATATCTACAACTTTTAACGTATTTACACTGTACATAGTCGGAAAAGCGAACGGGTTTACGCACCTCTCGACCACGACGAGGGGTCGTGGGAGGCGGTGGGCTAGATTAGGAAGTTGTCGGGACATCTGATGCTTGTAGACAGGGATCGTGGTCTGATTGAACTACGCTAGGATGCTGAAAGTTGGTGAGGTGAGTTATGACGCCACACGAAACATCAGTAGACGAACAAGGCTTGGTGGTGGCTTCCATAAAGACAGTCTTCAGACGGTCGATAGTGACGGCTTCGCGTCGGCCACCGCGGTCCATTCTGTACGTCTTATTAGCACCGTGCAGCACTTTGTAAGGACCTACATACGGTGATTGAAGAGGGTGTAGAACACCGTCTGCAGGAAGAAGGAGGTGCGAACACGTAGACAGCTTCTCGGGCATGCACACTGGTGTCTTCTGCGATCGAGGAGCGGGTGGACGTAGCTCACGCATCTGGTGAGCAAATCGATCGGTATAACTTCCGTAGTCAAAAGACGGAGTAGACGGGGCTGGTGCTACCAGCTGTACGGGAAACCGCAGTGTGCAACCGTAGACTAGCTGCATTGGTTTTTCATGGAAGTCGGTTTTAGCCGTGTTTCTTAAGCCTAGGAGGACGAGGGGAAGTGTTTCAGATCATGAAGGATCTGCGTGCGCACGTAGCGCTGCCTTCAACTGGCGGTGAAAACGATCCACCATGGCGTTAGCTGCTGGATGATACGCCGTCGTCTGGACGTGGCGACAGCCTAAATCCTTAAGCAACATGGCAAATGTGACGAGAAATGGGACCCTCGCTCGGTGGTCACGATGGCGGGACAGCCGTATTGAGCTACCCAGCGCTCCAGAAGAGCTTTCTCTACCGTTTCCGAAGAGCACTTAGGTATGGGAATAGCTTCCGGCCACCTATTGAATCGATCGACACAGGTCAGTAGACATACAGAGCCTTTCGAAGGCAGCAGAAGACCTACAAGGTCAACCTGCATCTGGCGTGAGAAACGTTCCTACCGGGCTTTTCTTGCGCATCTGCACTTTCGCGCGTTGACATGGAAGGCAAGCAGCTGCCCCAGTACGAACGTCACAATTGACATTGCGCCAGACGAACCGTGTGGTTACGAGCCTAACTGATGCACGCACCTCTGGATGAGACAAGCCGTACGACGTATCGAACACAGTCTGTTGGAACTCGCGTGGGATGACTAGGCGCGGCGTGCCCAGAGATAAATCGCAAAGTATAGTTCCGACTGATGATGTCAGCGGAACGGATCGTATGTCCAGTGAAGGGAACTTGTGTAATATATGAACCTCAGGATCACTGAGTTGTGCTGCGGCCATGGCTGTCAAGTCAATAGCGGTGCCGGCGTCCGCAGAGATCGCTTGAATCACGGAAGGTGTATCGGCGACAGTGTTGTGCACACCTGAGACATATCGTATATCGGTCGTAAACTGAGCGAGATAGTCAAGGTGGCGCGACTCCCTAGGAGAGTATCGGTCGGTAGTCGAGCTAAGCAAGTAAGTCAGGAGTTTGTGGGCGGTGAAGACGGCAAAACAGCGGCCTTCTAAGACATGTCGGAAATGACTTGTAGCTAAATAAATGGCTAATAGTTCTCTACCGAAAGTACTGTAACGAGATTCGGCCGGTTACATAAGTTTGGAGAAAAGTGACAACGGCTTCCAGGCGCCACCTACCTTTTGTTGTAAGACCGCCCCAACTGCTACGTCGGAAGCGTCGGTACTGAGTGAGAGTGGGACTGTCGGGTTGTGATGCGCTATGGAAGCTATGTTGGCGATAGATTCTTTCAAAGACTGGGAGTCGGCGCTTGCTGCAGCAGGAAAATCGAATCTCTTAAGCTTCCCACGGATAAGGTCTGTGATGGGTTGCACAAGCGAAGCGCAAATAGGTATGAAACGTCGATAAAAGTTAACGAGGCCGTCATAGCGTTTCAGCTGTTTGAAAGAGTGAGACTCGAGGTAATCGATAATGGTCTTAATTTTATCCTTCAGTGGCACGACGCCTGCAGAGGAGATATAGTGGCTGAGACAACTTACTGAATAGACACCAAACGAACACTTTTCTGCGTTGGTCGTCAGAGCTTATTGAGGTAAACGATCAAAAAGCGTGAGGAGCTGGCGGTTAAGATGTCATCGAGGTAGGCATAAGCGGAGTCTGGGCCGCGACAAACTTAGTCGACGAAGCGCTGAAAAGTTTGCGGGGCATTCTTTAGACCAAATGGCATGCGCAGAAAACCGAACTAACCAAATGGAGTCATCACGGCAGTTTTAGCGATGTCCGGTTCTGCTACCGGAATTCGGTTGTAAGCGTGCACCAAGTCGATTTTACTGAAAACGTTTTTATCTGCCAGACTGACGGTGAGGTCCACGATATGTGGGATAAGATGGCGACCGGGCGTAGTTACGTTGTTTAGAGATCGATAATCGCCACAAAGACGCCAGTCCCTATGGTTTTCTGCGGAACCATGTAAAGAGGTGACGCCCATAGGCTTTTGGATGGTCTTATGGTACCGAACTGAAGCATGTGATTGAATTCAGCTGTTGCGGCACCTAATTTGTCGGAGGCGAGTCGTCATGGTCGGGTACTCTTCGGCGGACCGTGCGTGAAAATCTGATGAGCGACCTCTGTTGTGATTGGCTGAAGCTCTGCAGCTGGTCGTATCAGTCGCGGGTATTCAGGCAGTAGGTTTGCATAATCTGTAGGTAGGTCGGTGATTCGGAAAACGACGCTGATTATCGAGGCGTCCGTAAGAACGCCTTCGACTCCTAGTTTAGTACGGTCGTCAAAAAGTCTGTGGCGACCAGCATCAACAAGCAACCCAAAATGTCGGAGAAAGTCGATACTGTTAATTGCGAACGGTACAGACACAACCATGAAGACCCACTGAAAATCTCGGCGGAGATTGATGTCCAGGTTCATCATGGGCTGACCGAATGAACCTATCGGAGAACCGTTGGCCGCACGCAGGTTGTAAGTAGGCTTTGAGTGCTTGTCGTTTGCGTTCACAGGGATGACCCTTACTTCCGCTCATATTGTCTATGGGGAACGTGATGGAAGAACGTCGGTCCTTAACACAAAACAGGCGATTTGTTTGTTTATTAACGGATACGTTGGTCGTGCCAGTATGCGGGCTATTCGCTTTCTCTGAAGCGGATGAGTCGTGTCTAATGCAGCGAGCTAGACAGCGTCTAGCTCTTCCACCATATTGGCGGTGATACCAACATAATTCTTCGACGGCTTTGGTATTGTCGGACTGAGAAGGTGCAGAGAAAATGCTACGCTATGTTGTCGAACGAGACGTACTCGGTGCAGGTACAGACGAGCCGCAATGGACGGTAGCCAAAAAGTGGTCTGCATCTGACCGTGGCATACACTGCTTCGAAGACTTCATTGCTATCCTGCTGCGAAGAAGCGCAATTTCCTCGTCCTTAGAGTCAGATCGGCCTGACGACTTGGAGCAAATAGGAGACTCGGATTTCATCGGTGAGAAGACGTCAGCGGAGTTACTGGTCGTCTGCTGCGGAAGACGTTCGAACGTAGCGTCAGCCTTGGTAGCTAGTTCTTTCAGGGACATAGCCAGAAATATGGACAACATTACCGGCAATGGCTCTTGGAGACGTGCAAATCACAGTTCCTTTATTCCCTCTTCGCCCAAGAGTAAAGGACCAGCGATGCGCTGAAGTTCGCGGAGCAATGCCGACGACTTGCAATCTTGCAGCTTGACAACATTGAGCTGTTCAGTTCGAGCTCATGCGTTGGGTTGCAACTCTTTTAGAATCGCATGCTTCTGTAAATTGTCCACAACAGCAGGCCGAAGGAAGAGAAACTGAGTATTCTCATCGAATGTCGCGGGATGCCGTTGGACACTTTGCAGAAAGTGGTAGGCAATTGCATCGGACGAATACTGCTCTGCAAGCGAAACGACGGTGGTCATTTTGAACATCTCCTACGTTGAATTCTATGATGGGTAATTTGATTACTAACGAAACTAACGGTTCACATTTGTTACCATCCTCGTACAAAGAAATGTTGCGGACCAGTCTCATTCCATAGCTGTATGCTGAAGGAATCGAAACTGAACCTAGTCAACCAATGTCGTGATATGTCGGTGGACATTTTGCAGAAAGTGCTAGACAGTAGCATTAGGCGAATATTGCTCTGCAAGCGAAACGACGGTGGTCATTTTGAACATCTACTTCGTTGATTTTTATGCTCTTGAGACATACTTCATGTAAATATATGTATAATGCATAACAATTGACTTCACTACCACGTTGCTGCCATAGGTAGTGGTGCGAATACTTCGCCGGGGTTGAATGAACGCTACGAGAAAATAGAACAATATGTGTACGTGAGAAACGGGCGATCGTTGTTGATGTTTACTGTAAAGTTGATGGCGGCGTACGAAACCGTTGAAGCTCAGTAGACTGCGTTAGGCGCTTGTTGCAAGCCAGGGTCACGTACTTCCGTTGCCCAAATGATGTTAACCTCATGTTTGCCAAGTAACTCAATTGTGATTACCGCCACTCCTCTGTCGCTTATGGTTCTCCAGTGGTAAGGGAACTTTCGCTGACAAATTACGTGGAAGCTACAAGATAGAGATGTTTTCGCCACCGATTATCGTTGGCTATTTCGGCACTTCGCTTCAGCCGTTATAGGTTCCATATGGCGCACCTGTCCATTATGCACAGACGGTGCGGCATTATCTTAAGGTCATCGGTGCATCGGTCACAGAGGTCCAAAAGATTGGGCTGCCCAGTCACCAGATTAGAACTCTTTACATTTCTTACTACGGGGTTATTTAAAAGAAGAGCTCACAAGAAAACGCCTATTTCACTGGAACGATTGAAAGGCAGTATTGCCCACGAATGTCGCGCGATCAACACGGAAACTGCAAAAATTTATAGCTTATTGCCACAGACGATTGCTTAGGTGCAAACAGAACGCCTCCGGGTACGTTAAGCAACTTCATCGGTGACGGCATATCATCGTTTTATGCTGTTTATGTTATTATACCTATTCACCGTTATCACTGATTTCTGGACTACACTGGTGCACGGGCAAATGGTGCCAAAGGTGCTTCGGGCTATGATGCAATCCAGGAGCAAAGCTGATTCGGCAGCGCTTAGACTGACCACTTCTATACAACTTGGTTCACAACGGCAATATTTGTTTTCTATGATTATGCCTAAGGAATACGCGAGGAAACGAATGAGCTGGTGATGTGAGAATGGGCAACGCCGTTTCGTATTTTTATTCTATTCACTGGCGTACAGACTATGGCGTGGGATGAGTGCTTCCAAACAATAACATACCGGTCAAACAAGGGAGAAACAAGATGGTCCAATAACTTTCAATAAGAATACCAACCGTGAAAGCATAGCACATCGGTTCTTTTGAATATGATATTTGGAGTTTGCAGCATATGTCAGGAAAGTTACCACAGGGATAACGGTCTTGTAATGGACAGTGTGCGTGAGAACCCGCATGCGTGTGCTGTGGTCCCACTATTTGTTATTCATTTTTTCGAGCCAATGAGCTTAGCACTTTGTGCAATACGCGCATCTCAGTATTTTAGAGGGTCGCTTGTACCGGGAGCCCAGAGAGCGATTCGAGAAGACAGATCGAGTTGCAGGGAAACTTTCATTGGTACAGTAAAAGATTCCCTGTTATCTAGCTATAAAAGAACGACACCGTGGACGCTCTAGCTAGGGTACGGAGCAAGCACAGCACACAGGGCAGTTGCGAGTTGCAACCGAAGCGAGCGCCAAGCAAAAATGGCAATGAGCAAGTCAAGCATTCGAACTCAGCAATCAGTTCAACCAACCATACTGGTTGCCTAAGTGTACAATGAAATAATTTTAGTTAGAATTTTACACAGTCAAACCGGGGAATCTCCAGAAGGGACTGTGTAAGCAGTCCTTCGATCTACGTGAGGACTGTCCGTCGCGGGCCAGCCTTCTGCGAGACCAGGTTGTGAAACCTGATGCAGCTGCTTGGGGAGAACCATGCAATCGGACCCTAGCGGGCTCCTACCCGTGTCCTCCCTACGATGTCGAAACGGTAAAAAGCTGTTTGTAGGGGGACAGTTAGTAAAGTTCACGTATGCCGTTGAGCAGGAAGTTTGTTCCGCTTCCAGTTGACGTGCGGGTATCCAGCGGAAAGTGGAACCGAGGTGCAACGAACCGGCGGTGTATATGGAAAGCAACATGAAAAAGCATAATAAATGCATACCAATACACAAATACACAAAATACATAGCAATACACAAATCTCTGGTGTCTCCTCATTTGCGGATGAGTCTTTCGTTTGTTACTATTCCGTCGCAAAGAGACTGGACCTTAACATGGTGCGACAGTTTGCGTACCTCATTGACCCATTGAACTATACTGGGTGATGCCTCCGAGCATCTTGAGAGCTACTCCTACCAGGTTGGTCAATGGTGAGAGGTCAGACAAACTCAGTCTCCTGGTCCTCCAGGTTAGGGGTTTGAAATGGGATGGCGTCCATTTCTGTAAAACAAAATCATTGCCACCTCCCCGCTGCCTTGCGGACAGGCTTTTGAGCCAAAGGCTTTGGATGAGGACCCTAATCGTCCTCCTGTCTAGGTCTGGGCGCCCTGGCAGTATCTCAGTCCACACACAACCATGACATTTTCTTCAAACATAAACTTCATCCTGCATCGGCCGTCGCGCAGATTATCAAGGGTCGCCTTATCTGCTGCATACAGCAGGCCGGATAAGCGAAAGCATGCTACTGCTGGCGCCTCCCTTCTTTGTTTTCCACCTTTTTCTCTTACTCCCATCCAGACCCCCATTACTAACCTTCCTTCTATAATTCCCAGCTTAATTGACAGCAACCGAAGTGCTACTGGAGTAGAACCATCTGCAGCCACCATCCCACAGCACCTATCGGACGCATATCGGCAAAAGTCCCTTATAAGGCCACGCTATCCCGTTTCCATGGCGACATTCAACGTCCGCACTCTAAGACAAACAGGTCAGCAGGCTGCACTCGCACGCACCTTGGACACACTGGGTATTGATGTGTGTTGTGTGTCCGAAACTAGGATTAATGACCCTAACGGGGTTATTGAATTGACTGCACCCGGCTTATCCTCTCGTTATTGGTTGCACTCATCCGGAGACGCCGATGCGGCAGTCACGGGTCAAGCTGGTGTAGGTATCATTCTAAGCTCCAAGGTTGAGCCATTGTTGGTTGATTGGATTCCGGTGAACAGCCGTTTATGTGCGGCCCGTTTGACGACATCAGCTAAGGTGAATTCGCGAAGTAAAACAAAACGCTGATTGTTTGTGATTTCTGCTTATGCTCCCACCGACTGCAGTTCAAATGCAGTCAAGGACACATTCTTTCACGAACTGAACACGCTGCTAAACAGTGCTACTAGTGCAGAAATTATAGTACTTGCAGGGGATATGAACGCACAAGTAGGGCGTCTGAGCTCGTCAGAAGCTCAGCTGGGTGGTAAGTATGGACTTAACGCCGAACGGACTGACAACGGTGAGCGTCTGCTGCAACTGTGTGTGGAGCACCAGTTGTTTCTTACTAGCACTGCTTTTAGACACAGTGGGCGCAGAAGTGCCAATTGGCGTCCACCTGTAGCTGGTCAGCGATGGACCCAAATTGACCACATAGCCATAAGTTACAGGTGGCGCGGTTCCATTCTGGATTGCCGCTCGTACTGGAGTACCTGTGTCGACTCTGACCATGCCTTGGTGCTCTGTTGTTTCTCCATGAACTTTACCGGAAGGCGCACAAAGCGTCTCCTCCGATTGGCAACGGAGAAATTGTCCCAGCCGTCGGTCAGGCAAGCCTATCAAGAAGCACTGCATAGTGAACTCTCGCTGTCTTGTCCTAATGATACTGAACTTCAGTGGAATAGGATCTCGGCCACTATGCACGACGCAGGAGCATCTGCTTGTGGCACTATCAGTCGTCATCGCACCAGTCACCGGATATCCGAGAGGTCCGTGAACCTTTTGGAAGCTAGAAGGCACCTCCCGACTGGTTCTGAACACAAGGTGACCAGACGGGCTCTTAGGCGTGAACTAAAGCGGAGCCTACGTGCTGACAAGGAAGCCTGATGGATCAGTCGGGCTCAAGAAATGGAGGAGGCAGGAGCAGTAGGCAATTACCGGAAGCGCTTCCAGCTAATACACACCACTGGTCCGAGAAAACCAGGCGTCAGTGAGACAATCAAAGACAGCGCGGGTGCGCTGATCCATAATAAGGAGCGCCGTATGGCTCGCTGGGCTGAACACTTTGAAGAAGCTGGCCCCCTGCTCCCGGACCTTTTCCTACTCAGGTGATGCAGGACGAGCCATGGACGGTTAGTTTAGAGCCTCCGTCGGAGGCCGAGGTCCGAAACGCGATCACAACCCTCAATCGTTTTCGTGCCGCTGGCCCGGATTCCCTCCCACCTGCACTATTTAAGGATGGAGGTGAGGTCCTCTGCAAAGCACTGACCTCTATTCGAACATATCTGGAACGAAGAGAGTGTCCCGGCTAATTGGAGCGAATCGATTATAGTGGCAATATACAAAAAGGGCAGTCGCACAGACTGTGCGAACCACAGCGGTAGTAGCCTAACGCCAGTTGTGACAAAATTACTGGCCTCGATTATCGTTCGTCGCCTCACTGCAGAACGGGAACCTCGGATTAGAGAAGAGCAGGCCGATTTCCGCCCAGGACGTGGCTGTATAGACCATATATTTACTTTGCGGCAGGTGCTAGAGCAGCGCCACGCATACCGCAGACCGACAATAGCTGTGTTCCTCGATTTCAAAAATGCGTTCGATTCAGTCGATCGATCGATTCTGTTCGAAATACTTGCGCGGAAAGGGGTTACCACGAAATATGTGAACACCCTTCTATACTCGAACACTAGAGGCCGTGTCAGGGTCTACGGTGGCCTATCGGATAGCTTTTCGACTACAAGTGTCGTTCGTCAGGGTTGTCCGATTTCCCATTTTTGTTCAATTTCGTCGTGAATTATATCATGGAGAGTGGCCTTGTGGAATCTCATGATGTAGGCGTTGAAGTGATGCCTGGTGGAAGGTGAACTGACCTAGATTATGCGGACGGTATCGTCTTGCTTTTCGACAATGTTGAGGCGGCACAATCAACCCTGAATAGCCTATCCAGAGTGGTCCCATTATTTGGTATGCACTTCGCACCTTCAAAGTGCAAAGTGTTGCTGCAGGACCACCAGTCACTTTATGACCCCTTGACGCTTGCTAACGAGGAATTTGAGGTGGTTGATCAATTCACTTATCTTGGCAGCTGCATCAGCAATAATAGGCGCATAGAAACTGACGTGAGCTCACGCTTTGCAAAGGCCAGAGCTGCCTTCTTGAGCCTGCGTCATCTTTGGCGACAGAAGGGAGTTTTCCTCCGTCTGAAAGGCCGTGTATACAAGGCCACAGTGAGAGCCGCTCTGCTGTATGGTAGTGAAACTTGGCCCTTCGGTCTGAAGATCTGAGGCGCCTTCAAGTCTTTGATCATCGTTGTTTGCGAAGCATTGCTGGTGTCGGATGGCACCAGCGTGTCCGCAACGAGGATGTGCGTAGGCGAGTACCAGATAGTGATAATCATACTAGCTCCCTAGAACAACAGATAGCACTGAATAAGTTGCGTTGGCTCGGGCACGTGCTACCTATGCCTGGTCACCGCTTACCTTGTTCAGTCTACCAGGTGTCGGATGGCGCAAGGCTCGAGGTGGACAGAAGTTAACTTGGCAGCGGGAAATGAAGTCACTGACGACCAAACTGGGTGCCGTTGGTCCGTCTCGCCTTCCGGGTTGGAGTCCACGTGACTCACCATGTGCTTGGCTCGAGACTTTACAGGACATGGCTCGCAACCGACACCAGTGGCGCGTCTGCTGCCGTCTGCTAATCGGATTGTCTGTTTAAAGTGTGTTTGATGCTGAGTTATCTGCGGGGTAATGGCTGATTATGACGCGTGGCAGTGAAAGCCGCCAGGAAGCTGTCTCGCCGATGCCGCCTTATGTTTGCACGATAGCCAGCTGTTTGTGACGGTATGTTGTTGACACAAGGTGTAGGCGCCTTGACCCTGAATGTTTGCTTAGGGCATTAATGTTTTCAGGTAAGTCCCCCTTCTCTCCCTCTTCTTATTCGTCATTTCATAGGTCCTCATGTTTGTATGGCAGCGAAGCGTCAGTTCAAATGGCTGATGTACTGCTGTTGATGATGATGATGAATACACAAAAGAGTGCAAAGCGAAAAACGTGCGAAGCTGTTTTTGGATTTTCAAAAGATTTTGCTCTTTTTCGATAGTTTCAAAAGGCTTTGACCTTTTTTTGTGGATTTTCAAAAACGTTTGGTAAGAGCAAAAAGTTTCAGTGGCACGTTCTATGCAAAATAGTAAGTGCTAACGGAGTCCGAAAAACGAACTGGAGGCTTAAGCATCCTACCGCGTCGATTGATAGTAGGGCGAGTAGGAGTGCTGTCGGTTGAGGTTGTCGGTTCTGCTGGAGCGAACTGACTCGTCTGAGGTTGCGGTGCGAGCTGTGATGGCACAGGCTGTGAAGGTGCTTGTTGCACCGAAGAGTCAGACTTGTCGAGGAACGCTGGTTTGAGTCGATCTACGTTGATCGTCTCAGTCTTACCATTGTAATCAATGGTAAACGTCTTGTCGCTTCTGCGTACGACACAGTACGGGCCAGAATAAGGAGGCTGAAGTGGCCGGCGTACACTGACAGTGCGAACGAACACATGCGTGCAAGTAGTTAAGCGTTCGTCCACGTTAGTACGCAAGCTCTGTGCTTTGGGTTGCACAGGCTGAAACTCTCGCATGCGATGAGATAGGCGAGCTGCGTAGTCGCCATATTCGAAGGTTGCTGGCGCTTTTGATGAGACGAGTTCACCAGGTAAGCGTTGTGTGCATCCAAAGACTAGCGACGATAGAGTGGCGTGAAAATCCGCTTTAATCGTGTTTCTTATGCCTAAGAGAACGAGCGGAAGTGCTTCGTGCCAGGATGTGCTAGATTGGGCACAGAGTGATGCTTTGCGTTGCCGGTGGAACCTTTCTACCATCCCATTAGCTGCGGGATGGTATGCGGTGGTTCGGTTATGTTGGCAACCAAGAACGTCAAGCAGTTTGCTGAAGGATCCGTCAAAGTGCGATCCTCTGTCAGTGATGACTACGCTTGGGCAACCGAATTGAGCTACCCAGCGTTCCAGGAAAGCTTGCGCAACTGTCTCAGATGAGCAGTTGACTATCGGAATCGCCTCTGGCCAACGGGTGAATCGGTCGACACAAGTGAGGAGGTACACGTAGCCTTTGCATGGAGGCAAAGGTCCGACCAGGTCGACATGCAAAACGAGAGTCAGGAGCGGGAAAGACGCCAAGTGGGCTTTTGGTGTGTCTGTATACCTTGGCGCGCTGACACGCTAAGCATGCGCGTGCCCAAAGGCGGACATCGCGATTGACGTTGGGCCATACGAAGCGTTCCGTTACGAGCTTCTGCGAAGCACGTATGCCGGGATGAGACAGGTTGTGTAAAGCGTTGAATACTAGTCGACGCATCGAAGTAGGAACTACGGGTCGGGGAGAAGTTTGTGAAACGTCACAAAGAATGGTCCCCTCAGATGAAGCTAGTGGAACTTCGCGTAGTTTCAACGATGTGTTGCGTCGTAGTTTGTCTATGTCGGGATCAGCTTGTTGGGCAGCAGCCATAGCGGCTAGATCAATGTTGGTGCCAGGCGATAAGCTGATCTGCTGAATGCGTGAAAGCGCATCCGCGACGGGATTGAGAGCACCTGAGACATGTCGTACGTCTGTCGTAAACTGAGAAACGTAGTCTAGGTGTCTAGTTTCCCGCGGAGAATACTTGTCCGTTGCGCCATTGATTGCGTAGATCAATGGCTTGTGGTCAGTGAAGACTGTGAAATGTCAACCTTCGAGGTAGTGACAGAAATGTCTGATACATAGGTAAATAGCTAACAGTTCCCTACCGAAGGTGCTGTAACGCGATTCGGCAGGTTGTAAACGTTTCGAGAAGAAACCTAGAGGTATCCATCGACGGTCGATGAGTTGTTGGAGAACTGCACCGACGACAGTGTCGGATGCGTCAGTTGTCAGGGAGAGCGGTGCAGATGTGCCTGGATGGGCTAGAAGCGCTACGTTGGAGATAGCGTCTTTGAGCTTCTCGAAAGACAGTCTAGCGTCGTCTGTAAAATGAAAAGACCGTTGTTTACCGCGGAGCAAGTCAGTCATTGGTTGAACAATGCTCACGCAGTTAGGTATGAAGCGTCTATAATAGTTGACCAGGCCAAGGAGTCGGCGCAACTGTTTGAAGGAACTGGGAGCAGGATAGTCCTTCAGTGTCAGTATTTGTCTGGCAGAGCTTCAATACCAGAGGCGGATATGCGATGGCCGAGAAAGTCGATGGAACTTTGGCCAAGCTCGCATTTATCGGGGTTGACGGTAACCCCATGCTGTGTTAAGCGTTGAAAGAGAGTGTCAAGGTGATGGAGATGTTCATCGGCAGAAAAGCTGGCGATGAGAATGTTATCTAGATAGGGATAAACGCCTTCGAGTCCTCGCGTTACCTCATGAATGAAACGCTGAAAAGTTTGGGCAGCGTTGCTGAGGCCGAAAGGCAGTCTGAGGTACTCGAATAGGCCGAATGGCGTGCTGACTGCTGTTTTAGGAATGTCGTCTGGCGCCACAGGTAGGTAGGCGCGAGCTAGGTCTACTTTGCTAAAGATAGACTTACCGGCTAGAGCTGAGGTCAAATCGCGCATGTGCGGAATGGGGTACTTATCTGGGACGGTAACTTTGTTAAGTGCCCTGTAGTCACCACAGGGGCGCCAGTCACCGGATTTCTTCGGTACCATGTGTAATGGTGATGCCCATGGACTTTGGACGTGCGGATTATTCCCAGTTCGAGCATTTGCTCGAATTCCGCCTTAGCAGCTTTGAGCTTGTCCGGGGCTAGTCTGCGAGGACTGGCCGAAACAGGTGGGGCCTTAGTGCGAAATGTGATGCATGACATTTGACATCACAGGAGGCAAGTCGTTTAGGA